>CM053582.1:270608999-270664883 GCA_028627135.1 Pseudochirops cupreus
TGGAAAGGAAAGGAGGGTGTAGAGACAGGGGACAAGCACATAGTTTAATGAGTTGTGGAGGCTTGGACAGAGAAGCGAGAGCAGGAGGAGGACCAGGGCAGGAGCCAGGCTTGGATGGAAGGGAGAGAAAGAATACGCCGGGGCAGACACATGGGGGTTGGACATGGCACAGACAGAAGCGGATAGGTGACATGCAGATAGGGCCAGGGACAGACACTCTGTACCAGAGCACCAAGGGATGGAAGACATGACACCCCTTGGTGGTGGGGCCCAAACATGCAGGCTGGTGGGTGGGGAAAGGGTCTCCTCTCTTAGGACTAGAGGTCTCGAGGCAAACCCCAAACCTTCATTTCTGGAAGGGTGTTTTCAGAGCTTTTGTTTGTTTTTTTTGGTGGGTAGTCAGGTAGGAAACTGCCAAGGGGCAGGAGCAGAGAGAGAGTACCCTACTATACATTAAAGTTAAGATAAGTGGTTTGGGGGAATGCAGATTTCTTTCAGAAAAGTCGAATTTGCACAATGAGAATTTATGTAAAGCTGACAATTGTCTGTACATCATAGATTATGTTAATTTGTAGATTTCTTAAGTTAACATGTGGCTGGCATGGATCCATTTTTTTTTTTTGGAGTATGACCCCACTGGCTCTAGGTACCTTTATGACTATAAGTTACAGAAAATATGCTGATTGATCCACATTGGTAAAAGGAGTTTGCTCACCTGGAAGTTACCTGCAATGAAATTACAGGTCCACAGATTCAAACTATATTACAAAACAAATGATACTACAAAGCAGTAATCGTTAAAAATGATTTGAGACTTGTTTAAAATTAGAGGCTGATCAATGGAATAGATTAGATACACAATATACAAAAACCAACACAGGCAAAGCGTTCTGTAAACCCAAAGATACCAGTTACTAGGTAAAGACTCACCATCGACAAAAATTGCTGATAAAATGGAAAGTAGTTGGGCAGAAATTAGGTATTCACCAATATCGGACACTAATACACACGTGTATATGTATATAAATATATGAAGACAAATTTCAAATGGATATATGACTTAATCAATATTAAAAGGGACATCATAAACAAATTGGAGGAACAAGGAAGAAATTAAGGATCGGATCCTCTGATCAAAGATAAAAATATACAATTTGATTATATAATATTTAAAATGTTTTGTAACAAATAAAGCCAATGCATTTAAAATTAGAAAGGAAACAGTTAACTGAGGAAAAAAAAATCTTTATAGCAAGTTTCTCTGAAAAAGGTCTCATATCTAAGATATATAAGGAAATTTGTAAGACTAAGAGCCATTCCCCAACAAATAAATTGTCAAAGATGGATAGAGTGCCAGGCTAGAGTCAGGAAGACCTGAGAGGCTAAAGATACTTATTAGATGTGTGACCGTGGGTCAAGTTACTTAACCCTGTCTGCCTTGGTTTCCTCATCTGTAAAATGAGCTGGAGAAGGAACTGGCAAACCATTACAGTAACTTTGCCAAGAAAACCCCAAATAGGGTCACAAAGAGTCAGACATTACTCAACAACAACAACAACAACAACATGAAGGGGAATTTTTCAAAAGAAAAATCCAAGCTAACAACAATCACATGAAAAAAATGCTTCAAATCACTAATAATCAGAGAAATTAAAGCAACTCTGAGATTCTACCTCAAACACACCAGAATAGCAAAAATGTCAAAAGAGGAAAATTATAAATGTTAGAAGGGCTACGGGAAAACAGACACACCAATATACTGTTGATGAAACTGAAAACTCGTCCAGCCCCTCTAGAAAACAATTGGGAACTATGTCCCTAATGTCACTAAATGATGCCTAACTTTTGGCCTCGTAAAATGCCACTACTCTATATACCCCCCGAAAGATCAAAGAAGAAAAGGATTCATATGCACAAAAAATATTTTTACTACTTCTTTTTATATTCATCTCAAACTAGAAACTAATAGCTAATAGCTAGCATTTATATAATGCTTTACAATTTGCAAAGTGTTTCATGTACATTAACTAATTTGATCCTCCACTAAACTAAGGGAATGCCCACCTGTCGGGAAATGGCCACACAAATTATGGTATATACGTGTAATGGAGTATTATTGCGCCAATAAGAAATGGAGAGTTTCAGATGAAAATGGAAATAAATCTATGAAGTGAAGCAGTGAAGTGAACACAACTAGGAAAATAATTTATACTATGACAAGATTATAAAGAAAAATAATTTTGAAAGGCTTTTAGGACTCTGATCCCTGTAATAAATCACAAGTCCAGAGGACTAAAAATGAAACATGCTATTCACCTCCTGCCAAAGAGCTGATGAACTTAAAATAAGGAATAAGACAAATATTTGGGGCACGGTCACAATGAGGGTTTGTTTTGCTAGACTATGCATATTTGTTACAATTGCTTTTCTTTTGATTTTATTTTATTTATCTATTTCCTATTTATTTATTTTATTTTATTTTATTTAGTGGTCAGTTGGGCAGAGAAAAAAGGCAGGAAAAATAATAATATTTGTAAAAATAAATTCAAAATACAAAATCATAAGTCCAGTCAATTCCTTTTTATTTATGTTCCCTATGCTTTTTCTATATGAACCTGTGAATTCTTTGCATAAAATCTAATGAATTTCCTATGGTGGAGGAAATACAAAACTCTGTCATATCTGATTTTTCTTTTTTTTAAAGATTAAATGTAAGAGGGATAAATGTAAAATCCTCCACTTAGGTTTAAGGAACAAATGTATAAAGTACAAATTGGAGGAGGTCTAGTTTGAAGGCCATTGGTTGATATAAATAAAACTTAAGTTTTCTAGGGGTATGCTGGTAAATATTTATCAATTGGTTATCTGGGGGAAAAAATGTGCCACCATCACACTTTGAAGTTTAATCTGTATTATTAAATTTCTCTCTATTACTTTCTTAAGTCCAGACATCCAGTGAAACAATAAATCAAGCCCTGATTCATAGTGTTTGCCAGTTTTCTAAAGGTAAACACACTGAAAATTTAACAGTCAGCTCTAGACCTGGTTCCAAGGACTCTAGCAACACCCTATAATTAGCTTGGTGTGACAACTAAAAAATAATTGTGATCTGGGGCTGAGTTAGTAGACACATGTATATGGGAAGAGATAATCATACTGCATTTTTGTCTTGTTCAGACTACATTTAAAATAGTGTTTGGGGTAACATATTAGAAATTAAGCCCTCTGGAGTAGACAGGTCGCTCAGTGAATAGAGCACCGGCCCTGGAGTCAGGAGGAGGAGTTCAAATCTGGCTTCTGACACTTAACACTTACTAGCCATGTGACCTTGGGCAAGTCACTTAATCCCAATTGCCCTGCCTTCCTCCCCCCAAAAAGCAAAAAAAAAAAAAAAGAAAGACATTAATCTCTCAAGGAGCTTACACGTCCATACAAACGAGTAGATAAATAAAAAGTAAATTCGGAAGGGCAAACAAGGAAGAAGTGCCTCAAACTCATGTTAACTTGTAATTATTCAGCCTAAAGAAGAAAAACCATAAAGAGACAGAAGCAGGATGATTGTTCAGTCATTTTTCAGTCACGTCCAACTACATGACACCATTTGAGGTTTTCTTGGCAAAGACGGTTTGCCAATCTTCTCCAGCTCATTTTGCAGATGAGGAAACTGAGACAAAGTGACTTGCCCAGGATCACACAGCTAGTAAGTGTCTGAGGCCAGGAAATTGAGTCTTCCAGGCCTGTCACTCTATCCATTGTATCACCTACCTCTCCCCAGAAGAATAACAGCTGTCTTTGATTACTTGAAAGGTCTTTACTTGGAACCTTCATTTAAGGAGGGAACCCAGGCCTCAACCCCAACTCATGTCTCATTCCTCTCTATTTAGCCTTCCCTGCTTCCTCTACTAAGCCCTAATTCTTCATCCCACATTGGCTGCTCCTCTCAGAACAGCCACTGAAGGGACTGGCCCAGGCCAGTGTAGTCTTATTCATTCCAGGCTGCTCTCTTGAATTTTTCCACTTTTGCCCACCTTCTCCCTATCCCCTTCCAACTTTCTTTTATGTGTTATCTTTCCTCCATTAGAATGTATGCTCCTTGAGGGCAGGGCCTATCTTTCTTTCGATTTGTATTTGTAATTTGCCTGGCATGCAGCTGGTGCTTAATAAATGCTGGTTGACTGACAAACAAGAAGTTAGACTTACCCTGTGTTGTTCTACTGGGCAGAAGTAGCACCAACGGGTCAAAGCCACAAGCAGAATGACCACTTGTTAAGAATGTTGTAGGTGGAATTTATGTGTGGGGTAAGTGTTGGACTAGACAACTTTTGAAGATGCTGACAACTCAGTAAACCACAGAAATGATGTCATGATTCCATGTTTACTCATCAGTAAATATAAAAAGCTAAAATGATAACTTTTTTCTCCTCCCCTCAGAATATACTTTAAAGAACTTTTTTTTTAAAAAAAAAAAGCATTCGTCTTACAAATTGTTTTGCAGTCCGAATATACAATTGCTTATAAAAACAATTTAGGGGGAAAAAGTATAAAAAGACTAACAAAAATAACAAAAACATGTTTCATATAGCTCCAACTTTAGTTTTCTTACTTCAGAGACATCACTGTTCCTTCAGTAGCTCTTCTGGGTGAAAAGAAAAAATACCCTTTACGCCAGGTTTCATTTTCCCGCCCTCTGATACCAATTAGGACTTGTCCTTTAAAATCTGAAACATTTTCTAATATGGAGCATGTCATTTCTGCTGGTACTTTGTTTGGATGAAGCTAGGGTTTCAGAACCGTCTCCTGGAGCAGGTGGGTGGCACAGTGGAGAGCGCACCAGCCCTGGAGTCAGGAAGACCTGCAAGTCACTTCAGCCCGAAAGGAGGAAGAGGAAGAGGATGAAAGAAAAGGAGAAGAGGAGGAGGAGGAGGAGGGAAAGAAGGAGAGGAGAAAGGTTTGATTTTTTTCTGGAAGAATTTTATTTTTTCCTCTTTGTCATTTTTGTTGATTTCCCCGTCTGAATCACTCCAGGATGAGCCTGAAGACATAAACTCCTTTGACTTGGGCATCACTCCATTCCTGCAGCCACACATTCTGCTGTTTGCTGGGGAGTCCAATTAGATCAGTGCTAAGGCCCTTTCCAATTCTAACATTCTATAGATTTAGGAAGGCAGGGACTGTTCTTTTGGGTCTCTGGATTTACTTGGCCTTCTCTGAGCTTGCCTGAGCCCAAAGAGGTATGTGTGACATAAGAACTATCGACCTATTGATACTGAATGTTCATTTATCTTTTGTATATCAATTTATCTCAGAAATTCAGATGTGAAAGAAGCTTTTGAAACCATCTAGTCCATCTTGTAACTGAATCAGAATAAATATCAAATGATCAACCAGCTTTTGTCTTGAAGGCTCCCATGATAACACATTTGGAAAAAGTCAGGGACTTGGTTTGCTCAAGTTATATGCCTAATAAAGGACCACACAAATTAAATATTTAATATATATTTCTTGAGGGAAATGTGACAATTCAGGCTAATTTAGAGAAAATTACTGAAGTGCGGTAATTCTTAGCTAGCACGATAATATGAACACTGGACTGGAAATCCTAAGACCTGGGTCTTACCTTGTCTTAGCCACTAACCAGCTGTGTAACATTAAGCCATTCATTTCCCCAAGAAAAAGACTACATTTCTAAATCACCCTGATTGACTGCTTCCCAGTTCTGCCACTAATTATCTTAGACAAGCTTCTTGACCTCTACTGGGTTCTGCTTTTTCACATGTCCACACAGCACCTTTCACTAGCACTATAGACCATAAAGGGTGAGTTCTATGATGAATGAAGGAAATCAGGGCAGACAGGGAGCCTTTTAACCACAGCCCATCAATGTCAATTATCTAGGTCTATGTCTCCTTCCTAGGCCTGCTATCTCTCTACCTTGTATCCTCTGACTAAAGCAAATGAGTCTGGAAAAGGAAAGACCTTGGCCTCCAACTATCTCTGTCTTGTACTTTCCATTTCTGTGTTTCCTGTCTCATCAGAGGAGAAATGCCACGAAGGAGCCTATGCTGTATCAGGATACCCAGAAATAGGGGCTTGTCACAGACCTAAATCTACTTGATTCTTCCAGACTGTCTGGTGGGGTTGGATAGAGTGGATAAAGTGGATAGAGAATAGAGTGGAAGAATAGAGATGTAATTAGGAAAAGGATAGTGGAGTGGGAAGCCAGGGGTCTCAGGGTTCTGCTGGAAATAAATCCATTCAGCTCTATTCTTATGATGCCCTGGAATAATCAGATATCTACTTCCCCCTTCTCCATCACACTTAGCAAAGCCTGACTCCCATCAGAGAGAATCAGATCTTTTACTGAAGCAACAAGATGTTGCAGTGAGTGCCAGGCCTGGAGTCTGGCTTGTGTGACCCCAGGCAAGTCACCTAGCTACTCCTCAGCTGTAAAATAGTATATAATAATAACTATGACCTCCCAGGATTGCTGTGAGCATAAAATGAGATAATTGGAAAGCATTTAGCACGCTACCTGGCATACTGTAAGCACTATATAAACATTAGCTATTATTATTATTATTATTATTATTATTACTACTAGGAAGCTAGGTGGTATGGTGGCTAGATCACTGAACCTGGGATCAAAAAGTCATGAGTTCAAATTCAGCCTTAGACACTTACTAGCTGTGTGACCCTAGGCAAGTCATTGAGTCAGTCTGTCTCAGTTTATGCAACTGTAAAATAGAGATAACTTCCCAGGGTTGCTGTGAGAAATCAAATGAGTTAATATTTATAAGCACTTAGCACAGAGCCGGCCACGTAAGAGCCCCTTAATAAATGCTCATTCCCTTCCTCTTCTCATTCTTCTCTCCCATATCACACTGAGCACAGTTAGTCCTGCCAAAGGTAGCCTACGTTCCCAAGAATGCATGAAAGGGGATGTATGGAAGATGGAGGAACTTCAAAGCACACAGGTAAAAGGTCCCCACACCTCTTATTTATGGGAAAGACTGCCTAAAGTCCATACCTTACCTTCAATCTGTGTTTTAGGAGATATAGTACAAGTACCCAAAGGCTAGGGACTACATATAAACTCAAGCTCCGAATGACAGAGACTCAGCCGCTGGGAAAGTCCCACCATTCTCTGTGCTGGTCAGGATACATCAAGAGTACCATCCACAAACAGCAGCCACATTTTAAAAGGGCCCTGGACAAATGAGAAAGCGTACAGGGCAAGACAACCAGAATGGCAAGGGTATTGGATAAAAGCATCATATAAAAATACCAGCCAGAGAACTGGGCATGTTTAACATGGAGGAGGTGAAGTAATGTGTAATCAGTCAGAAGGTAGGCTCCCACCAGATTAGGAAAGGTTTCAAATGCCAAATGCAGGAGCTTGCATTTTTTCTCTCAAAAAGAAAGAGAGACAGAGACAGAAAGAGAGAGAGAGAGAGAGAGAGACAGAAACAGAGAGAGAGACAGAAACAGAGAGACAGAGACAGAGAAAGAGAGAGAGAGAGACAGAGAGAGAGAGAAAGGGAGAAAGAGAGAGAGAGAGAGAGAGAGAGAGAGAGAGAGAGAGAGAGAGAGAGAGGGGAGCCATTGAAGTTTCTCGAGAAAAAAATCAGATTTGTGCCTTAGAAATATCAAGGGAAGGGGCAGCTAGGCAGCGCAGTGAATAGAGCACAGGCTCTGGGGTCAGGAGGACTTGAGTTCAAATCCAGCCTCAGATACTTAACACTTAGTAGTTGTGTGATCTTGGGCAAGTCACTTAACCCCAACTGCCCTGCCTCCCCCCTCCAAAAAAGAAAAAATATATCAAGGCACTTTAGGAGTCACTTAGGTCAATCTTGTATCCAATGTAGGAATCCTTTCTAGAAAAATAGTCCCCAAAGTGGGCAACAACAGGAAGAGAAGCCAAGCAGTAAGACGTTGGGAAAAGAGAATTCAGAATCAGAAAGCCTGGATTAGAATCTCAGCTGTTATTTCCTACCTCTGAGACATCAGGTGAGTCACTTCATTCCAAGTCCCAACTGTCTCCAAGGTTAGATCAGATGACCTCTCAGGGCTCTTCTAGCTCTAAATCTACGATCCTCTGAAACGATCTCTATCTAATCCATTTTCTGGATTAGATAAACCTCCATGACCCCCCAAGCTAGTATGGTGGATGGCCACCCATCAGACCTCTTATACTGAAAATCTGGCTTCAGAATACCACCAGAAGGCCCCAGAGGAGGCCTGAAATGTCAAAGGTCTTCATCCCAATGACCAGAATGACCTCGTGAGGCCTTCCTGAAATATCTCAAGTGGAGGCTGAGAAAGAACTCCTGCATTCACAGTGTGTTGACATTTGTAAACAAAGCAGGAATGGTCCGAGTAAATTGCTCTGGAGCTTTTTTTCTCCCCCAAAGAGCCTAGCAACAAACTTACAGGAGCCAGTTACCAGCAGCTCCTACAAAGCAGGAGCCTTGCTGAGATTTGTGTGGCAGTGACCAGATCCTCCAGTGCTGCCTGTCACCTTGGCAGCCCCCTCAGGTGGGAGATGACTCTAGCTCCCTGGCTCCAACAAGCTGGACAGAATCACACACTCCACATGAGTCTGGCTCACTTTGATGATGGAAGAAGCTACCCCCTCCCATTCCCACCTCCCACCTCTTGCCTTGGCCCATAAGAAATTTTTTTTTCAAGTGGACAGCTTTAGATCTAAAGTGATACTTAGGGGAAACCAAGCCTCAAGCTGGAGCCCAAGCATGCAGAAATTCAATGGAGCAATTAAATGGAACAGAATAATTTTCTGAAAAATCCTAAGTGAATAAAACCAAAGCGTTATAAGTAGAAACTGTAGACTTAACTCCCATGTTCCTTATGTTGGAATTGTAAGGCTAATGCTGAATACACAATGCTTTCTGGGTTGTACCAAAAAGCCTAAGATTCACGCTTTCTTTTCCACGAGGTCAAGAAGACCATGTACAGGAGAGGGTTAAATTTAACCCAGGGGAGGGAGCTGGGTGCGGATAGTAATTATGATACCTTATATTTACGTCTAGTTATTTCTAGCCTGTAGCTTGTTTTCTCTTCCTATGGTTCTCTCTGAAGAGGTCAGCTCGCTCAACAGATGTGGTTCCTAGACCTTCCTACAACAGCCAAGACTATTCCATGTCACCACAATCTCCTAGAAGTGAGGACAGGGCAGGGATTTTTTTTCCTCCCTCTACACATGAGGAAAATGAGGCTTTAAAGGCTGAGCCGAAGGCACACAGCAAGTAACAGAAGCAAGCTTTTGAATAAGTAAAAATAGTTAATATTTATATAGTGTTTTAAGATGCATCCAGCTCTTTCAACAGTCTTGTTAGGTAGGTAATAAAAGTCTCTACCTTAGAGATAAACTGAGACTCAAAAAGATCAAGAGACTTGCTCACACTCTCAGAGACAGGATTTGGCCTATTTTTCTTAAACCCAATCCCAGTCCTCTCTCTGTTTATGTGAAACATTGCTATAGTCAACAGCTGAGGCCCTGAACTGAAATCTGACTAGAAAAGACCCATGAGAAGACACTAGTGGGTATATAATTCTATTGCAGAGCTAGCATTATCCATGAGGGCCTGTTGTTCCTTAAACACATTTTTAACACTGCCATTCTCTCCTGGGGTCTGTAAAAAGATTTTTTTCAATATTTCAATCATCTATTTCAATATAATGTTTCCTTTGTAATACTATGTGTTTCATTTCATGCCTGGAAAAACACTATTCTGAAAAGGGGTCTGAACCCCTAATCTAGAGAGAATTAGAATTCTTCCTAGACTAGTCATATAGTCCTGCTTAAGTTTTTTACTGTACTGATGCAGTAATCTACAGAGTAGACTAGTAGAAACATGTGGGCTCCTTCATTCTCTCTCCCTTAGTGACAAGGCTGCCTTAAGACACCAGTGGGAAGGAGAGAAGTGGGGAGACTGATTGGGGAGAGCTCACTGCCCTGCCGTGTTTGACATGCTGCACATCACAGGGGGACATGCGGTTGGCGAAAGGGGAAAGAGAAAAGACTGGGCGGTCTCCCCTTGCCAGAACAATAGCCTCTTCACAGTCCTGGCATCTGAATTGGCAGACAGCCACTGGGGAAGAAAAGCTCTCCCTGTCCCTTTAAGGATGCCCTCTGCTCCACAAAGGTCAGAAATGCCAGCTAAACTTGCCTAGTTTCTGGGTTTTGGACACTGCCACAGCCTAGGGAACCTTAGTGGTTCCCCCTTCTCCTTGTCTTCCCTCACCTGCTCAAATGAAAGCTTTATAAAGCACCTAGCACAGTGCCTGACACAGTAGGTACTTGATAAATGCTTACTCCCTCAATCTGTCCATAAGGCGCCTTATAGGAGACCAAACTATTTGCTTAGTATCTGGTTGAATGCTGTGGTTTCTTCCAGATGTTGAGTTACCTGAGCTAGCTCCTAGCATTTTCTCCAGCTGTTTCCCATGCCTAGAAGACTCTCCCTCCCCTACTCCAACTACTGGCTTCCCTGGCTTCCTTTCAGACCCAATGAAAACCCCACCTTCTACAGGAAGCTTTCCCCAACCTCTTTTAATTCTAGTGCCTTCCTCTGTTAATTATTTCCTATGTATCCTGTATATAACTAGCTTTGTATATATTTGTTTGCATGTTGTCTCCCCCATTAAATTACAAGTTCCTTGAGGGCAGGGACTGCCTTTTAACTTTTTTTTATTATCCTCAGCATTTAACAGAGCTCCTGGCACACAGTAGATACTTAATAAATGTTCATTGATTGACCATTGGTGCCAAGATACTTGGCAGTGCTAAAGTATTCATTTGCTACAGAAAAACGTTCTCAAAATAAAAGTTAAGAAGAAATTAGAATAATTAGATAGCGGAGAATAATTAGGTATCACAAGAAATAGAGACTTTGGGCAGCATCTAGTCCAAAATCCTTATTTTGTAGGTGAGGAAACTGGGGTTCAAAGAATTAATAATTAAGCTAATAAGTAGAACCAGACTTTTTTAGAGCTAAAAAAAAAAGGGGATGGTAGAAATGACCCACCATGAATGGAACAGAGGGAGAGGAGGAGGAGGAGGAGGAGGAGAATGTGGTGCCCTTCCTCTCTTTTCCAGGATGCTTGGCTGCTAAAATGGTTTCACATTAGCTGCAAGTCAACAACTCTATTCTTTCCAATAAGACGGAGAACCACCAGACTTTACCATCTGCTCTGCAGTCCCTCAGCACTGTCAGCTGGGACTACTTATGTAACCGTAGGGACCCCTGGGCTTTAGCATCCAAACCACCACTGAACTCTCAGGACTCCCAGATCTTTCCATCTGCTCTGAAGTTAAATGTATTGTCTCCTCCACTTAGAGTATGAGCTTCTCGAGAGCAGGAACTGTCTCACTTTTTCTGTTTCTACCTCCAACACTTGGCACATATTCAAAACTTAATAAATGCTTTTTCATTCATTCTGCTTCACCCCAGAAAGAACTAGGACCAATGGATGGACAGTATAGGACAGGGTCAATGAGTTAGATTGACTCAATAAAAGGAAAAATTGAAAACTGCAACTGTTGAAAAATGAAATCATTTACCTCAATAAATTCCAAGTTCACCATCAGTGATTACCTTTTAAGATAACAAAAGAATTTTTAAACAAGAGTGACATTACTACAATCTGTGCTTAAGAATAAGTCTGGTTTGGAGGGAAGAGAAAGTGGAAGCAGGATAGCCATATTAGGGATGCTGTGGTTGGAAATGATGTTTTTTGATAGAGACAAGGCTAGACCTGGATCTGTGATTTCATTGGTAAAGGGAATTCCCTTGTGAGGAAGTTCCCTCTACCAAAGCAAGTCAATACCTTCTCCATTTTCTATAGTCTTAGAAAGTTGCCTGGAACATTGAGTTAATTTGTGCCTAGATCACAAGTTAAGGGACTTGTTCAGGGTCACACAGTTAGATGCTGTCAGAGACAGGAAAGTCTATAAGCTTGGCTTTAGATATGCTGTACTTGGAATTGGAACACAGTTGAAATGCAATTGGAATATGCAGGTAGATGTATCCCACAGGCAGCTTCAGACATGGGACTAGAGTTTGGAAGAGTCAGGGATGGAGATAACAGATTTGAGCCTCACCTTCCTAAACATAATTGTTGAAGCCATGAAAGTAAATGAGATTATTACGGAAGGATAATATATAAAGGGAAGGGAGTTAAGGAGAGCCCCTTTTTAGAATTTCCACCATAAAGAAGCAAGAAGAAGAATCAACAAAGAAGATAGAGAAGGAATAGTAAGATAGACACAGAACCAGAAGAAGATGGTGCCTCATAAATTAAGGCAGGGGAAATTTAATACTTGTCAATAATATCAAATGCTAGAGAGAGGTCAAGGAGCATAAAGATTGCGGAGGCAGGGGGAGACAGAATGGTACAGTAGAAAGCACATTGGATTTGTGGTCAGAAGACCTGGGTTTATTTTATTGGCTTTGGTTCCTCAATAACCTTTCTTCCCTCACACACAAGCTACTAATACCAAACCTAATGGCTGCTGGAAAGAGCAATTGATTCAGTCAGATAACCTAGCTCAAATTTCAGCTCTGCAACTGATTGCCTGACTGATAGGTAAGGCCAACTTAGGCCTCAATTGCCTCATCTATAAAATGTGATGGTTGGAGTAGATGCTCTCTAACGTCCCCTGAAGTCCTAAATCTTAAAGACTTGCCAGCCAATAATAGGTCATTTTTTCCAACTTTGATTGCTTCAGCATCTGGCTCACCAGTTTTCTTCTCTACTACTTCTTTTGTCTTTCCTCATAAGCTCTTCCTTTTAAAATGCAGCTCAGGTATCATCTCTTCCATGAAGCCTTTCCTGATCTCCCCAAATGCTAGTGCCCTCCCTCCTGTACTATGTTGAATTCAGCTCCTTTGTATACATTTGCGTTTATTCACTTCATCTTTATGAAGTTATCTTCAGCAGCTATCTAGCCCAGTGGCTGTAGGTTTTTAAAAAATACTTGTCAATTGATGATGATTATTCCTAATACCTGACCACACAAGACCTCTAATTTCTCAACTCTGAGCTAGAATCTCAAAATTCCTCTCTCCAAAAATATCCTCCTATCTTTCCAGCTCTCCCAAATGCTTAATCACATGACTGGTACAATCATTCATCCTCTCTCACTCGAATATCCTTAATCCCATCCTCTTCACTGGTTTCTTTCCATCTTTCAAACATGCTGACTTCTTCCCAATCCTAAAAAAAAAAACAACACAAAAAACAGCCCTTCTCTGACCTATAAACATCCCACCCCACCCCACCCCATCCCCCTTCACTTAGTATGCCTTCATGGCTCACTTCTTAAAAAAGTGAGTAGACCTGATGTCCCCATTCCCTCACCTCCCACTCGTATCTTTAGTCTTCTGATATGTAGTTTCAGGCCCCATCACACTACCGCCACTGCACTCCAAAGATACTCTCCTTAATCACCAAATCCATTGGACATTTTTCTGTCTCCCTTCTCTCTGATCTCTCTTTCTGGATATTGTCCTCCATTGTTTTCAAACACACCACTTCTTCGTGGTTCTCTTACCTATGTAGCAGCTATTTATTTGTCTTTTTCAATGGTTCCTCATCCTAATCCCTAAATCAGAGTATTCTCCAACATCCTAGTGAGTATAGAACCTTCTTCTCTAGTCTCTCTACTCATTCCCTTGGCAATCTCATCAGCTCCAAGAGTTCTATATAGGTGATTCCCAGATCTTTATCTCCAGCCCTGACTTCTGCCCTGAGCTCTAAGACCCTATCTAAACTTGCCTTCAGGAATTCACAGAAATACGGGAAAACTTCTATGAACTGATGTGGAGCGTTGAACACAAAACCAGTAAACCAATATAAACAACTATAATAATATAAATTATAACTCTAAGAAGCAGCTGAACATTTATTAAATGCAATGGCCAATCTTGGCCACGGAGAGCAGATGGAACACACCCCACCCTGCACCTATGTGGCAGAAAAGTGGCAGACTATGGGTGAATCATGTTGCATCTACTACTAGACAATTGCACCATGGGCCATTTTGGTTTCACTGTGCATCTTTGTTAAGGAATGGTTCTACAGTGGCAGGAATAAGAGAGTAGAAGGGATGTAGATCCTGAAACAACCATGGTGTCAATAAAGGCATTATTAATGAGATTTCTTTATGGTAAAGTTGCCATGTAGGTGTATGTACTTTCTCTCCAGCACTGTGCATATTTTTAAATTTTATTTTTAATTTATGGAATAAAGGGGTAGCTAGGTGGCACAATGAATAGAGCACTGGCCCTAGAGTCAGGAGAACCTGAATTCAAAATCAGCCTCAGACACTTAACACTTAGTAGCCGTGTGACCTTGGGCAAGTCACTTAACCCCAATTACCCTGCCTTCTCCCCTCCAAAAAGCAAAAAAAAAAATTTATGGAATGAAACAAGCATTTCCATGATAGTACAACAACAACAAAAGATGATTACATCTGAAACTATAAATCTGCTATGTACAAACTGCCATTCCTTTCAAACATACAATTATTGTGCAAATTCCTTTTTTTCCTTCCCTCCCCCCCTTGCCCTAGAGATAGCTATTATATGTAATATATGTATTCTATACATATTTCTATTTATCAGTTCTTTCTCTAAATGGAGATAATATCTTTATTTATATGTTTTTAGTAGTTAATTTGGGTATTTATGATGATCAAAATAATGTTTGCTCAAAATTGTTCTTAATACAATATTATTATTACTGCATACGGTGTTCTCTTGGTTCTGCTCATTTCACTCTTCATTATTTAGTGCAAGTCTTTCCATGTTTTTCTAAGATCACTATGCTCATCATTTCTTCTAGCACAACAGTATTCCATCACAATAAGACTTTTTTTTTAATGCATGTGGAAAAGCCTGAAAATAACAGAATGTCACGCAAAAAAGAGAGTAATGTAGATAATGCCTGCGTGTCAAGGAACACAGAGTAAAAGTATAATCAGGGTTGGCTGTGGTTATTAGGGAAGAGCCATAGTCTCATCTCTCTAGAAATCCCAGAATTACAGACTACTTTATCCAGCCTCTCCACAAAGCACAAATAAAACTCTGGGCTTCATCTATCCTTTTCAGCCCCTCCCCTCCTACCCTGGAAGCACAGGCTTTTGAGCCTCTTCAAACTCTTCAAAAAGTACAGAGTTAACCATATTAAAAAATGCCATCCTCTCTGCTGTTAGGTTTGATGACCTTTTAAAGGAAGTTACTTTTTATATAGGTCATTCATTACATAAAACTCAAAACTACTTTTTTCTGTTGCATTACAGAACTATGATATCATCTGAGGATGTCTGATTTTACCCAGAGCCTTTAATGAAATTGTCACTTTACAATTCATGATTGTTCTTAACAGTCTAATAATAAAACACACAAAAAAATTAAATAAAATTAAATTCCCAAAGGAGACTTCCACCTGTATGTCCCACCAGCACCTCAAACTTAATATGAGCCAAACAGCTTATAATTATGTTCCATCCCAATAACCTCTCTCTTCCTTCTCACTTTGACATTTCTGACAGTGGTACCCCTCATTTACCCAGTCTGTCATGGAGAGCTCATACTATATGAAGACTGGTTGAAGGGAACTTGTAATGTTTAAGGCTAGAGAAGATTCAAGGAGGAACAAGACAGGTACCTTCAAGAATCTGAAAAGCTATCACCAAAAAGAATGATTAAGTTGTTTTGTGTGGCCCTAGAAGACAAAACTAGGAACAGTGGGCGGATATTGCAAAAAGGCAGATTAAGGCTTGATAAAAGGAAAAATTTCTAACAACTAAAATGATACAAAAGTGAAATTATTTGCCTAAGTAGGTGGTGAGTTCCCTGTCATTAGAGGACTACAAGCAAAGACTGAATGGCCATTTGTTGGGTAAGTTATAAAAGGAAGCCACTTTCAGATTTGGGTAGGACTGGATAGTCTCTGAGGTCCCCTCCAACCATGAGATTCTGTGTGGGAAACCTATGATATTATCTTTGACCATTCCCACTGCCTGACCCATTGCCAAGTCATAAGACTTCAATATCTCTGACATTTGTCCCTCCCTTTCTATTCCCACTTCCAATAGCATAGTAGCATAGGACCTCCTGAAGACTATAGCAATAGTCTCTTAACAAATGGGTTTGGGTCTTTCCAGTTTCACTCCCTTTCCCACTCTCCATCCATTCTTCAAAATGCTGAAGGACAAAACTTCCTTAAACATAGATCCCAACACATTACTAGTCAAACCAAGAGAAGCCCATACTATCTATATATGTAGCATCTCCCATAATCTGATGTCATTCTACTTGTACTAGTTAACCTTATGCTCTTAATATACTTCTTTATTCTCTTATTATTGTGAAATTAGACTATTATCTGTCCATGATGTATTGTCCTGTGCTTTCTCAATCCTGTGACCCCTAAAGAGATGGAACCTTATAATCCAGACCTACAAAGAAAAGAGAGACATTTCCCAAACAATGATTTCCTGGAGAGCTCCTAGACCCAGCCTCTTAGAGGGAGGCACCTGGAGTTCCTAGACAGCTCTAGCCTCTTAGAAAGTAAAGAATCAGAGTGACAGCCTTCTGGAGACAGAAGAGACAATCTACTGTGCTACACAGCACAGTCATTTGGAGAGAAGAGGCTTTTACACATGGTCCCAGAAAATGCACGGATGAGAAGCACAAAAATAACCATGATATGGAAGAGCAAAAATTTGGACTTCACTCTTCATCCAGACACTGCCCTTCAAATGGCATAGGTTTAGTGGAAACTGGATTTTGCCCCCTCTAGCAACCCCAAAATGTGTTTCCTTTCTGGAGGGAATCCAAACACTTAATGTATTTCTACAAAACTGGAGGTCTATCTAGGTCCCTGGGGAGGAGGTGAAAAATCACTGAAGTATGAAGGTCTGCCTCTTTAGCAACCCCAAGTTATTTTACTTCTGAGGAAAATACAAATAATTAAGGTAATATTATAAGGCTGGAGTCCTATATAGGTCTATGGGTTGTAAAGTAGAAATCCCCAGAAAGAAGGGAATTTTATTAACTGCTTGGGGGGGGGGGGAGGGTAGTAGTGGTTAGTTCATACTGTTTTGCATTTTTATAGGGTTAAATGAAAGTAGTCCTTATATCCAATATGCATTGTTACCTTGAATAGTTTGCCCCAGAAGCTAAGGTTGTTTTACCCACATCTGTGGAGTTTTAAACACAGGCTACATTGTGAGGGGGCAAAACAGGTCAGAGGCATAATTTTGGGGAAGTTCCCCAAAATTGAACCTGGTACATATAAGGTCAGATGGTATAGTACCTAGTCACATTTCTGTAACATTTGTCTAAGTTTTCTCCATAATAACAATCCCCATCTACTTTCCAATTCCTGGGGCCACAAGAGAATGCTGAGTTCCTCTGGGAATCTTCACCCATCTATGGCATCCTTAGGCCAGATGAGTCCCTGAGAAAGAATAAGGATTCCATCTCTTAAACCAGTGGTTCTCAACCTTCCTAATGCTGCAACCCTTTAATACTCATATGTGGGAGTATCTGCATGTGGGCGGACCTGCCTGGAGATGGATAGAGGAGTGGTGTCTCGGTTCCCAAGACCATTGGAAATATGTGTTTTCTGATGGTCTTAGGTGACCCCTGTGACCCCTGTGAAAGGGTCATTCAGCCCCCAAAGGGGTCGCGACCCACAGGTTGAGAACCACTGTAAACTGTCATGTCTCCTGAGGAAGGGTGGTTAAACTGAGTTACTCTCTTACATGGCAGTTCCATCACCTTTACTCAGGATAATAATAGCTTGTTCCTTCCTTCACATATTACCTCGCTTGATCCACACAGCAACCAACATACCTAGTACAGTACAAAAAGCAATTATCATCTTAATTTTACACTTGAGGAGACTAAGTACCACCAAAGAGGTTAAATGTAAACTCCTCGAGGGCAGGATTTGTTTGTTTCTTTCCTGTTCTCTAGACTCATCCAGAAGCACAGTGCCTTACACAAATATTTATTCATCAAGAAATATCTGGTGAATTGGATTAAGGAAGACCTGCCCAAAGTCACGCCAATAGTAAATCTGGGGGTCAAAACTTAAGCTAGAGTCTTCTGATTTTCATCCCAGGCTCTTTGAACTATGTTATGTCTCTCTGCCAAATTCTCTATCAACAACTCAAGCTGTTATACAAATAACTTCCCTGATTTTACAGGCCATGTTTACAATGAGTATTTCTAAGTAGCTCTGAAATGAAAAGGGGAAAGAGGAAGAGTGAGAAAAACAAAGGAGAGGCCAGAAAGAGGGAAGGCAAATGGAACAAAGCATGCAGGAAAGTAAGCAACCACGATTTCAAATGACAGGAAGACACTAGCTTAGCAAGGCCTCAGAATTTACTAATGGCAACCAGCCCCCTCCACCAAATGACCTTATCCTTCCTATCTAATGACCTCCATCTCTCATTAAGTCTTATGCACAGGACACTCTGCTCCCGCTTAGCCAACCTACTCATCCACCCGCAAAATGACTTGCTCATTCCTCTGCCTTGGCACAGAGTTCTCCCTTCATTTAGACTGACCTCACTCTTCTTCTCCAATCCAGTCCCTCTCCTTCAAAAAAGCCGATCCTAATTCACCTTCTCCAAGGTACTAATAAACCATACCAGACTTTGTCCATTCCATTGTCTTTGGCATTCCCCAGACCTAGTATAGTTTTCCCCAGTATAGTTCATACTGGCTCTTATTCACAACAATAATAACAGCCAACATTTATATGGTGTTTTAAAATTTACAGAGTATTTTGCATACATTATGAACCTTGTAAATATTATTAACCCCATTTTACATATTAGGGTTTAAGTGACTTGTCACACAACTATCACGTATAAGAAGCAGGATTTAAACCCAGGTCTGGCCTGACTCCAAGTCAAGCACTGTTTCTACTACACTGGCTCTCATATTTCCGTAATACTTGTCCTTTGAAAATTCAGTGTAGCATAACAGAAAGAGTACCACAACTGGAGTTCAAAGACACAGTTTAAGCCCTGGCTTTTTATATTTATTAGTTAAGCCACTTAAAGTGGCTGAAGTCACTTAAAGTCCTTGATCTTCTGTAAAATGGGGATAACCCTGGCATTAGATGCAAGGTGGCAAGTATTCAATGAGGTAATATACAATTAAGTATTTTGAAGCCAGAAAGCACTACACGCAAGTTATTATTATTCCTACAATTCTTTTCTCAGCATCTCCTACTTTTTCTCAAGTTGGAAAATACATAAATGCCACGAATACATAAGTTAAGCTATCACCATCATCATCATCAGTAGTAGTAGTAGTAGTAATATTAATATGTATGAACAAGATAGTGAAATTCTGGAGAATGCCAAAGAGAACAGAATAGACAAATATGTACCTCATAAACCAGTTTATAGATCCCCAGGAGCAGAAGCCTGGAGAGAGTCTCCTAGTATACAAGCCAGAAATATGAAAGCTCTAAAGCAAAGGACTATGGTCTCTCAGATGTGTGGCTGGGTGCCCTCCATAGCACAGCTGAGTATCCCCAATGATGTTATTGTCTATCGGGCTAATACTTTATAGATAGGACACCACAGGCCTTTGTGGGGAGACTGCTGTTCTGCCCTACCTTTGGTCCTGGCCTTCAGGTATTTCTTTCCTTTGTGTTATCCTGAGTACAAAACAATCAAAACTGTGGATAATAATAGCACCTGCCCCAACAGGGTCATTATAGAGATCAAAGGAGTGAACAGATGGAACGTACTTTGTGAACCATAAGGTACCATACAAATGCTGGCTATCATTATTACAATTATCATAACAGCACAGATTTAAAGAATGAAGGGACCTTTAAGGCCATCTAGTCCAAACTCCCCATTCTATAGTTAAAGGGAACTGAGGGCCAGAGCAATGAAGGGATCTGCCCAAGGGTACACATGCAGCAAGTGGCAGGGAGCGGCCTAGAGTCAGGAAGACCTGAGTTCAAATCTGGCCTCAGATACTTACTAGCTCTGTAACCTCAGGCAAATCACTCAACCTCTGTGTTTTCCTTAGCTCCCTTGCTTTTAAAATGGAGATAATAATAGTACCTATCTCCCAGGGTTGTTCCGAGGATCAGATGAGACAATATTTGTAAAGTGCCTGAAGAAGATCTTCCCTGCCCACAGTCACTATAAACATACTTGCGTAGTGCTTGATGGCAAAATATAACAGACTCTCCATATAGAAGACAGAAGTAAAACATGTATTCAGACACCAGAATACCAACACTAGGAAACTGAATCCATCATAGCAACATAGAAGTTAATGCACTACAACGTAGCAGAGAACCACATCATCCTTTAGACTTCCCACAAACCAATACAAGCCTAGCTGGCAAACACCAACTTTTACTCACAAGTCTATATGTCTCCTTGCCTGAGTGTGCTCTCCTCCCAACCACCTAGCTGGCTCTGACTCCAAGCTTTCTGTGGGCTCTGCTCCACCCTTCGGCAAATTCCTCCCACCACAGGCTTCATGTGATTACATTTAATCTATTAAGGGACAGAGTTTATTTTCAAAGCAGGGAAGGTCTTCAAATTCCCTTAAGGGCAGGGAAGATCTTCAAATTACCATTACCATTACACTGGCACATAGTAGGTGTTATATAAATCTTAGCTGCTACTATTACTATTACTACTACTACCACCACTACTACCACCACTACTTCTACTACTACTTCTTCAAACACAGTACTCTATTGTCCAGGAGCTGTTTTTCACATATATGAATCACCCTACTGCTCTAGATGTCCAACCTGGAAGAACGGAACAAGAAGGAAAGGAGCTTGAGGTATTGCAGCAACAAGGATTCAGTTAAACTCTGGAAACTGACTACTAACAGTAACAGCAGTGTAAGAGGTAGAGAATTCCATCTGTTCTGGGCTAGTTTCAAATGCAGTTTTCGCTGAAGGTAAGAGCATGAAATAGATCCTATTTGGAGCTTCCTTTCACCATATGTATTTTTATGAAAACTCAGGCCCTCGAGATTTATAAAAATGAATAAAGTGTTATAGAATATAATATGTAATAAAATTTTACCTCTAGTTAAGCCTTTTTTCCTTCTAAAATTTTTTAGTTCTATTTGCAAATGAGATGTTGGTGGAGGTTCTTTTAATTTTCTTTTAAACCACTTGTGGAAGCCCATTGTCAAGGGACCTTAAATATTTTCTAGTCTAATCCCTTCATTTTATGGATGAGGAAACTGAGTTTCATAGGAATGCAGTATTAGACACTTACTACCTGTGTGACCCTGGACAAGTCACTTAACACTATAAACTGGGAAGAATAATAGCACCTATTCCTCCAGGGCTGTTGTGAGGATCAAATAAAATGATCACTATAAATGTGCTTAGCACAGTGCCTGGCACATAGTATAAATGCAAGCAATTATTTAGAACAAATCCAGTTTGTTGCAAAATCAGAACTAGAATGAGATACCAGGTTTCCAAACTCTTTCCACCACTCAAATAAAACAAAACAGCAAACTCATTGAATTTAAAAACAAGCTTATTATCTTTTCCCCCCAAACCTTCTCCTCCTTCCAAGATAACAAAGTCTATCTTTTTGCTCATATATTTCTAGTGTTTAGCACAATGCCTGGCACAAAGTAAACATTGAATAACTGCTGGTAGCACAACCATTCTCTCCTTCTGTGTTTAAAATCTTGGGGTTATCTTTGACTCTTCCTTCTCATGTCACTACCCATGTCAATAACCAACTCCTGTCAATTCTCTCAAATCCATCTCCCCCCACCCCACTCCCAGCTCTATTGCCAATGCCCCAGTATACATCTTTGTGGAGGGGCAATCAATCAAAACAAAAAGCATTTATTATGGGCCTACTGCATGCCAGATATTGTGCTGGGCCCCAGAGAAACAAATAGGAAGAATAAAATGTTTCCTAGACTCAAGGAGCTACTATTACATAGAATCCTAAAGATCATAGATTTAGACCCAGAAGGGACCTTAGAGGCCTTCGAGCCCAACCTTTCTCATTTCATAGATAAGAAAACCAAAGCTCAGATAGGTTCTGACTCATCTGTGCTATGTATCTCATAAAGTCTCACATTGGAAAGGACCTCATAGATCATCTAATATTGAATGAAACTTAATATTTGACAACAATTTTTCATAATAACGGCATCTTATTATTTGCTGGATTGACCTTGAATATGTTATGATCACCCCAACGAAGCCCTTCCAAGCAGGAGAAACCACTACAACAGAAGACAGCCCATTCCATCGTGGGATAGCTCTACCTGTTAGTAAATACTCTATAACACTGAGAAAAAGCTTCTTAGAACCCACTGTCTCTTGTTCTGTCTATACTCCAGCCAGATAAATCTTTCACGTAACAACCCTTTAAATATTTGGAGGTATCAATCACCTCCGCAACTTCCCTTACCCAACCATGTCTTTACTCCTCCAGGATAAGCCTCCTCAGTTATTTCAACTGATCCTCATATAACCTGACTTCAAGTCCCCTGAGGTAGTCTTCCCCAGGACATGAGCATCCTAAAATACAGTGATGAGAACTAAAGACAACTGGAGGTGTGGTCTGACCAGGACAGAAAAAAGGGCAACTATCACCTTCCCTGTTCTTTTATTGGATGCAGCCTAAGATAGCATTATCTATGTCACACATACTTCTTAATTTCATAGACTGAGTAGGAAGGGGGCTCAGAGGTCATATAGCTCAACCTCCCCTCACCCCTTTTTTTTCTCATTGAGAAAACTGAGGTAAGGGAGGTGAAGTAAGTTGGTCACACTCAAGCTTATAGTACACTAAAACTCTCAGGGCTTTTCCATGTACACTTCTGTCTTGCCAGTTTGATACTGTATACAGAGTGTCTGGAGTCAGAAACCCTGGGTTCCTATTTTGCCTCTGGTGCTTATTACCTGGATGATCTTAGGCAAGCTACTGGGCCTCCACTGGCCTCAGGTTCCCCATCTGTAAAATGAGGGATTGAATCAGGTAGCCCTTCCAGGTCTTGGGTCTTGTTTTGTTTAAGTCTTCTTTTGTTTTGTTTTTTTAAAATCCAAAGTATAGAATTTTCCTTTAATACCGATTAAATTTTATCTCTCTCGCAAACTGATGTCTTCTGGGACCCCACTTCTGCTATCCACTGCATTAACCACCCCCACTTCAAACAGCTCAAACCATGCTCTTGCCATCATCTAGAGCTGAGTACTTATGGCCGTGAGCACACAATTTTGTAAATAGGAGGTATTGTCATTGGGTTGTTATATCACTATAAATATAATGGTTGTCATAAAAGTGTTCAATAGCTGAATCACAGGGGTGGCCTCCTGTCACCAAAGAGGCAGACAAGGATACAGATTTATTCTGTTTGCTGATGTCAAAAGGAAGCAGGCACAGCATACAGAAGTTCCCTGAAGGGGTAAAGAATAACAAAGGTTCCAAAGTCCAGAGACACAAAAAATGTAATAATCTGAATAGCAGTTCTGTAGTAATATATGGGAAATGGCAGATTACTACTGAATATCTATAGGTAGCATTATTTGACACCTGAAGTTAATCATGCAAACATCAGAGAAACAAAGGGAAAACATCTGAAGGGGTGGTTGTTTGCACCATTGCAGCAAGTAAATTATATAAAGGATACAAAAAAATTGGCTTGGGTTTGGACAAGGAAGAAGTTGCCAGCATCTGACTGTGGAATTCTAAAGAAGGGCTGACTACCAGTCTCCTGAAGAAACCAGATCTAGGAGTCCTCAGGAAGCAGATAAAAATGACTATGGTATGATGGGGCATATAGGCAGGGTGTAGAACGAGGGGGACTGTTTGGACCACTGGCTCAGTGTAATTTTTCTGCTTTGCTATCTTAACTGGAGATCAGGATCCAGATCTATTTCTGTAGGTGATGGGAGGAACAACAGAATGTTATCCAACAGTGGCAGCCTGAAGTGGTTAGAAAGCTGACCTCAGAGCCTGCAGGCTTAGGCTCAAGTCCAGCTTTGAGGACCCTGAACAAGTCACTTAGCTTATCCATACATATCTCAAGCAACTGTAAATTACGGAGAGGTTATACAGAGTTCTTTATAGCAATGAAATAATAGAATCATAGATTTGGAGCCATAAGGGACTTTAGAATCCAACCCATCAGCTTACAGATGAGAAAACTGAGGCCAATTGAAAACAAAGGTCAACAGGTATTAAAGCACCAGAGGCAGGATTTTGACTCAGGCCTTCCATGTCCAAAGCAGCGCTTTTTTCCTCAATGAACTTTGCCACTTCTTACAAGTTCAATCTTATGTATGTGTGTGGTATGTGTGTGTACATGTATACATGTATATATATTCACATATGCATGTGTGTATGTATGTATATGCATACACATACATAAACCCCTATGTAAAATCACATGGCATGTATGCATATGTATATAATATTGTGTACACAGACATATATTGTCACAGTGCAGTTTAATAAGCATTTATTTTATTTTATGTGCATGATAATTAGCATTTTATGTAGCACCAAAGTATATAAAGTATTTCACAAATACTACCTCATTTTATCTTTATAACAATCTTGGAAGGTGCTGTTACTGTCTCCATTTAACAAATGAGGAAACTCAGGCAGATTAAGTGACTTGCCCATGGTCACACAGCTAATACATGTCTGAGGCTGGATCTGAACTCAGGTCTCCAGTAACACATATGTGTAAAATGAGGGAACTCACCCAAGTTAGGACCAAGGACCCCTGACTGCTAGTCCATGCCTTCCCCAGTATACCTTACTGTTTAGAGAAGGTGTCAGGAGAAAGCAAGATTTATGAGGAAAGGCTAATAATGAAAGAAACATTTACCTAGAGAAGACAAGAAGCCCTTATAAAAGTCATCAGGAACAAAAAAAGATCACTCTACAGAGGTAAATGACCAAATGTTCTCAGTCTCAATCAGGAACAAAATATCTGAGTCTCTGGAGAGCAAGACCTACTTAAACCTGTGTTCTCTGGACAGTACCATTCCTAGTTAGGTACTTAATGCTGCCTCACACGTTCAACCAAACATTTACTGAACAATTTCTATGAGTGTCAGGTGCTGGGAACAGCATGACATCAAAAGGCACCGACCCTCAAGGAGTTTACAATCTATTGGAGGACACCTGCTTAAGGTGTGATTAACATAACAGCCAACCACAGTAGTCTCCACAACAGCCTAGAACATGATTCAGAGGGGGCCTCCAAGTTATGCAATTCCTCGGGCCTTCAAGACAAAGAAGGCTAGCACCAGCTAACAAGCATGACTCCTCTGCTGAGTGGGAATCTTTTTTCATCTCAGGCTTCAGAGGAGCAAAATCCAAGCAGCAGTTCCATAAAGATTTGCATTCTTCAGAATTCTGGCCTTTCCAGCCTGGGCCCATTTGCATAAATCTCAAAAATAAACTATGACCTTATTCTGAAGCAGTAGACTTAGCTGGCTGTGTGAGCCCAGATGAGTGTGCCCATAATGGGGGGATGATTTGATTGTATTCTCTGCTAGTGAAAAGAACACACAGTATTGCTGAGTGTTTATATTACCCCAGGGGAAAAAATTCTCTTTACCATCTTTCAGATAGCTCCTGAAATCCTACCTCCTATTCACAGTGATCAAAGGAATGTGGGACAGCATCTAAAAAGCAAGCCCCAGCTGGACATGGGCTCCCTCTTAGCTATTTTCCCAAACATACCCCAATTGTGCTCTGACCCTGACTCTCCATCACCAAAGTATTCATCCTTTACTTGTGTATGATGCGTAAAGTGATGAAGAAACGAATGCTACAATATTTCTTCACTGACACCATGGTCTGTTTTAGTCTATCCATCACAGCATTATCCTTCTCAGATCATAAGCCCCTTCTGAAATAATTCTCAACTTTTTTTTATTTGTAATGGTGAGACTAGCCCACCAAGGCTCAGGTGGTAGAGTATGCACAATATCCTCTGCCTGCCACAGATCAGGCTAGCCTAAACTGGAAAGGCCACAATCCTGAAGAATGCAAATCCTTATGGAACCGCTGCTTAGATTTTTTTTTTTTTGTCTTTTTGGAAGGGGGGAAGGCAGGGCAATTGAGGTTGAGTGACTTGCCCAAGGTCACACAACTAGTAAGTGTTAAGTGGCTGAGGCCAAATTTGAACTCAAGTCCTCCTGGCTCCAGGGATGGTGCTGTATTTACTGCGCCACCCGGCTGCCCCCTGCTGCTTAGATTTTGTCCCTCTGAAATCTGAGATGGGAAGAGACTCACTCAGCAAAGGAGACATGCTTTTTCTCTAGTGCTAGCCTTCCTTGCCCTGGAGGCCAAAGGAACTGCATGTTTCACTTTTGCTTTTGTATCTCCAAAGCTTGTGGATAGATTGGAACACATCTTTGGTTGATCTCTTAATTATACTTATTTGGGAAACATCAATAGGAAGTTACCTTGATGTTAGAAAAAAGGGACAGCTTATCAATTTTTTTAAAAGAAAATAGGCTTTTGGAAAAAGTCAGTTTTGCTTAGAGTTCCTTCTGAATCCATGTTATGAGGCTGGCTGTTTTGTTTAAAACCAACTGCACAGAGTTCTTTCCATTTCTGTTTCCAGAAATGTGTGATAAAGGGCCTTTCCTTCCTTCCTTCCTCACCCTACCCCATTCTGAGCATGCTTGCTGTTGGCTTACTATGGGGGTTGCTAAAAAAGCCTGTCAATTGGCTGCTAAACTGCAAGTGACAAGATCTCTCTCTCTCTCCGGTCTTCATATTTACCTGGAGAGGCTTGTACAAACTTACGCTAAGTGAGAAGAGCAGAACCAGGAAAAATCTGTACACAATCACAGACACATCGTGTGTGTGACGACCAGCCTTGATAAACTACACTCTTCTCAGCAACGCACAGTTATAACACAACTCTACAAGTCTCAGGATGGAAGGAGATGTCTACATTCAGAGAAAGATCTAGAAAGAACTGAGTTTAAATGGAGACTGAAGCAATCAACGTGCTCTTATTCTTTTTCATGTTTGGTTCTCTTTCTTCTTTCCCATTGTTCACTCCATTGGTTACAACCCTTCTGTACAACCAGACTAATGTCCAGTGTGAAAGTATTTGCAGATCCTATACCTGGTTGCACGCCATCATGGGGGAGTGGGGAGAAGGAGGGGAGAAAATTTGAAACTCAAGGGATTATAAAACTGAATCTTGTAAACTAAAAGTAAATAAACAAATCAAATTTAAAATAAATAAATACATAAGCAAACAAATAAATTAATAAATTAAAAAAATGTCTCTCTCTCAACTCAGTCAAAAGTGTGAGAGACAGAGAGAGAATTATAAGCTAGCTTCAGCATAGAAACAGAAACAAGCTGTCAGTGGCTGCCGGCTATCTCCGCTCCTCACCTAGCCTCCGTGTGGCCTTGAAGGCATGCTGTCCCTCCAGCTCTTGCCTCTTTCTGTTTATTCTTTCCTAATCTTAGGTGAAATGAGTATCAGAGTATCAGAGATGGAGCAGACCAGGTTATGACCTTGCTTGACCAGCCCAGCATTAAACTGACCACGACTGTCACAACGAAGACACTGTGTTTTATAAGCAAGAGAGTAACTAATCCATAGGCTATGCCATGACCAAGGAATCAGACTGGTGAGGGAAAGTTTTATAGCAACTGCTTTTTAAGTTTGAAGCCACTGTCCCCTGGGATGGACGTGGTAGAGAAGAGTGTGATCACAATTTGGGAGATTGTACTTTCATCCTTGCTAAAATTTCTCAATAGATATCCCTTGGTAAGAGGTAACTGATACTGATTAAATTAGATAAAGGAGACAATAACTGACAATAAATATTGGGGGAAACACATTAGATGAGCACTTGTGAGAGACAGTAAAACCACTTGGCCCTCAGGATTACTCCTCAAACTCTAAGGGGAGCAGCAGCCACACTCTGGGAACCCAAGCTCCTAATGTGAAGGTAGACTGGCATAGGAAGCCTCAGAATACTTACTTACATACTGAAGGTTACCCATAAAATGTAGAGAGTTAGGGTTGCTCTGGAGACCCCAAAATGCCAACACAATGGGTCCTGCCGAATGAATTCGCCTCAAGTCTTCTCTTAGCCAAACAAAAGTAAAGTTTATTAAAAGTTCACTGGAATTGGACACAGAGTAAGTCTGTGCTAGGTCATTTTATAGTGCTCTCACACACATGGGGGCAAGAAGGGATCTTATATACAAGAAGGTTGTGGGAGAAATCTAGGGGTGGTCTGGAGGAGTTTGGGGAGGGTCTTCAGGAGGAGTTAATGAGGTCAATGAATGATTAAGGGCAGGAAGTTGTTGGAGGCTACCTGGAGCCAACAGACAATGGTGGGCTAGGCCAGTTCAAGGGTGGATTGATATTTTGATAGGCTCAAGGGTGGGAAATTGTTGGACGATGGAGGGCTAGGCTAGTAACAGAGGTTTGAGCCCAGCCACAATGAAAGACACTTATGGCCTCATCAAGTGGGAGTTCAAGGGAGTTCCCAGAGCCTGTACCTCCAAGATTAAAGACCAGCTCAAGGGGGTTCCCAGAGCCTGCACCTCATTAGTACCACCATCCTCCCATTCTCTCAGATTCACAACCTAGGTGGTCAACCTGGATGTTCACTCCTCAATTTCTCTCACCACCTCCTTCATATCCAATAGTTGCTAAGTTCTGCCATTCTACCTTCACAAGATCTCATATACAGTCCCTTCTCTCCTCTGACACTGCCACCATCCCAGAATAGGCCTTTATCCCCCTCATGTGTGCAAACAATTATGTATACAATTGCAATGCCCTTCTGGTTCACCTTCCTTCCTCGTGTCTCTTCCTCCTCCAGTCCATCCTCCATTCAGTTATAAAGCATTCAATAATTCCAGTGGCTCCCTATCCTCTAGGATTAAATATAAATATATTATATATTTGTATATAATATAAAAGTATGATATATTAAATATAAAATCCTCTTCCTTTTACAGACTTTCATAACCTGGACCCTTCCTACCTTTCCAGGCTTTTCTTACTTTACTCCCCTCCACATACTCTAAAGTCCAGTGACAATGGCCTTTCTGCTGTTCCTCTTCATTTTCACCGGCTATCCCACATCTGGAATGTTCTCCCCCTCTTCGTCTCTGGCTTCCTGCAAGTCCCAGTTAGATTTTCCTAGATTATCCCCAATTTATCCCATCTCTATCTTTTTGTATGTAGCTGTTCATGGTTTGTCTCCCCTTATTAAACTTGAGGGTAGGGACTGGTTTTGCCTTTCTCGTACTTTCATCATTTAGCATGTTGACAATTTGACTTGACCCTAGATTATTATTAAACCTCTTAACTGACCTTCCTGATTCTAGAGATCACAGAAGTAGAGCTGGGAGGGTCCTTATACCACACCTGATTTTACAGATGAGGAAACTGAGGTCCAGGGAGATTAGGGCATTTACACAAGGTCACACAGGTCATAAGGGGCACATCTGGGATGCTAATGAGAGGTCCTTGAAACTGAAGTTCATTTTGAAGGCACTGCAAATACCTTTAGTACCTACCTCATAGGGTTACGGAAAGGGCCAAATATTATAATGTATATAAAGCATTTTGTAAGTCTTAAAGTAGGGCAGGCAGGTGAGACAGTGGTAGAGCATTGAGCCTGGAGTCGGGAAGGCTCAGATACTTACTACCTGGGTAACCCTGAGCAAGTCACTTAACCCTGTTTGCCTGCTCTGTAAAATGAACTGGAGCAGAAAGTGGCAAACCACTCCAGTTTCTTTGCCAAGAAAACTCCAAGTTGAGTCAAAGAGTTGGACAAAACTGAATGGACTGAACAAAAACAAAGCCTTAAAGCATTATTACTACTGTAATTTCTTTCCTTTTCCAAAACTTTCTTGCGGATGTTTCACACAATTAGACATATATGCTATCTTATCCTGGGTTTTTTCATGTGTCTTAGCTCCTCAGCTAGATAATAAGCCTCTTAGTGGCAAGTCCCTATCTTCTAGTTCTTTGTATCCCCCTGACGTCCGCCTAGCTCAGGATAAGGCAAAGTTGGGTACCTCACTAAGTAAACAGACTTTGAGAAGCATGGGACTACGGGGTCATCATCCAAACCCACCCAAATCTCAAGACTTCACTTAGTTCAATATATGACATAAGACAATGGCTTAGAAGGAGAACAATAACAATGAAGCTCTTTGAAACCCTACTGGATTTTAATCTGGTTTCTATTCAAGTACAGAAATCTCAGGCAAAGTTGGGCTACATATGGACTTCTCTTGAAAGCCAGAAAGGACAGAGAGAATTAGGACTTCTTTATGTATGTAGATGTGGGCATAGAGAGTCACAGCCTTTAACTCAAGTGTAAAACTGACATCCAAAGCCCCCATTGCCTTATGATCAATCTAACAGGAGATTGGAAATTATTCTTCCTTTTTATGCCACTAAAAAAAAGCATTCTTATTGAGTGTGAAGAACCTGGAGCAGAAGTCTATAAATCTGGGTGACCTGGCTGTATCAAGAACTAGCTAAATGAACCTGCTCAAGTCAGTTTTCTGGTATAGGCCTTCAGTGTCTTCATCGGCAATGGGAATTGGATAAGATGGATCCCTAAGATCTGTCTCAGTTCTCTTAATCTATGATTCTACATTATCATGGGGAAGTAAAAGTGTAGTTTTTCCCTACTGAACTATCAAAAAAAAAATCAGAGTTCCATACAATGATTTATTTAACATGGCCACTTCCAACATATTAGCCTCCTTCTGAAGGAAGAACCTTAAGGTGAAGGAGGGGCAAAAGGTTTTCTTCTATTCAGAAATTTCACAAGTCCTAAGATGAAGCCATTTCTCTGTGGCTGACCCTTAGCAACAAGAATTTGCATTTATGGTTGAAGGTTAGGTAGGGCACATGACCAAAGAAAAGCCTAAATCTGTTACCCCAGTACATTTCTGAGAGAAGTTTGTAAATATGCATAATTTTATTTTTTCAAAGAAAGATTTCCTGAGTAATCCCAACTGGCTAGAAAGACATGTCAATAAACATTCATCATCATCATCATCATCATCATCATCATCATCATCATGCCTTTCCTTTAACTATTAATAAAGAAACCTGGAGACTAATTAATCTGTCCTAGCATTTCTGCAGGGACCCCTTTTATTTAATTCCATTTTTAAAATGGACAAACTAGGGCACAGGTCAAGATAGCTAGAATTAAAATTCTGGGTTTTTAACCCAATCTCATGCAAAAATTACTAGGGTATACAACCCCTTCATTCCCTCTGAGTATCGTTGTCTATTAAATATTCTAACAATCGACAAACCCAGTACTGGAGAGAGCACCAAGAGTTATTTAGACGCCTGCCTCCAAATAGAATTTATCACCAAAAATCATTCTCTAGAGGTAGGAGTGACCCTAAATGGACTTCAGGAGTAGAAATCCTCAAACTTCCATTGGTTGTCCGTAGGTTCAGGAAGTCCTTCTTTCCATCTAACTAAAAACACTCCTGCAGTCATTTAAATCCATTCTTCTTTTGTGGTTATAGTGGAGAACAGCTGAAATAGGAAAACTGCTTGTCATCAGCCTTCATTCCTTCAGATGTTAAAAGAAAAATGCACTTGGAAATTGACCTTTTGAGCCCAATAAAATACAGCTGACCATCAATTTTTACGAAATAAAAAGGTGAATTAAAAATGAACTGCATCATTGTTACCTGACATAACTGAAGAAGCTGAATCTCCCTTTACACACTTTATTCCCCCTCATACTACCCAGCTAAGTTTTAGTAGTAACATGCCCTCTGAAATACAACCTCTCCACTCACCTCCCCAAACACACATATGTAAGCAAACAAATTCAAATCCAAACCTCCCTACCACATATACTCACTAACATTCCAGGATAGAAGAGGCTATAAAAAAAAAAAGTCTAGATCATTCCTTCAGAACACCCGCCCTCCAGAAAATCCTGTATTACCCTATCCTCTTGTATCTTGGACTCTTGGGAAAGACAACAATTTTCACAGACCAGAGACCAAGATCTAGACTCCAGACCAGTAGCTCTTCACCTTATGGGGGTTACAGACCTCTTTGGCAGTCTGGTGAAACTTACAGACTCCCTCTTAGAAGAAAATGCATAAAACAAAATACATAGGATTGCAAAGGAAACCAATCATATTGAAATAAAGATGTAATTTTTTTTTCTCCATCCAAGTTCACAGACTTTCCCCATACACACTCACCTGAAACCTATCAAAGGACCTCTTAAAAGTCCACAGACCCCAGGTTAAGAACACCTCTTCTGGAGGAAGACAGAAAGGACAAATGAAAGTTGCAATAATCAAGATCCTAATAAAATCAGTATGGTCTATAGAAGATACAGCCCCACAAAATAAGAGTTTCCTCTGTATCCGAGGTCCTTTGAAGAAATTATCATATGAGATAAGAAGAGAAGAAAAAGCAAAAAGCAAAATCAAAAGTATTAGAGGCCTAGAAAATTGTTTTTAAAAAGCACTTGGAAGCCAAAATCTTTTATAACCTTCACACTTCCTTTGGCCTCACCCTTATTTACCTACAATTGACCCTTCCCCTCTAAGCCTATCTCACTCTCCCTTCAAAGCTGACATGTTTTTTAATATACTGAACTATGTTTTTTTAAAGTCTCCAGAGTACCTGCCCTAGTCAAAGGAGGAAAGTAGGCTTTAATCTCATAATCCAGTCATGTTGTCTATCATATCATGTCATTATCATCGTTCAAAGGAATTTATTAAGTCCCCAACTGAATGCAGTTCTGTGCACAGTACCAGAGTATTTGCCTATCTACCTATTTTCCTAAGGCTTTCTCTCCTCTGCCACCCCGAAATGAGTTCAATCAAATGGAGAGATCATGAGAGAAGGCTGAAGGTCATCCATAGGATCTCATTAACACCTGAACTCAGGAAGTCATCTATTGTAGTTCTGGGATCCCACTTCATTTAATTAATTCCATCCTCTCTAGTAGCCAGAAAGTTCCACTCATCAGCACAATTCAGCTAATGAGTTTGTCTACAGTGTGTTGGAAGTGGAGGGGTAGTGAGTGGCAAGGGGGAAAGAAGAGAGAAGGAAGAGATGGAGAAAAGGCATGGTAGGGTAAAGGCGTGAGTTCTTAGAGCCCTGTCAAGTGACATCATGGGAGGAAATAGAAGAATGAGGCCAACATATTAGAAAAACATCAAGGGGCCTTCATAACAGAAGAGGGCTGAAAGGAACTTAAGATATGACCTAGTCCCTTATTTTACAGAAGAGGAAAATGTGACCCAAAGACAGGAAATGACTTGTCCAAGGTCTCTGCCAGGATATGTGTCACAATACAATGATACCAAACCATTACTCTATTTACACAATCATCCATCCATAGGGAGAAAAGTCCTTCCGCATTCAGAGGTAGAAACATAAGCCACAATTTCTAAAACTCTACAAAGCTCTGTTCAGCTGGAAAGGGAAAATTTGCCTCAGCTAGAGATCCTGGGTTAACCCTGCTTCCTCCCATCAGAATGCAGCAAGAAGAATTTAGGGAAAACCCAAAGCAGTCCCTGAGGGATTAATTCAGGCTGAGACCAGCACTCAGATTTAACATGATGTCTCATTCTGAAACAAGTCAGTATTGCCTCAGTCCCAGGTGATCCAGGATGGATCCCGAATGATTTTGGTTAAGTTGTTCCATGTCCCTATTCTCCCTGAGGCACCTGAGTTTTCCTGGGAGGCCCAGTATGACCCACCTGAGAATGAAGATCTTACAGAAAAAGAAAAAAAAATAGATGATGTACAGAGGGTGCTAATGCTGGGAAATGATGAAATCTCCAGTCCTGTGAAGACTGGACCTAGCAAGGAAAGCAATTATTAATAGCAGCTTCCTCTCCAATACATTCATAACCCATAACTCAGGATCAAAATGAGAAGAGAGGCCTAAGGACCAATGTTAATGGCAGAAGCAGTGGCGGAAAGAGGCATCTTAAGGGTTAATAGCTTTGGGACTAAGCTTCACTCACCTCCACCCCCATTCTCAATGCAGACAGCTCTTTTCCTAAACTAACCAAAATGTCCTCCTGTCCAGAGAAAGAAAAATGTATAAAAAAGGCCCTAACGGCTCATCCTGGGCAGTACTGGAGAGTCTGAAGATCCAAAGTTAGCACCAAGTTAAATGGTTCAGGAGCTATCTCCAATTCTAAAAATCAACACAAACCAGGTAGGTGATTTAGGAATAATCTATGGGCATACTGCTGGCCATAGGAAGGGCAGAACACATCCCTGTAAGGAGTGTCTCTCATGATCACTTTCTTTCCTCCCCCCAACCCTCACCCCTCCATAAATAAGACACTGTTCTAGTCCTCTAGTACAAGGGGCCGGTCTCCTGAGAAGGCCCCCAAGCAACTACACACATTGCCCTGCAGGGAGAGCCAGAGCCCTCTCCTCAACCAACAAAGTTTTCCAGGGAAAAACTGTTCTCTTTCTCTACCAGATAAAAAGCCAACTCACCCACTGATCAGGCCTTTGGGGGTTGGCGAGTGGAAAGAGTGGAAGGAGAAGGTAGATTAAGGCAGGATTTTGCTTTAAAAAAAAAAAAGGTAAATAATCCAGGCTTCTGATGAGTTCTTGGTAAGAAAATAACTATCAGAGTACAGCTACAGACCCCCATTCTGGACAAGAGGTATCATTTAAAACCTCCCACCCGGCAGACTTGCTGTGGGGGTGGGCAGGGTTTCGGGGTGTGGTGCTACTGGAGGCCCAAGAATCAGGCAGACAGGACTCCTTTCAGCATTGTGTGAAGTCTGACATCCCAAAAGTTAGACCCTAATTGACCCCTTCTGTCACTTCTCCACCTAAAGAGAAGTCCTTGGAGATGGTAGGGTTGGGAAGGGAGTGTGAAGAAGCACACACAAGAGGTTCATTCTAAGTAGGAAAGGCGGAAACTCCCCCATGGGCTAGCCCCAGGCCAACATCCTCAGGGGCTGGTAAAACATCCAGGTTACCCAACAGGATCAAGAATAGTGAGTACGGCTGCACCAGTGTCCTGATGCAAAGGACACTAGCCCTAGAGAATTACATTCTTCACACTTTTTCTACACCTCCTCCCCTACCCCCCAAAGAAAAAGATGAGCAGGGCTACAGTCTGACAGCCCCCACCCCACCCTGGTACCCTGCATGGAAGATGCTGCTCAACAAGCACTGCAGTGTTGCAGGGGCTGGGATGGGGGGAGGGGGAGGGGAGCCAACTTTGTAGAGTCCATAGCCCCACCTCCACCTCACCCCACCTTCTCTCTTAGGTGGGATGGGGCCTGTCTGAACTACTCCTCCAGAGGATGCAGGGATGTTGGGGAGGATGGGAGGTGGGGAGAGGAAGGAAAAGAGGACGGGGTTGGGGGGGCCTGTATTCCCTTCTCAGCTTACCAGGATAGCTTGAATCCTTTCATTAGTACAGTCACGATAATCCACTGACCATGTCCTTATCGTCCCCCTTACAGCTCCAGAGGTCCCAGGACATATTGGAAAAGATGACGGAATCCCAAAAGAACAGAATCTCATGTAATTCTACTTGTGCCAAGAGGGAAAGAGACAGAGAAGCTTCTTCTTCCCCCTTCCTCGTCCTTTACTGGCTGGAATCTAGGCTCAGAAACATAGGACAGTTTCTGCAAACCCAGCCCTAAGCTGGGGCTCCCTGCTTTCACTGCTGCTGGTGCTGCTGCCGCTGCTGCCACCGCCGCCAGCTTCTGCTGAGGATGGGCACCACTGGCAGGGCTGCAAAACAAGCTCCCGGAGTTGCTGTCAATGGTCGAGTCGCCGGCCGGCCACCTACCCACCCCACAGCTGCTCAGTAGCAGGCTCCAGAATAGAGGCAAAGGGGAGTCAGAAAAGAGAATGAAAACCTAGCTGAACAACCACTTCTCTTCCCCCAGGCAGCAGCTCCCACTGCTCCATATAATCTCCTAATCAATGCAGTACCCAAGCAAAGCAATGCCAGCTACTTCCGCCCATTTAAAGACACAGAACATGTTTTGTCCCTGGATGGGACAGAGTGCAGGAGGAGGGGTGAGGGAAGCAGGAGAAGAAGCAAAAGAGGGAGACAGAAGGGTTTGAAGATCATCTTCCTCTAATCTGCATCCCCCAAAGGGTTAACAACTGGCTGGTGGCTGAGATCCAGGATTGTTGGCACAACTCCCAAAATCAAATGGGGATGAGGAAGGAGGCTGAGTTTGACCTGAAAGGCCTCTTGTAGAGTCTCTAGCTACCTATCCAAGGCAGTCTGCAGGAGACCACCTTAAATAGAATCCTCATCATCCTCTCCCCAGCTAGGGTGGGGCAAACTCCCAACATTGTAAACCCAAGCACTTCCTAGTGCACATAACACATAGATTTCTTTTCAGCTAGGAAAAATGCAGCCAAGTCCTGGGAAGCAATGGATCAGCCGAATCATCCAAGATCCTATGGACTAGGAGAATTTAGTTGGCTAAAGGCAAAACCCTTTGGAGAGATTTGTGAGAAAGCCTAACTAACATATATAGAAAAAAAGAGCATTTAGATCAGGGGTGGGGAACCTGTGGCCTGAAGGACATATGTGACCTAGGTCCTTGGGTTCAGCCTTTTGACTGAGTCCAAGTTGTACAAAAAAATTCTTTTACTAAGGGGATTTGTTCTGTGAAGTTTAGATTCAGTCAAAGGACCTCACTTGAGGACCTAGAGGGCCACATGTGATTCAGACCCATCTCTGATTTAGACCATGCACACCATAAAGCAATGGGGAACTTAAAAGCACAATTCTTCAGGGAGAGGGAAGAAGATCTTTCCGCCCCTCACACCCACACCTTGTACCCAACACCTTTCTTGCAGAACCAAATCACTTTTAGGAAGATTACTAATTGTGTCCTAATGCCTCTTCCTTGGCCATATTTCTCTCCACAGTCCTACACACATTTCTCAAGAAGGTCAGAGGTGAGAAGGAAGAAAGAATGGTAATTCCTCCAATAAGGATCACCTTCCTCAAAATACAGCCAGGTAGACAAAACATTGAACTTGGAGTCAACAAGACCTGAATTCAAACCTGTCCTCAGATACTGACATCATTTAACCTCTGCCTGCCTCATTTTCTTAATCTTTGAAATGGAACTGATAACACCCCACCTACTTCCAAGGTTGTGAGGATAAAATGAGATATTTGTAAAATTCATTATCAACCTTAAAATGCTATATGAATGCTATTATTATCATTATTGCTATAAGCCTTTACCTTGAACTTACCAGAAAGCTTCACTGATATATGCACATTATACACATATCATCTTCATCAATGTTAATATATATAATAATGTTTTAATGTTTGCAAAGTGCTTTTCATATATTACCTTATTTGATCATAAATATCATATGCAAATGTAAGCATCAACTTGAAGAAAATTTCATCGCCTTCTGCAACTCTAAGTGAATCATCAGCATCTCCCTTCCTAGGGCCCTATGGGTCTCTCTGCCCTCCCCAACCTCCCTCCCCCTGTTCCTCATCCTGCCCACCCCTACCCACCTCCCTACCTCCCAACCAAAGCAGGCATTAATTCTGCCTGTTCTTCCTGAGGTTATGGAATCTGTTCCCAAGTCAGTGCTGGTACACAGAATTCCTTGATGTATGATGGAGCCCTTACTTAGCTGCTGTTTTTGGTCTTAACCAAGGGATACCTTCAAATTATTTTGAGACTTTAAAACAAATCCCTACCCATGTTCTCAAATCCTCTAATTGCAGGGACAGACTAGAATTCCCCCAGTTCTGTGCACTTGGATTGTAGACAACTCCACATTTACCATACTCCCAACACAGCCCTGGTCAGGCAAAACAGTGACTAGTTTTAAGGTTGGGAAACCATGAATTCTATAGTAGGGGATAAAGAAGTTCAATTTTATAAGTAGCTCATTGATTCAAAGTTCTTTTTAAGGCAGGTGTCATGGACATCTGTAGAGGCTGGTGAAGCCTATGGACCCCTTCTCAGAATATTGTTTTTAAATGCATAAAGTAAAATGTATAGGATTAAAAAGGAAACTAATTTTATTGAAATGGAACTGTCAAAATATTTAAAAATAAGTTCACAAATAACTAGGTTAGAAATCCTCATTTTACCATCCACCTAGGCAGTCTTAGGATCAGAGATCAGAGGTCAAAGGTCATCTAGTCCTAACACCACCACCACCACCCCCAGTTTCAGGGCTGAGCCAACTAAGGCAAATTACTAGCCCAAGTTTGAATAGTAAGCAGAAGAGGTGGAATTCAAACCTAGCTCCTCTGACTCTAAATCTAGCACGCAGATATTTCCTCTGCACCACTCTGTCTTACCTAAAAGCCAACAACACGATTCACCTAAAGCACTCCACTTAGATGTGACCATAAAAGTCCCTTCACTGGGGCTTTTTTCTGCTCCAGTTCACCTCCTACACTGACTATTCCACCCACAAGGAACAAAGAAAATCTTTTGTACTGCACCTTCCCAATATTAAATTATAACAACATCATTAAGACCAGTTCTGGCTTTCTCTCTTCTGAATCAAAAAAAGAAGCAAGTGGGTTTCAGTTTCCTCATCTAAAAATGAGGGGAGTGTGCTGGATGACTACAGCAATCCTTCTCCAGCTCTATCTATAATTCTTCAGGCCCAGGGCCTAAAACAAATTGGGAAACAGGCCCAAAAAGTTAATAATAAAGTCTGCCTCTTCTATTACCGATCAGTTAGGTTGCCAGGAGCTAATTTTATAGAATTTTCAAGTTACTTCAACCCCCTCATTTTATAGATGGGGAAACCAAACCCTAGAGAAAGGAAGTAAATTGAGCAAGGTCAATCAGTTGGTCAATATTTATCAAGCATCTATTCAACTCAAAAAATATTTAAGTACCTACTATGAGCCAAGCACGGAGCTAAGAGCTCAAGGTACAAAAAGAGGTGAAAGACAATCCCTTCCCTCAAGGAATTTACAATCTGCTGAGGGAGACAACATGCAAACCAACATTTACAAAGGAACTATATAAATGATAAATGGGAAATAATGGACAGAGGGAAGGCACTAGAATTAAGAGAAGTTGGAACAGGCCTCCTGCAGAAGGCTGGAATTTAGCTGGAACTTAAGGGAAGCCAGCCAGGGAGGTCAGTAGGCACAGAGGGGAGAACATTCCAGATGCAGGGGACTCAACCACAGAGAACACCCAAGAGACCTGTATCACAGCAGAGTATGTGTATGCTTGGGAGAGTAAAGTATAGGAAGACTAGAAAGGTAGAAGAGGGCAAGATTATGAATGGCTTTGAATGCCAAGCAGAGCATTTTGTATTTGATCCTGGAGCAAGAGGAAGCCACTGCAGTTTATTTGTGAGGTGGAGGTGACATGATCAGACTTACTGTGTAAAAGGCACTACGCTAAGCACTGGTGATATAAAGGAAGGCAAAAGGTAGTCCCTGTTTTCAGGGACCTTACAAATCTGAGGCGGATACAAACAGCTCTGTGTGTGTGTGTGTGTGTGTGTACACATACATACATATAAACATACACTCATAAATACACATACATACACATAAGAATGTATATATGTATATTTATGAGTATGTATGTACAGGATAAATAGGAAATAACAGAGTAAAGGCACCAGAATTAAGAGGGACTACAACAGGCTTCCTGTAGATGGTAAGATTTTAGGTAGGACTTGAAGGAAGCCAGGAGGTGGAGATGAAGTGAGAGAGCTTTCCAGTCACTGGAGACAGCAAGGTCACACTCTAGGTCAGTAATGGGTAGGAAGAAAGAAAACATGCCTCAGGGGCATGTAAAAGCAATTTTCTTACCTCAGACTCAGCTCAGTCCTTACTTTATGAAACTAATGTCCTTAATGAAGAAGCTAAAGAAAGAGTTCAGAGTCTAGAGGAAGTTTTGCAACATGCAGTGGTCCCAGAACACATGGCTGCAGCTAGCCACCGAGCCAACTCATTCAGTGAGGCTCAAGTAGGGGAACTGAAAAGGTGGGGATGCTGCCAAGTAGAGGAGAATAATCATTCTGTTATATTCCCATCTCTAACTCTTTGTGGATGGGCAGCCTATCTTAAAAATAATAATTTTATAACAAAGTCAACTTTCAATTATTCTGAGGCTAACAATGAAGCCTTTTCTTTTACCTTTTGTGCCTGACTTTTGGTCACTGGGTGCTTCTTGACGCTGCTCTCTAGCAAACCCTGAGAGAAAAAACAAAACCCTTAAAGGGTCCTTTGGCTTTTGATGAAAAAATAAATAATGGGGGGGGGGAGGTGTGAAGGATTGGCTATGATTGGATTTTCATTTCTTAAAAAATTTCTTTATTTTATGGAATAAAAAGCATTTCCATAACATAGTACAATTAAAAAAAAAAGGTGATTGCACATGAAACCTCAAGTAGACTGCACAACTTGATTTAAAAAATGGAGGTTTTCCCTTTTATCCCAGTATTAGGGGGATCATCAGGGATTTGCTAAATTTGCAAGATCAGCTCAACAGGAAAGTAGTCTGTGCTATATTCCAAGCTTGTTGCTATTGAAACTCTTTTACAAACCTTTGTGGATTAGGGTTAAAGGTTGGAAACAATGACTGAGTCTAGCACCAAGTCCGAAAGTTTAGACCATCCATCATCAACTTTGTGGAATACAAATGAAATGACTTGAAATGCACATTGCCTGAAGTTGGTCATAGCAATGGGGGGAAGGGGAGAGACCAGCGATTCGCAGGTGGCATCAAGAAGCTAGGTAGATGTGAAAAGATTCCTGCCTTGATGGTAGTGGTCCATACCTGTAATCCTTGGAAGGCTAAGGATCAGGTAGATTGCCTAAATTGGGGAATTCTGAGGCATAAAGGGCTCAGTCTGCTAAGCCCCTGAAAGCAGGGAGGATACCAGGTTGCTTTAGAAATGGAAAACTGGCCCAGGTCAGAAAAGGAGCAGGTCAGAGCTTCCATGCTGACCAAAAGTGGAATAAGTCAATGAGTGGCTGGGAAGGTGTGGAAGAAAAGGAAGAGGAAAGAGGAGAGAGGAGGAGAGGAGGGAGGAGAGGGGAGATAAAAGGGAGAGGGAGGGGAAAGAAAGAAAAGAGGAGAGGTGAAGGGTGGGGAAGAGAGTAGAAAGAGGGAAGGGGGGAGGGGAGGGGAGAGAAGGGGAGATCCTTGCCCTAGAAACTAGGGAGCTCTTTTCATTAAGTTCAGGAGTTAGGTGTCAAGAGCTACAATGTTGAGAAACAGGTATGAAATTATATCATTTAAGCTCAACTTCTTTTATTTTTTCCCTATAATTTTTTAAGCCTACCTTCTACGGATGCTCTTTATTCTGTTCTCCCTCCATCCCTCCCTTGCAGGCAGGCAAGCTGCAGTAATATGGAGGAGGCTCTCTGCCCCAAACAGCCTGCAAATCTGGGGCAGGCCAGTGCTGCAGTCACACACTGGGAAATCAAAGCTCAAGGCTCAGGCAGGGGAGACATCAGGAGCTGAGTATATTATATTTAAGGAGCACTTTGGAGGTCACAAAGCAAAAGGAGGGAGCTGCCTCCAAAGACACTCCAGCTCAACCACAGGCCTTCTTGAGCCAGAATCCTCTTCCAGATTCCATCTCCTGTGAGGGGATGGTCACAGTAGCGGATGTTCAGGGCTGAGCCTGATCAGGTGCTCCTACATACTTCCTTGAGCTGCCTCCTCCTCCTCCTCCCTCCCTGTTCCCTCCTCCACTTTCATCCACTATTAGTCACAGGATCTGGGGTAACAGTCTAGGCTCCCAGCATTGGTCTTGCCTTCTGGTCTGTTCATCTGTGTCAGCTCCCAGCTCAGAGCCTTACAGAGCACCCCACCCCCAACCACCATGAACACTCATCCACACATGCATACATTTGTGCCCTCTGGCCCAATCATCCCAGCAAAACTGGCATAACAGGAAGGCAACTGTCCATAGGAAGGGAGAGGGAAAGGGAGAGGGAGGGAGAGGGAGAGGGGGAGAGAGAGAGAGAGAGAGAGAGAGAGAGAGAGAGAGGAGAAAGCCAAGTCAATGGTTCAGCATCCTGTTTCAGTTATCTGTTTGGCCCTAAGAATGATAGCTTCTGATTCGATAACCCTGGGGGTATACTGACGATGAAACCACCTCACTTTCTTCCTTCTTCCCTTCACAACCTGTAATATCAGGAATTCTCCCCCAAGCAAGTAACAAACAAGGGAAAGTCAAAGGCAGACTCTACTTAGCACCCTCATACCCACAATTCCTATACAAAATACTCTGTTGGCATGAAGCAGGATACATATGCCCAGTGGCCAGATGGCACGCAGGCAGGGGCATGGCTCCCACAGATGGGTGTCTGTATTCATCCTAGAAAAAGGACGTGTCTGTTTTCCTGTCAGAACTCTAGGAGAACAGGATATGTGGGGATGGGCACTGGAGCTAGAGCTACAGAGAAGGGCAGTAGTTGACGGGACAAGGGAACAACCAAAAAGTAAAACCCAATCATCTATGACCCAATTACCTTACACACATCAAAATCTTCTACAGCCTTGCATGACACTCTACCCTCGACTTAATGACAAACTTGCTCAATGATTTTGAAACCTGGTTCTGCTCCTTAATATCTATGTGATGAACACAGATTAGAGCATACTTTTTTTTTTACTTTATTTTTCTTGGGTTTTTATTTTGGTCTATGTTTTCTTTTACAACATGACTAATTATGAAAATATGTTTTGCATTATTACACATATATCACCTATATCAAATCGCTTGCCTTCTTAATGAGGGGAGTGGGGAGAAAGGAAGAGAATTTGGAACTCAATTTTAAAAATTAGTGTTCATACAAGTATAACCTATATCAGATTGATGCTGTCTTGGGGAGGCAGGAGTGGAGGGAGGGGAATTTAGAACTCAAAATCTTAGAGAAATAAATGTTGAAAACTAAAAATAAATAAATAACTTTTTTTAAATGGTGAAAAAAAAATGAATGTTGAAAAATGTTTTCACATGTAATTGGGGAAAAATAAAATATTAAATTAAAATATACAAACATATGCATACTATCTGTATATACACATATATACATATGTACATTGTGTGTGTACATATATGTGTGTATACGCACACATATAGACAGACAGACAGAGACATGGGGAACTCTCATAGCCTCAGTTTCCTCATCTACAAAATGAGTCTCCAAAACCCTTTACAATTCTAAATACTTTACATTTGCACTTCTAGGTCCTAGGATCCTGAATAACTAACTTATTCTACTCTCCTACCAGTTTCCCAGACTCATAACTTGAGGGTCATCTTTTATTCTTCTTTTTCCCTGATCCCACATACCCCAAGAGTCAGAAGTTCCTTCTATTTCTACCTCCAAAATATTTCTCAAATCCAGACCCTCTACTCCCCTTCCACAGCAACTACTCTCCCCAGTTCAGGCTTACTTACGTCTCTTCAGTCAGTCAATGAATATTTACCGAGCACCTCCTACATGCCAGGCATTGTGCAAAGCACCAGAAATACAACGATTGCACAAAACAACCCCTGCCCTCAAGAAGCTCATAGAAATATAGTGGAGGTAACATGCAAGCAGCTTTTTACCAACAAGCTATGTATAGCATAAATCCTTAGTCATCTTTTTGCCTGTAATCTTTTCCCTTACCAATCCATTTTCAATCAATGCCTGAGTAAGCTTCCTAATGTATCGCCATGACTGCATTACTCCATAATTCTATTCAACAAACATTTGTCAAACCCTTAACATCCTAAGCACTGGAGATACAAAGAAAAAAAACAATACACTCCTTCAGGAGCTTACGAATGGGGGGGTTGGGAAGGAATATAACACAGAAAAGTAACTAGGAGGCAATTTAGGGAAAGAGAAAGCACCAACACCTTACAAAACCTGGGGAGGCTTCACAGAGGAGGCGGCGCCTGAGAAGAAGCCAGAAGAAAGCAAGAGATGAGAGAGTGCATTCCAGACACGGCGGAAGGACTGTGAGTAGTCCAGCTCGGAAGGAACAAGAGTTCTTGGAGTGGAATGATATTAAACAAAGCCAGAAAGGGGGGAAGGAGCAAGACTGGAGGGCTCTAAATGCCAGGCTGAGGAATTTGCATTTCATTTGTTGTAATCTTGCTCAGTTGTGTCCGATTCTTCACAACCCCATTTTACGGGTGAGGAGGAAACTGAGGCAAACGGGGTTACATGACTTGCCCAGGGTCACACAGTTGCTAAGTGTCTGAAGCCAGATTTGAACTCAGGAAGATGAGTCTTCCTGACTCCAGACCTGGAACTCTATCCACTGCACCAGCTGGCCCCTAGCTGTCATTTTATGTCAGAAACAATAGGGAGTCACTGAAAGCTTTCAAGCAGACAAATGACACGGCCAAACGTATTCCTTAGCAAGATTCTTTTGGCAAGTGACATGGATAAGGAATTGGAAAGGGAAGTCACTGGAATCGGGAGGGGGAAATCAGAAGTCTAATGCAGTAGTCAAGGCAAGAGAGGATAAATCTGAAGTAGGATAGAAACTATTTGGGTGAAGGAAAGGGGGTTGGACATGAGAGATCTTGGGAAGGCTGACTCAAGATATGGCAACTGCTTGACAATGAGCGCTGAGAGAGATGCTAAAGTCAAGGACTATTCTGAGGTCATAAAGCTGGGTGATTGATTGAGTAGATAACGATATCCTTAGGAGACAGAGAAAAGCTAAAGGAGGGTCAGTTTTAGGAAGAAAGATTAAGTCCCATATCCTACATGTTGATTATGAGAAACCAATAGAACATCCAGACAGAGATGTTTAAAAGGCTGTTGATATTGCAGGACTGTCAATCAGGAGATAAATCAGGGGGGCATTATCTGTATTCATTCAACAGCCTGAACCAATGGAAGTTGATGAGATCACCAAGTGAGATAGAGTATATAGAAAGTGAGACATGGGACAGAGGTCACCTGTGGGGGGAAGGGGATGTCACATCTCCTTAGGGCAGTGGCTCTCAACCTTCCTAATGCCGAGGCCCTTTAATGCTCGTATGTGGGCTGACCCGCCTGGAGACGGATAGACGGATAGAGGAGCAGTGTCTCAGTTCCATTTCCGATGGTCTTAGGCGACCCCTGTGAAAGGATCGTTAGACCCCCCCCAAAGGGGTCGCAACCCACAGATTGAGAACCGCTGCCTTAGGGGGTAGGAGATATATAAGGACCCAGCAAAAGAGAATTAGAAAAAGCAGTCTGACAATATTCTGACAATTATTAATGGAGTAAGTTCTCCGTGGAGATAGGAGTGAATGGGAGAGGGCAGAAGTAGAAGGGTTAGTCTCAGCAACAAGAAAGGCCATGTCTTCCACAGAGCCCAGTGCAAAGGAGGAAAGGACAGATGATGGTAAAGAAGGGCTCTGAAAAATGGGGTAAGGAAGGTGAGATAACCTTGATTTTCTCAAAAAAAGTAGAGTTATGTCATCAACTAACAAGGACAAGATTTGAGGACGGATTGAGGGGAGATTTGGAACATTCACTGTAGGGATCATGATGGTCAACCAGGAAAGAAAAAAAACTGCCATGCAGTAGCAAGAGTCCAATTGTGAAAGCAAAAGATGAAATGATAGTGGACCTAGACAGGATGGTTGTGTAACTTCCTCCAGTGAGTGGCATTCAGTAGGAAAGGAGCAGAGGAGAAGGGAGATGGTGGGGGCAAGCTAGAGCATTCAGGGCATGAACGGCTGTAGGGAGAGGGATGAGACCCGAAGGCAGAGAACAGCAAGATGTTATACTGCTAACTACAGGGCTGAGATTCTACTCAAAAAGCTCCCTATTGCCTGGCATTCAAAGACTCTATAATTTGGCTTCAACATGCCTGTAGAGCCTTAATTTTTACAACTTCCCTTCATATACTCTATGTTCCAGCCAAACTAGATTACTACTCATTGTCCTCTCACTCATGCCAAACTCCATGCTTGTAAGAAATTCCTTCCAAACCCCTCAATTTCCATCTAAATTTAGGTTCAAAGGATCATATATTTAATGCTAGAAGAACCCTCAGAAACCCTCTAGGCCAGGGGTGGGGAACCTACAGCCTCAAGGCCATGCATGGCCCTCTACATCCTCAAGAGCATCCCTTCGACTGAATCCAAACTTCACAGAACTAATCCCTTTTTTAATAAAAGGATCTGTTCTGTGAAACTTGGACTCAGTCAAAAGGACTAGGCCTAAGGACCTAGAAGGTCACATGTGGCCTCAAGGCCACAGGTTCCCCAACCCTGCTCTAGTCCAATTCCTTCTTGTGGCAGATGAGAAAAATGAGGGCCAAAGAGATTAAATGACTTGCCCAAAGTAGTTATTGGAAAAGCCAAGATTAAAAAATGGATCCTTTAGCTATAAGCCCAGTGCTCTGCCATGAAGTCCTTCCCTTCTTTCAAAGGCCAACTCAGATCAAACTTGCTCTATGAAGCTATCCTTGACCCCACCGGGAGAAAGTGATCTGTCCTCCTCAAACCTCTTAACATTTTGCCTGGCTTTCCTTTGGCCCATCACACTCTACCTGGTACATATTTATGTATACATATCTCACCTCTATTAGACTAAGGTCCTTGAGGGTAGAGAGTGGACCATGGTTTTATTTCTTTGCTTCCAACCCCTAGCACATAGGGGCACATGCACATAGAAGGCATTTAATAAATAACTATTAAAGTATTTTTTCTGCACCTGTGATTTCATTGGTTTAGGGGGCTCTCGTTGAAGAACTTCCTTTGTCAACACATATTAACAAATTTACTGCAATTTATAATTTTATAGAGTTGCCTAGGGTATTGTGAGGTTAGATGACTTGTTCAGGGTTATGCAGTTAGTATCACAGACAGGACTCAAACTTAAGAGCTTCCTGACTCAGAAGTCCACTCTCTATCTTAAACCCTCTCTCTTATTATATTAATTATAACATATCATATTATATTATATTACCTTACATTATGTTATATTGTATTGTATTGTATTATATTATCTCATATTATCTCATATTATATTATAAAATATATTATATTATAGCTAACACTTATCCAGCACTTCAATATTTGCCCAGAGTCACAGGCTTAGTAACAGTGGTAAGACTGGAATCTTGACCCTAAGCCTAGCAATCTTTTATTCCAATCACTGCCTCAAACTCTCATCATTAGTGAGACCATCTGCCTGGAATTTCACTCTCCTCCCACCCTACTCAACACTCAGTCAAGCCAACATTTTATTTAAAAGTTCCTGAAATTCCCCTCCTTTGAGAAGCCTTCCTGAATTGATCAGAAGAGAGCTGGCAGCTTTCATGTTCCTGCCACTACTGGAAATAAAATTCCTACAGCAATGACACTACACATCCCCTTTACCTTTTTCCTCTTTCTCTACATGCACTTAGCCCTATGAGTACACCAGATAACAAGATCTCGCACTGGGAGGCAGGAGAAATCATCTAGTCCAACTTCCTCATTTTCCAAATATTCTTATTACCTCAATTTCTTTAAGCAGCTTGCCCACCATCATGCAGGTGGTCCTCATTCTCATCCACCCACATGTCCAATCCATCGACAAATCTCATCACTACCTTCACCATCCGTGCTAAAAGTCTTATTCCATCCATTTATAAGATGAGACACATAGGACCTAATTCAGGTGCTCTTCACTTCTTACTTGTATTACTTCAATAATGATAATGATGATGAGAACATTAACAACAACCACTAGCATTTATGTAGCTCATTAAAGCTCACAAGGCACTTTGCATAATTTATCTCATTTTATCCTCCTTGGAGGTGGGTGTTATATTTAGCTCCATTTTACAAATGAGAAACTGAGGCAAGCAGGAGGTTAAATGACTCCAGACTTTAAGTGATTTGCCTAAGATCACACAGCCACAAAGTGTCTGACAGGTTTTACTCAGATACTAAATCCAGCCTTCAATCCACCTGGCCACCTGACAGCCTCAGCTAATAAAAAGCAATTATTTTGTTTACTTCTGTAAGATGGCCCAAAGAAAGGTACTTTTAAAAGAATACTGACCAGATAGCAACTTGTCATAGGACTATTTATTTATATCTGAACTCATTGAACAAGATAAAAAAGAATAAGATGGTGAAAATAATAACCATGATAATAATGTTAATAATAATATACAACAGAATGGTAAAAATGATGCAACATAACCCTGTGAAAATTTAGCACCTATCAGAAATTCACTATTTTTCATAAACTAACAGGAAAAAAAAAATCCCCATACTACAAATACGCACCTCAAAATAAACTTGGGAATTCAACAGAATTTTTAAATAAAGTGTTGGCCTGGCTGAGTGTTGAGTAGGATGGAAGGAGAGTGAAATTCCAGGCCAATGTCCTCACTAGAATAGAACCGGACCATGATCTCAGACCCAAGGGTTGCCCACAATCACCCACACGTAACAATAATGTATAAAGACAGATGACCAACATTTTTAATAGATGTAGCTATACCAGATAATCATAATTTTCAAGCTATGTGGAATGAAAAACTCTAAAAATACAGAGACCTAGTAGAAAAAAACAAAATCACATGAGAACAAAATATAGTCTCTATCATCCCCCTGGCACCCCTGTTTGCTGCTGAACACGCTTGAAAATACTTTTTCTAGCCCAGTGAGCTTACACTCCAATACTTTTACACTGAACCAAATCAGAAACATCAGTACCTGGATGGTTGACTGTACTTCAGAAGAGATGATGCTGGACACTCCTCAGTTTCCTTTGTTGGATCTTCCTCCAGATCACTCCCTCCAACAGTAAATAGGGATCTGGGTTCTGTCCCAGTTTCTTTTCTCTTTCTCTTTCTCTCTCTCTCTCTCTCTCTCTCTCTCTCTCTCTCTCTCTCTCTCTCTTTCTCTCTCTCTCTCTCTCTCCACACACACACACACACACACACACACACACACACACACACACACACACACACACACACACACACACACACACACACACACACACACACCCCTTGATGATCTTATCAGCTCCCATGGATTTAATCACTATCTCTCTACTGTTTGATTCTCAGGCACACCTATCCTGCCCCAATCTCTCAGTTTAGCTGCAATCTCACATCTCCAACTGACTTTCAGACATCTGGAAGTTAGCATGTCCCAGAATAGAATTTATTATCTTTTTTCCTAAACCCTCCTCCCCTCCTAACTTCCATAGATTTCCATAGAAGACAACACCAGTCTCCTAGTCCCTCAGGCTCAAAACCTAGAAGTAATCCTTAACTCCTTACTATCTCTCATTCTTCCCTACCCCTTATCCATTCTGTTTCCAAGGCCATCAATTTCACCTTTTCAGTATCTCTCAAGTACAACCCTACCTCTCCACTGACACTGCCACCACCCTGGGGCAGGTCCTTATCGCCTCAGCCTCATGACCGACTTTTGCTAAAGCCTGCAGATAGCTCAGCCCGCCTAAAGCCTCTCCCCATTCCAATCTATCCTCCATTTAGCCATCAAAATGATTTTCCCGAAGTACAGGTCCAACTATGTCAGACACATATATTCTCTTTCTCTCTCTTCCCCCTCCTTTTTCTCCCCCCCTTCTCCCCATCTCCCCAGTAACCTCCAGTGGGCTCCCTATTACCTCCAGGATCAAATGCAAAATTCTGTTTGGCATTTAAAGCTCTTCCCAACCTAGTCACTCCCCTCCATCTTTCTAGTCTTCTTACTCCCTACTCCCCACCATGTATTCTGGACTTCTTACTGATGCACAAACACCCCATCTCCAATCTCCGGGCATTTTCTCTGGCTGTCCCCCATACCTTAAATATTCTCCCTCCTTATCTTTTGGCAATTCTTTCAAATTCTATCTTTTACAGGAAGTCTTTCCCAACTCCTCTTAATTCTAATGTCTTCTTTCTTCTAATTATTTCCTATTTATCCTGTATATAATTTATTAGTTTGTATCTTTTTTGCTTGTAGTCTTTCTCTTTAAAGTGTAAGTTTCTTGAGGGCAGGGACTGTCTTTTGCCTCTTTTTGTATCCCCAGTGCTTAGCATAGAGTAGGTGCTTGATAAATGTGTATTGATTTGTCTAAGGACTAAAGCCTAGTGTGTAATTACAATTAATGTAAAGCCTTCTCTATTGAATTGGCAATCGAAGTATAACTAGGTGTGGAAAAAGCTCCTAATGTTAGGAGGTGTGAAGTACTTTCATCATTGGATGAAATCAGATGAAATCTATTAGGAAATATATTGGGAAATTGGGTGAAAGGATTAGACACAACTCTAGGCCTATATTTATCATAGCAATCCAATCTGGAGCTAAGTATGTCAGCAGAAGCATCCAGCTACAGACCAGGCTAGGGGTGGTCAAAAGAAATGCCCTGGGAAGAGGGGAGAATTCAACCCTCTCTCTTCCTCCTCCACTGACCAGAGGTTAACTTCAAAGAGGTAAGAAAATCTGGACTTCCCATCAACATGTCAGCAGCAGTGTCCTCAAAACAGCAGTGGCTGACAGGAATATCTGCAATGAGAGATGAGACACACCAAAAGACACTAGAGAAAGGCAGCTTTGAGCCTCTAAAAGGGCCCGGAGCCTCGGAGCTCAGCAGAGAGCCGAGAACCCAAGAGGAACTTCCTCTGCCAATGGAGAAAAGGAATTCTAATAAACAGGAGCTGGGAGTTAATCCTTTGCCACATGTGCCATGTATTACAATGTAAGATGTAAGTATTACATGGCACATGTGGCAGAGGATTAACTCCCAGCTCCTCATAGACCCCATGTATAGTTGCCCAAGAGCATGTCCCAGATGTTGTGGGAGGCTGTTTCTGTCCCCCGCTCCCTGTTATATTCATGAATAAAAATCCCTTTCCAAAAGTTATTAGTCTCGCTAATAACCAATGGGGAGTACACCAGATCAGGGCTCACAAGTGACAGTAATAGAAACCCTAATTCTAACTTACCCAGAGAACTCTGAGGAAAGAAGTATTGAATATGCTTCTATAGACTCAACCTGCCCAATGCTAGAGGAAGCTGGGAAAGCAACCTCAGAAGAGGTGTTACAAAGGCACACACTAATACACATGAAATGGACTGAAGAGAAGAATGCATTCATTATGCCCGAGAGCTACATAATTCATAATAGCAGCTTGTATTTATGTAGCACTTTAAGGCTCACAAAAAAGCTTTTAACATACATTATCTCATTTGATTTTCATGCAGCCCTGTCAGGTTTTACAAGTCTCATTATCCCCATTTTATAGATGAAGAAGTCAAGGCTCAAAAAGGTTAAGTGATTTGTCCTTGGTCATAGAGCATTTGATTCAATATTCAAACTCAGGTTTCCCTTAATTTCAAATCACTGTTTTTGTTACTAAATAAAACTGCCTCTTATGCAGGTATAAAGAGCAAAAGCAGGATAGTACTGAAAACTTAAAAAGATGACTGAAGTTCTTTCTCACCAATGGTTTTGTTTAAAGAAGAGCAACATCTACCGTCTACACACCTTTTTAGTCTGGCATAGATATCAAATGGGGTTTCTTTTCCTTCAATTCCATAATTGATGGGTATTTCATTTTCATTACTCAAATGAAATAAATGCTAACTAATAATAGTGTATAAACTCTACTGACTAAGGCTGGGAATATAATCTAGAGTCTGAACATCAAGAAAACCACAGAATTTAGAGATGGAAAGGACCTAAGCCAACTTCTAGTATAACCTGTTTACTTTACAGATGGAGAAGCTCAGCTTCAGAGAAAAAGAAGGAACTTACCTAAGGTTATCCAGGGAATGACAAAAAAGAAAGTTCTTATCACCAGATTTTTGGTACTGTTTAATGATTCAGAAACTGACATGATTTCTTCAGTGAAAATGACATTAAAGATGCCTGCTCATTGGACCATGGGACTTTTCCATCTGCCTACCAGCTAAAGTCTTCCACATGTGTTGTCTTGCCTACTCAAATGTGCCTCTTGGAGAATAGGGACTGTCTTATTCTTCTATCTGTATCCCCAAAACTTAGCACAGTGCTTTGCACCTAGTAAGTTCTTAATAAGTGCTTTATTCAAGGAAGAGTAGAGCCATGATTCAAAGCCAGGTCTTTTGGCTTCATCCAATGCTCTTTCTAGTATATTATACTGCCTTCTTATGTTTATAATGAGAATATTAAGGCAATGTCCTTATCAACTAACTTCTGGAAGCTAATTTGTGGTTTAATTTAATTAATTTAATTTAATTTAATGTAAGCTTTAATAGCTTAAAATCGCACTTAAACCTTTTGGGACACTTTATAAGCATTTTCCAAAAGCATTCTGTCTGGATCCCTCCTTTGTGCTATTATATTCTATACCTTAATAGGTACTTTTAAAGCTCTATATTTGCTTAAAAGTCATTTTTAACTAAACCATAAGCTTCCCGAGGGCAGGGAATGTGCCGTTTTCATCTCTGTATTTAATGCCTTCCATATAGTCAATGCTTAACAAATTTTCTTTGAAATGAACTAAATTCCTATTAATATTATTATTCCTACTGATTAATTTGATCTTAAAAAGCAACACAATATAGACATTAGTCAAAGTTTTTATCATCATTTCCTGTGGCAGAAACTTCTTGACTATATTACAGTTAACCAGAATACTTGCTCCTGAAATTGGTAGTATTGCCATCATTTAGCTGAAACTATCCTCTCCAAAGTTACCACTGATCTCTTTTTTTCTTTTTTGAGGGAGGAGGCAAAGCAATTGGGGTTAAGTGACTTGCCCAAGGTCACATAGGTAGTAATTGTGTCAAGTGTCTGAGGTCAAATTTGAATTCAGGTCCTCCTGACTCCAGGACTGGTGCTCTATTCACTGCACCACCTAGCTGCCCCAACTGCCCCTGAATGATCTCTTAATTGTCACATTAGATAACCTTTTCTCAGTCTTCATCCTTCTTAACCTCTTCTTTCTGCAGCATTTAAAACTAGTCTTCAGTTTCAGATTGTTGAAACTGTTGACACTTTTTTCTCCAGAATACTCTCCACTCTCTGGGTTTTTGTGACATTGATCTCTCTTGGTCCTCACCCTACCTGAGCACATCTCAGTCTCTTTTGTTAGATCGTCATTTACTATTGACATTAATTCTTTTTTCTATGTAGTGTCTTACTTGATGATCTCATCAGTTCCCATGGATTCAATAATCAACTCTATGAAGATTGTTCCCAGATCTATTTAACCAGCCCTAGCTTTCTTCTGAGATCCAATCTCATATCACTAATGGCTTACTGGACATTTAGAACTGGAAGTCCCACAAGGCTCTCAAACTCAGCAAGTCCAGAAGGTATATTTCCTCCAAAACCTTTCTCTCTTTCAAATTTCTCTATTGCTTTCAAAGTCTCCACCATCCTCCCACTTACCTAGTCTCACCTCCTCATCTCATCTTCCATTCATCACTCTCCCTCACCCCAAATATATACAAATGAGACGACACATATAAAGAATTCTGCAAACCTTAAAGCACCATATAATTATTAACAATTAACAATTACTAACAATTATTGTTATCCCAATAAGCAGAATTACACAAACCCCAAATACCATGGACAAATCCAGCAGCCAAGACATAATGAGATAACCTAGAGGCACACTACACTGACACAATCCTGAGAATACAACATGCCATTGTGGCATGACACACCATGCCAACTATTGTCTCAGATGGGTCAAGTACAGTCTGGCACAGAAACAAAGACCAGGACTTGATGACCACAAGAGATTCCTTCCAGTTTTGAGATATGATGAAACAGCAAGCACTTAATAAATGCTTGCTGAATTGCATTGAATTTTATTCTTTCTTTGTTGGTATCATTTCCATCTTAGAATCTCTGCACTGTAAAGAGCCTCTGAAAATTCTCTGTTCTAGTTAACAACCTTCAGGTCAGCAACTATGCATCTACACTCATCCCTTCCACATCATGGGAGTTAGGGGCACAGTGCCCCTGCCATCTGGAAAATCCCAGTAAAATTTTTTGGCCCTCCCTTTTTAACGCAGAAGAAATCTGAATTTTTTCTTTTTCTTTTATGGGGTATTTATGGTACCATATTATAAAATTTGGGTTAAGTATTCGGTCATAGGCTCTGTGTCGTCTGCTGGCAAAACACCCCAAAAAGTCCCATTTAATTTCTTATGCCATCAAGATGTGGAAGGGATAACTGTATTTTCACCTTGAGGATCTATAAGCTGTGATGCATACTAGCAGAAGAATTTCCCTAAAGGGAAACTTAAGTATATAGCATACTTTTAGTATGTTAAAAATTTACATATTAAGTTATGCTACACTGTTGCCATGCCAGAATAAAGTGTATCCACTTCCTATACCCTAAACCATCCAAGCACAATGAGCAAGGAACCCACTTTTGACAAAGCCAATAATGGAGATTCCAAGTCAGTTTTTAGAGGATTGGGTCACTCCTTCCAAAACCACCTCTCCCAGGTGGAGTCCCTAGGCTAATGTCTTTACCTTCTACTCAAAAGAAAAAATTAGCTTGTGTTTATTTTGTTTACACTTATTTTTGTGCATGTTAATCTCGCTTTGACAGAATATAAGTTCCTTGAGCCCAGGTTCTGTTTCAATTCTGTCTTTGTTTTGCTAGCATAGAACACAACAGCATCCATCTCACAGTAGGCATTTGATCAAGGCTTGTAGTGGTAGGGGAAGCATTTGTAGAAGTCTAACCAGAACTTTTTTCAACTTAGGAGAAGCTTACTTAATACACTGGAGATGACAGAAATTCAAAGGATGGTCTCTAGGGGGAAACAGAACAGGAGCTAGAAGGATTTTTCTACATTCTGACACAAATGAATGGCATTATAAAGCTTTGCTTATGACATGCAAATGAATTGCATATTAGTTTTGAGTCAATGTCTCAGGTGCTTTTATATAGGCCATGCAAATTATATGCAAATTAATCACAGCTCATTTTGAAGTCAATCACTCAGGCATTCTCTATATGAGGGCAGCAAAATGCTACACAGACATAGAACCATCTACCCAGCCATTCTCCTCTAAAGGAAAGGATTAAGAGATGAATACAGGGGACCCATGGCTCTAGAGCTAAGTAATACATGCTTGACTGCCCAATTAGATTTGGTCTGTTTAGTTATGCCCTGAAAGTAAATAATGGTGCCAATCTCAGAAGGAACTTGAGCCCAAAGCTCATCTCTATATCTGGCGCAGTAATCAGCAATCTAGCTGAGGGATGGCAAATGCCTTAGAAGGAGGAATCTGTTTCTCTTTCTTTCTAAAAGAAAATACATACAACTATTCCTAACCATTTGCAAAACAACTCAAAAAATCCCTTAAACCACATGCTCCCCAATGAATCCAACCATCACTGTCACCCCCTGCCAGTGTCAGCTTGTATATTACAAATCATTTGCCATGGGAAAAGTGAGAAAGTCAGCAGGTTTGCAAAAGGTGGGTCCTGGCAGAGATGTACAAAGCACCATAGGCAGCATAAGCATTAAAGCCAGACAGCAAACTGCTTGCAGCAAATTGTTTTGAAGCAAAATGTACTTGTGAGTGTATACTCCCACAACTACCACTAAAAATACTGACAGGACCTTATACATAGTAGGTATTCCAAGAAAACAGAAGTAAAGAGAAGAGGGAAGAACCTCTCTGACCCTACTCCCCAGAGTTCCTTTATCTAAAGAGCAAAGAGGGCTTTGCAGACTGGAGTTCTCTCATCATGCTAATAGGAGATGAGTGACATTAGCAGGATTTTACAAATTGTGAGAAAAAGTACAAAGAGTTTAAGCAACAAGGACGAGATTACACAGCATGTGGTAGAAAGGAAAGGACAGGAAG
>CM053582.1:270665383-270685451 GCA_028627135.1 Pseudochirops cupreus
CATTGGAAAAAAACACTGCACGTTATTAACCTTAGACTTGCACCATTTCAGCAGCCTACAGTTGATGGTTGAAAGAGGCTCAGCCAAAGCATAGCCGAGTCCTCCTAGCTGCAGGTTCTTCCATTTAGCTATTACACTTAATCTTGTTAGCTTCAGCTCACTATTTCTTCCCTGAGAGATTTTGTGATTTTGAGTCTTTTGTCCAATGTGTTAGTTATTCCTCACAACTTTGTGCCATCTGGAAAGTAGATAGGTTCTACCATCTGTAACTTATCTAAGTAAGAGATTCAGAGTTGGAAGACTCTTTAGAAGTCATTGACTCTAACCTCATCAGTTTACAGAGTGAATTCATCAAACATTTATTACTATATTCCTTCAATGCACAAGGCACTGTGCTAGGGGATGTGGAAACAAAGGCCAAAAGTGCCTGCCCTCGAGGGCCTTATGTTCTATCAGAGGAGTGCATTCAAAACAATTTCATAAGAGAGAAACTGCTAACAATTCCTCCATAACTCCTAACTTCCTAACACCCTGAGAAGACTGCTATTTTAAATCCCTAGGGATATATATAACCTACCAGAACGCATTTCTTAAGGATTAACCAACTCTGACCTGGTCATACCCTTCCCATTCCAGTGATTCTGAAGTGGAGGCTGTTATTATGCTGTAATTATTCAAATTTCATTCTTTGTTCTCTCACTGCCCCACTGCCTCCATCCCCATCACTATCCACTCAACCCCACATCCTTAATCTGTCGTTCTAAAGCCACCGTCCCCTTTCTGCCTCTAAGCCTCAGAGCTCTCTGGAATGCTTTGCTCTATAAGTAACAAACTTGCTTACATATTAAATCTTTTTCTTTCCCACTCCTTCTCTTTGCTGACTTTCACAGAGGTTTTGCTCCCTTCTGGTGACACAGCCTTATAGGTCATTCATTCTAGCTTTTATTACACTTTCACTCATTCCCTGAGGTGGGGGAGCTGGAATGCTTTTTGTTACCCATTGCCACTTCCAAGCTGTTCTCTACCACCATCATTCAGTGATTTCTCTTACTTTGAGGTTTACTCTCTTTGCCATCTCAGATGAGAACCTTGCCTCATATTTCACTAAAAAAACTGAGACCATTCCCTGAAAGCTCCCTTTTGTCCCCTTATGCTCATTTCATATCACGTAAGATGCCTTTTGAAAATATCTTGTCCTTCACTCTTGCCTCACAGGAAGAGGTGGCCCTTTTCCTTGCCAAGGTAAGCCCACTATACGTGCATAAATGATTTTATTTCATCCTGACTACTCTAGCAGATTGCCCCTCTCACTAATCTTCAGACTCTTGTCTGCTGACTGCTTCTGTCTACAAAAACACTCATTCTTCACCATCCCCAAACTCTTCCCTTTATTTTTCTATCTCCGCTAACTATAGCCCTCAATCTCTCTTCCCTTTTGTGCTGAACTCCTTGAAAAGCCCTTCTATACCAGGTGCCTCCACTTCTTTTCTTCTCACATCTTCTCTACATTCTAGCATCTGTCTTTATCATTCAGCAAATTCCTCTCTCCAAAGTTAATATCTTTTAATTGCCAGTTTTAATGACTTTTTCTCAATCCTCATCTTTCTTGAGCTCTCTTCAGCCTTTGACATTGTCAATCACCCTCTTCTCCTTGACACTTCTCCCTAGGTTTTCATGATTCTACTCTCTACTACTTCTCCTCCTGCCTATATGACCACCCCTTCTCCATCTCTTTTGCTGGATCTTCCTCTAAGTCACATCCATTAAGCATCGTGTCCCACAGGACATCCTAGGCCAGGGCTAGGGTCCTTTTATTAAGGGTCCCTTTGTTCTGTGAAGTTTGGATTCAGTCACAGGGCTTCACTTAAGGACCTAGAGGACCACATGCGGTCCTGAGGCCTCAGGTTCCCCACTCCTGTCTATGCCCTCTTTCCTCTCCTCTTTCTCTTCTCCCTTCCTCTCCTCTCTCTTCCCTCTTTGTTTCACTTGGTTGGTCTCTCAGTTTATATGAATTCAAATATCTCTCTGCTGATGATTCTTAAATCTACCTATCAAGTCTTAATCTCTTTGTTGACTCATATCCCCAACTGCTTATTTATACATCTTGAACTGGACGTCCCATAGACATGTTAAACTAAAGATACCCCAAACTGAACTCATTATCATCCTCCCCTGCCCATCCCTCTGTTACTATTGAGGTTACCACCGTCTTCCTAGTGACCCAGGCTGGAACTTTCAGGTGTCATCCTCGACTCCTCATTCTCTGTCACCTCCCACATCCAATCTATTGCTAAGCCCTGTTGATTTTACCTTTGTATCATCTCTTGAATATGCCTCCTCCTCTCCTTTGGCATTGCTACCACCTTGGTGTAGACCCTCATCACTTCATGTCTGGATTATTGCAGTTGGCTTCCCTGCCTCTAGTTTTTCCCCAGTCCAGGTGATCTTCCACTCATCTGTCAGTGGACAGGTCTGACCATGTCCCTCCCCACCTCCAACAAATTCCAATGACTCCCTCTTACCTCCAGAGTAATTTTTTGGTGGCTATTCTCCCAGCTGGGACATTCTTTTCTCTTATATACATTTTTTAAATATTAAATTTTATGGTATTTTTGAAGATTAGCCTTCTCTCCCTCCCCACCCCACAATTTCTCTGCAGCTCTAGTCTTTTCATCAGGAATTCTTGGAAGTCCTCTGTTTCATTAAAGGTCTATTTTCCCCCTGTAGCATTGTACTCAGTTTTTCTGGCTAAGTTGTTCTTGGCTGTAAACCCATATTCTTTTCTTTTCGGAATATCACATTCTAAGTTCTCTCCTTTAGAGTGGTGGCTGTTAAATCATATGCGATTCTTACTGCTCAGTATCTGAATTCTTGCTTTTTTTTGCCTGCTTGCAATCTTTTTTGTTTGACCTGGAAACTTTGAATTTTGGCCATGATGTTTCTGGGAGTTTTTGTTTTGAGGTTTCTTTCAGGAAGTGACCAGTAGATTCTATTTCTATGTGGTCCTCTTTTTCTAAGAGATGTGGGCAGTTTTCTTTTAATATGATGTCTAGGTTTTGGGTCTTTTTTTTTTGTCATGACATTCATATAGTCCAGACCTACACAACTTGGCAGTAGGTAGGGGCCAAAATTAAAATAGGCTAAACTTCTTCAGGCTACAGATAGGTTTGTAGTGGCTCACTTTCCAAATAAAGGTATAATTAACAATTATACTATTTTGCAAATAAAACATACTTTAAAAAGGGAAATTTCAATTCATATCAATTAATTACATTTAATACTTAAGATTTTTATTTATCATGAAATCAAATTAATGTTTTAAAAAAATTACTTTGCTAAGTGGTACAAGTTTTAATACATTTTTCAGGTTTTCTTGCTGTTTACATTTAGTTAATAGGATGTATTACACTTCTTGTCAGCAATTCGTTTATTCATACTCTGGAATCATGTTTGAAATAAATTTCTTTAGAAATCTGAAAACTATCCTTAGTAGCTGCCTCCTTTTCTAAGTTTACTTCCTTGAAAAACTATTGTTCCCCACTGAGATTTTTCAATAATTTGGACACTTTAATTTGTTTTTCATTGGTGTCCAATTTGCCTAAGTCAGGATGCTTTGATTCGAAATGGTGACAAAGATTAGATTCCTTTGGAACGCCTATTCTTTTGTTTTTGTCTTTTTGGAGGGGGGAGGGCTGGGCTGTTGGTGTTAATTGACTTGCCCAGGGTCACATGGCTAATGTCAAGCGTCTGAGGCCTTATTTGAACTCAGGTCCTCCTGACTACAGGGCCAGTGTGCGATTCACCGCACCACCTAGCTGCCCCCAACACCTATTACTTCTTGTCAAACGAGGTACAATATTTTGTCTCTCATGTAAGTAAATAAGTATCTATTTGCACTCTGGATTAAACACTCTATTTTCTGATTTGATCTTATTTTTTTTTCTTTTTTTTTTTTTTTGCATTTTGGAGGGCAATTGGGGTTAAGTGACTTGCCCAAAGTCACACGGCTAGTAAATGTGTCAAGTGTCCGAGGCCGAATTTGAACTCAGGTCCTCTTGATTCCAGGGATGGTGCTCTATTCACTGCGCCACCTAGCTGCCCCTGATTTGATCTTTCTGTTTCTTTTTTATCACCCATTTTATAAAGTCACCCCCAAAACTTTAATGTCGGAACCAAAAAAATCTCCACAGCAACCGCTCACATGCAAAGAAATACTGATGAGTCCCCCGACCTTGGAGAAAGCTCCAAGGTGATTTGGATGGGGCTGTGCTGTTGCGGGATGTCAGCTGTGTTGGCGAGTGGCTGCACTCAGTTTGTGCCTGTTCAACACCAGAAGCGACAGAAAACGAGGTGAAAAGATATGACCCTGGCTTCTCTCAAATAAGGCCTCAGACACTTGACACTAGCCATGTGACCCTGGGCAAGTCAATTAACTATAGTTTTAACTGAAAAACTTCTTATCTATTCCAGCAACTTCCTCAGCTTGTCCTCAGGCTGTGTTTTTCTCTGAGACAATACATGTAGAATTTGGAGTTGTTTTTTTCTTCTGGGTTTGTGTCTTGAGAGTCCTTACCTCCCTAATTGCTCATTGTAGTGGGATTCCTTTTTTTTTTTTAGCCCATTCTTCCAGCCAATTTCCTGACTTGATGTTAGGGCTGGGATCTGCCACTCTTATAGAGTGAAGGTCTGGGCTGATCCTGTAGCCGCTTTCTTGGGTGTATTACGTGTTGTAGGGAATCTCAAAAACAGGCTGGGAACTTGTAAGCTTTCAATGCTCCCAAAGTGGTGTGATCCAGGGCAAGGTCTGATTGCTTCCCCTTGTCTGCAGACTTCCTTGTCTGTCTCCCTGGATAATCAGTCAATCCATAAGCATTTATTAAGTGCTTACTATATGCCAAGCACTATATGACTCACTGTAACTTATACAGGATTTCCACATCAGGATTCTGTTGGGTGTATTTTCTAGGTCTATTTGGAGGAGTTTTGTGGAAGACAGCTTTCCACACTGCTTCCCACCACCCTGGCATCTTGGCTTTGCCTCTTGCAGGATCAAATAGAAAACTCTGGCATTCAAAGTTCTTCATAAACTGCTCCCCATTCCCCTTCCAGTCTCTTTACACTCCTTACACCTCAGCCTCGTCTTTCCCCCACATGCTCTGATCAGTGGCATTGGCCTCTGTCTCTTGGCTTTCTGGACTCCTTCCAGGCCCCAGTTTCAATTCCACCTTATATGAGAAGCCTTTCCTGATCACCATCAATTCTAGTGCCTTCTGTTGATCATCTCCAGTTTATTCTGTGTATATCTTGTTGATACAGAGTATGTTGTATGTTTATTTTGTACTTTATCTCCCCCATTAAATTGAGAGTAGGGCCTGAATTTGTCCTTGAGAGTTGGGACTATCTTTTGCCTTTCTTTTTATCCCTAGTACCTAGCACAATTCCTGGCACATAGTAGGTGCTTAGTAAATATTTATTGACTGAGGCATTGATAGAAACATTGAACAGAACAGAGTTCTCTGGCCCTTTGTTAAAGACTACCTTCCATAATGACAGTAATCTATTAATTAATATTCTTTGAGTAAAGTAGTTCCAAACTAACTATGCTATCCATCATCTTGTCTTCATTTTTTTAGCATGCTCCACAGGGATAGCACTGTACAGTGTAAGAATGTTGTGAAATCCACATGCAAAAATATTTGTAGTAGCTCTTTTTGTGGTGGAAAAGAACTAGAAATTGAAGGGATGCCCATAAGTTGGGGAATGGCTGAGCAAGTTGTGGTATATGAATGTAATGGAATATTATTGTGCTATAAGAAATGATGAGCAGGAGGATTTCAGGAAAACCTGGAAAAACTTAGATGAACTGATGCTGAATAAAATGAGTAGAACCAGGAGAACATTGTACATAGTAACAGCAACATTGTACGATGACAAGCTTTGATAGACTTAACTCTTCTCAGCAATACAATGATCTAAGACTCATGATGGGAAAATACTGTCAATATCCAGAGAAAGAAATATGGAGTCTGAATACAGATCAAAGCATATTATTTCCTCTTTTCTAAATTTTTTTTTCTTTCTCATGGTTTTTCTCTTTTGTTCTGATTCTTTCACAACATGACTAATATGGAAATATGTTTAATATTATTATTGTACATGTCTAACCTATATCAATTTGCTTGCCATGTGGGGGAGTGAGAAAAAATTTTGGAACTCAGAATCTTATAAAAGCGAATGTTGGAAATTATCTTTACATGTAATTAGAAAAAATACTATTAAGTGGGGGGAAAACAATGTTGTGAAGTCAGAAGAGACCTACCCTCAGATCTCCTGCTTCCAGTGCTTAATAGCTTTATGACCACGGGCAAATTCCTTAACCTCCTTTGCCCTCAGTTTTCTCATCTGGAAGTAGTACTGCCCTCTCTAGAATTGTAGTGACTATGAAATAATGTTTGCGAAGCACTTTGTACAACTTGAAGTGTCATAAACATTTTAGCGATGACTATTGCTCTTGTTTTTAAGCATTTCATGGGTGATTTGGTGAAATCTAGATAAACTATGTCTGTGACATTCCCTTGGGATGATGGTCTAGTGGACATGCATAGATCCAGTACATATCCACCAGATTGGTAGATTAGGCAAATGCTGTGCCCATGGTTTATATCTGGATTTGAGCAAGGCATTTGACAGTTAACTCTTTAAAAAAAATAAAGTTAGTTTGTCAGGATTTGTCCCTTAGAAGATTTACCCAAGATCATGTGAATAATTAGTTAGTGGCTGACCAGCAAAGCTGGTAGGGATAGTTTCCAAGTAGTCAGAGCATTACTCTTGCCTCCCCAACTTGGGGAGGGACGAAGCACTACAGACTGGGTAGTATCTCAGCAGGGTAAGTGGAGGCTTTTGCTCAGACAAAATGATTGAGAATTAGCCTCTGGTTTCTTTTTTGCACTCATTGGAATACACATCCTTGCCTTCAGGTCCTAGAAATGCTAGGTGGGCATTCCATGGTCCCTATGCTCTGCTTGACCTCTCTGAGACAAGTGGGCAGAGCTAGGTCCCAATCTCCTCTGTAAGACTTGGACCAAGAGCTTGGTTTGAGGTGGATTCCACTGCCCAGTCTTTTGCTAAATCCCGCCCCCCCCCGTGTTTTTTTTTTGCTTTTTGGAGGGGGGAAGGCAGGGCAATTGGGATTAAGTGACTTGCCCAAGATCACACAGCTAGTTTTGTGTTAAGTGTCTGAGGCCAGATTTGAACGCAGGTCCTCCTGACTCCAGGGTTGGTGCTCTATTCACTGTGCCACCTAGCCACACCGCTAATTCCCCTTTCTGATTGCAGGTTTGGGATCTGACAGAAGTTCTTTCCTGGTATGTGCTCTTCTGACTGCTAGGACCTTCTGACTGCTAGGATTGGAAGATTCCTTCTTTGTTGGGGGAATGGGGCAACGGGGGGGTAGGGAAGGAAGGGTGACCCAGAGAGGATGACCAAGTTTCCTAAGCCTCAAGAGGGATGAGGAGGAGCCTCAGTTCTCTCTATAAGAACAATGTGTCAACTTTGTAACTGGGGCACCCAGCAAGCAGGCTTCCCTACTTTAAAACCATAATCCAGGATTAAGAAGAGGTCAGCTACCTTTGCAAAGAGACAGCTTGGAGGGGAGCTCATTAGCTCTTAATGTCATGAGGTGGACAAGGGGGTGGGGACCACAGGATGGCCATCTGTCCTACATTCCCGGGGCGGGGCACTGCCCTCCCCAGAAATTCCAGGATAGGACTGTATCACTGAGCTCCCTCTTCTGGTATTTATCTGTATTCCCAGCACTTTGCCCTCCAATAGCATTATTGATTATAACAGCTTGCATTTATCTGAGAAGCGGCTTGGTGAACTGTCTACAGCTGACCTTGAAGCTAAGAAGACCTGGGTGAAAGTCTTGATTTTAACATACACCAGCTGTGTGACCCAACAAAAGTTCCTTAATGTCTCATTCTGTGCTTTAGATGCTGACCTACAGTAGTAGACTTGCCTCACCTGAGGTTTTATACTAATGACATCACAGGTTCAATCCCTATCACCATCCAATAGTAGTCTAGCACTTAGAATTTTTCAAACCACCTTTATATACTTAATTTCATACAACCCTTTGAGGTAAGTGGGCCAGATATTTTGTTCATTTGACAGATGAGGAAACTGAGACCCAGAGAGGTGTCCCATACCTTGTCCAAAGTTAAAGAGCTGTTTAATGACAGGACTAAGTCCCAAACTCAGGGACCCCGACTCTTATGTCAGTGCACTTAACTGACAGAGGGGATTCCCGGGTGCTGAGCTCTTTTGGCTACTAAGGTAGGGAGATTCCTTCTTTGATGTAGGGGTGGGAGAGAAGAAATGAGGGGGAAGTAGAGGAGGTGATCAGGTGATTCAGATCTCAAGAAGGATGAGGAAAAGGAGTAAATTTCTTTTCATACCCAGTTCCTCATTTCTAATACTTATACAATTATTGACAGGTTAAAGTACTTTCATTTGTCGTATCCAACTCTTCATGACCCCATTTGGGGTTTTCTTGGCAGAGATTCTTCTCCAGCTCATTTTACAGATGAGAAAACTGAGGCAAACAGGGTTAAATAACTTGTTCAGGGTTACACAGCTAATAAGTATCTGAGGTCTGATTTGAACTCAGGTCTTCCTGCCTCTAGCCCCAGTGCTCTATCCACTGTGCCATACAGCTCTCATGAAATTCCTGCCTGTCTTTTAAAACCCCAGTTCCATTCTGCCTTTAAAATCAGTCACCACCCTGGCCACACTCAAGGTGTTTTCCTAGTACAGGTCTGTCTTTCCAACGTTGTTACAAGAATTTTTTAAAAGATGAGATGATATTTGTAAAGCAGTTTGCAAACCTTAAAGTGCAGTAGAAATTCTGACTTATTATTATTTTTATTATTATTATTTCTACTGAGTAAAACTCTGTTTCTTTGCAACTTCTATCCACTTTTCCTAATTCTGCCCTCCAGGACCAAAAAGAACAAAAGTCTTATAATTTTTCCACGTAATATCCCTTCAAATTTTTGAAGGTTACTAGCATGTACCTCCATATTTTTCTCCTCTCTCTTTTTCCTCTCCCTTTTCCTTTCCCTCTCCCTCTGCTTTCCTTTCTTCTCCTTTTCCCCATTTTCTTAAACTCATCCTGATAAAATTGTCTCCTGCATTCATCATCTTGGTTGACCTCTTCTGGACCAGTGCTGATTTGTGAATGCTCTTTCTAAAATACAGTCCCAATATCCAACACAATCCTCCAGCAGAGCCTGGCAAGACTCTGTCTGTCTATCTTATCGTAGTCTAGGTTTGCATCAATTTTTTTTTACTCTTGTGTCACACTGTTAATAGTCACTTTGCAGTTCATTGTAAATCTCAGGTATTTTTCACATGAATTACTGCCCATCTACAACCACTCCCATTTCGTGTTTGAGAGATTGATATTTTAGAACCCAATGTATGACTTTACTTTTCCCCCCATCAGGTTTCATCATTTTAGATTCATCTCATTATTTTAGCTTGTTATGATCTGTCTGGATCCCTATTCCATTATCCAGAATTACAGTATCACAAAATTTCAGAGAGAGGCCATTAGAAGGATTGGGGTTAAGGTTAGAAATAGAAACACAAATGGAATTAGAACCAGAAATGAAAATGGAAATGGAATTAGAAACAGAATTACCCAAAAATACGTCCTCTCCCATATCCCCCCAGTACACCCAACATCCCTTGACAAGTGATCATGCAACTTTGGCTTAAAGACCTTGGGTAGAGGAGAACACATTACTTTCCAAGGCAACCCATTTCACTTTTTAGTTCTGTCCTTGAAACTAGACAGAACAAGTTTAATCCCTCTTTTACATGAGAGCCCTTAATGTGTTAGCTTTATGTTATTTGTAAACAGATAAGCTTATCATCTCTCTCTTCATCCAAGTCTTTGATAAAGATATTCAATAGAGCTGGACCTAGCATAGAGCCTGGGGCTCGTAGATTACATTGATACAGATATCGCTGCTCATTGGTTCCAGTCATTCAGAAGTTCCAAATCCACTGAACTACACTTTCGTCTAAACGGCGCTTTTAATGCTATCTACAAAGATATAGTGGAAAAAATACTGTACTTTGTTAAAATCCATATATACTGTTTATACTGCATTCTTCTGATTTTGGAATCACAGGTTTAGAGTTGAAAGACACTAGAGATTATATAAATCAATCCCTACATTTCACCACTGAAGAAACTAAGGTCCATCTAAATTAAATATGGTTCCCAAGCTCATATAGGTGGTAAATGGCATTTGTTGAGCTAGGATTCAAATTCAGGTCTTCTGACTCCAAATCCAGCTTTCTCAAAACTGTACCTCCTTGCCTTTGTATACAGTGATCCTGCCAAAAAAAGGGAAATGAGATTACTACAGCATGATCTGTCTTTGATGAACCTATGTTGGCTGTTCATAATTGCCACTTCCTTCTTGAAATGTTTACAGACTTTGTCTTCAGTGACTCATTTTTGAATTTTTCTAGAAATTGTAATGTAGTTCACTAGGGGTGTGTGTGTGTGTGTGTGTGTGTGTGTGTGTGTGTGTGTGTGTGTGTGTGTGAGATTCATCCTATTCCCTTTTTTGAAAGCTGGATGGGACAGAATTTGCCTATCTCCAGTAATACACCATGTCTCCCCATCCTCCAGTTTTTCATTTGTCATTGACTACTCAAGAGTCATATTTGTTAGATACTTCAGGGCCCTGGGATCTAATTAATCAAGGCCTAGGGACTGGAATTTGTTGAGGATATAGAGAAGTATGTTATCATCTTTTCACTTTCCTTGACTTTTAATTCCTTGCAAATCATATTTGGTCTGTATTTCCCAGGCTAAAGATCATTCTTTTTGGTAGAAAAAATAGAAGCAGAATAATGTGGAGTAGTTCTGCTTTTTCAATGTCAATTTTTATTAACCCCTTGATACTGGGCAGCATTCTTGTCTCTTTAATCTTCTTTCATTTTCCTCTTGTCTCTAAAACTGCTTAAAAAAGAAAAGTCCTTTTTACTGGCCTTGGCATTTATCTCTCTGGGTTTTAGGTTTTCTGATGTTCTTACCATTGGCAAGCTTATATTCAACCTCCCTTACCTACCTGTGCTTCCATGTTCTGTATGTATCTTTGCGAAATATGAGTTGGTTGGTTAATTCCATCTGTAACCACATTTTTCTCTTTAGACAGTTTTTTCCTTTTTTCTTTTTAATAATTTGTTTTGTATCATCAGAATTTTGTTCTTGAGAACATTCTACTTCTCTTGAGCCAACTTACCTGGTAGAATTTTTGGTTATAGGATACTGTCTATACTTTCTTTCACTCTTTAAAAATCTACTCCCAAACATATAAAGGAAAGAAGGAAGGACAAAAGGAAGGAAGGAAAGAAGGTTTTATTAATCAGCTACTATATGCCAGGCCGTGTGCTGAGCATTTTACAAATATTATCTCATTTTATCTTCACAACAATATGGAAGGTAGATGTTATCCCCATTTTATAGACAAAGAAACTGAGGTAGACAGAAGTTAAGTGACTTGTCCAGGGTCACACAGCTAGCACGTACCTGAGGCTGGATTTGAATTCAGGTCTTCCCGATCTCAGTGCTCTTGCATACTACTAGATGCCTACCCGGTAGGAGTCAGTCTATGCCATCATTTTCCTTGTTAACTATGGTGAACTTTAAAGTAGGGTGGTCCATTCCTTGTCCAGCTCTAGTCATGTCCAATTCAAAAACCACATCTTCCTTATTGATCAGAATGGTAAGTCACCTTATTACTTTCTCTGCTATTTGAAGAATGAAATCAAGTCAAGAATCTGATCAGTGTTCCTCCAGAAGATGTATGTGTAATTGTAGTCTGTTCTCTTTGAATGAGGGAGGCCCTAAGACTGCTTGATAACTGAGGTCTAATTTATCTTCTTCCGTTAAAGTTACTGATTTACTTCATTGTCATACTGTGCACATGTCTGAGCAGAAATGCGAGGTCATGGGCAGTATGATAATCTGTCTTCCTGAATATCGTTTCTTGTGAATTACTGATCCCCTTCACTACTACTTTTCTTCCTATGTCACTTCTAATTTAGACCATTTTAGAAAAAATATAAGCTACTCAAGGTCAAGTACTGTATTCTTTATTAAGTAGGCACTTAATAAACGTTTTGTGATTGATTTATTGATTCTCCACTGTTCAGCAAGTTTCCAGACAAGTATTTTTTCCCAGTCCTCATTTTATATCATCTTTAGTCTAGATTCACTCATTTTTGTGTTTTAAGCAATAGCCCAGAAATGGAAATCCCATTCTTCAATATGATTTCTTAACTTACTTCCCATAAACACCTTTCTCTTTTGACATCCTTACTCTTTTTCAAAAACAGTTATTCACAAAAACCAAAAACCTAGAAGATACACACACAACGGTCTTCAGTTTCTTGCACAGGACTCTACAGTTGGCATAGCACAGCCAAGCATCTGACAATCTTAGATCATATCCTTGTAGACAAGATGGGTAAACATGGGTTGGATGATACTCCTGGATCACGCTCCCATAGAGCAGCGGTTCTCAACCTTCCTAATGCCGCTGCCCTTTAATACTCGTATGTGGGCATATCTGCATGTGGGCAGACCCGCTTGGAGACGAATAGAGGAGCGGTGTCTCGGTTCCTAAGACCATCGGAAATATGTTTTCCGATGGTCTTAGGCAACCCTTGTGAAAGGGTCATTTGACCCCCAAAGGGGTCGTGACCCACAGGTTGAGAACCGCTGCCATAGAGGATCAATCAATGAATCTGTGTCAGACCATGAGGAAATCTCTAGTGGGATCCACCATGTTTGCACTCCCCCCTACTCTGCTTAACATTTTAATCAGTGACTTGGAAAAGGATATAAGCTCCATGGGCTCCTAGAATCATGGTTTAGAGCTGAAAGCAACTTCATAAGTCATCTTATAAGCTTCCATTTTATAAATAAGGAAACTGAGATCAAAAGATGTTAAATGAGTTGCTCAAGGCACACAAATAGTGACTGAACTGAAATTGAATTTAGGTCTTCTGTCCTCCAAATCAAGTACCCTTTTGACTACCATAAGACAGAGCATGGCACAAAGGAGAGTGGGTTATCTCACAGACTGAATGGCAGTACCAGGATTGTTACGCTAAAAGATGAAATCTTATGGAGATAAATGTGAAGTCCTGCTTGCAGTTTTAATACAATTATGTAAGTACAGGTGGGAGAGACCTAGTTTGACAGCAGTTTATGTGGGAAAAAATCCAACACTATGATGCTGATGCTAAAAATGTGATTAATGTCTACTGTATTACGATGTGCAGTGGTCTTTCTGGTCTCCACCTTCCCTGAGGTGGGAACAAAAGTAGCATGGCTATATCGTTATCATGCAGCTTTTTGCTTATGCCCAAGGAGGTGATGGGTCAGAAGACCATCGCCCATATCAAGGCTCATGTGGCATCCCTGGAGGGTATTGCTCCAGCATACTAGGCCTAGCTTCTTTGTGGCTCATCCTGTGAGGATGAAAAATCATCACGGAACAGTGTGGGGGTGGAACCACTATCCATTTTGGAAGTGGCTGGCTTCATGCTAGGAGGTGAAGGTCATGACTCTGTTCCCTGAGTCCAAAAAGTAAAGGGTCAGGCTTGCAAGGTGGCCAAAAAGAAGAAAGGGTATGCTCAGAGGTGGATGCTTTAAGACTGACAGTTTGTCAACATGTGCTCACCCTTGACAATAAGAAGGGCCTCAAGGCAAACTCCTAATGCCCTGGAAGTTTCTCTCTCACTAAGCCACTACAACTACATATACATACACATACACATACATACATATGTATATACATACACGCACACACACAAACACACACACACACACATATATATGTATATATATATACCATATATATATATAATATTAATATATGTATATTCAGTGACTAGATCTAGAGAGATGGTGCTTCTATATTCTGTGCTATTAATTTCCTAGAAGCCACTGGGGGGCACAATGGACAATACTGGACTTGGAGCTAAGAAGACCTGGGTTCAAATCTTGTCTTGGATACTTACTAGCTGTGGGACCCTGGGCAAATCACTTAACCTCTCTCTGCCTCAATTTCTTCCTCTATAAAAGGAGAAACAAAATAGCATCCCATGTTCCATGATTGTTTTGAAGATGAAACGAGATAATATTTATAAAGTGCTTTGTAAACTCTGAAGCAGTATATAAATGCTATTGAGGTTGTTGCTGTTTTGTCTAGTTCTGAGCATCGTGTATTGACAGACAGCAAACTAAGAATTGTTTAGAGAAAGTCAACCAGATCTGTGACATAAATGGAAACCATGTCATATAGGCAGTTGTTGAGGCAACTTGGGAGGTTTAGATTGGAGAAGAGGACATTCGGGATTGTATTATTTATTTTCTACTATTTTCTGGAGAGACAAGAAAAGATTATGTAGATTTAAACAGAGGATTTTATATTTTATTCCGGATGCAATAGGAAGCCATTGATGTTGGTAGAATAGTTGATTGGATGACATGGTCAGATTTGCAGTTTAGGAAGATCATTTTGACAGCTAAGGGGAGTATGGAGTGGAGTAGGGAGTGACTTGAGGTCAGGGAGACCCAACCAGAAGGCTGTTGCAATAGTCCAGGAAGGGTATGTTGGTTTGGAAAGTTAGAAATAGTGGTTGGAGCCAAAGGGGAGTCGCTTGGCATACCCTTTGGAGGAGTACTGCAAGCATGGATTTAATTATGGTTACATAACTGTGATGGGTCATGGGGCTAGCATAAAAGTGTCCAAAGTCCACTACTACTTGTGTGTAGTAGTCCAGGTGAGGCAGCCAGCTTAGCTCAGTGTTGTGCTCTGCATGCAGCAAGGACAGTTTTTAAAAATTGGATCAAAGTAGAGCAGCAGGATAACTTAACTTATTAGATAGTGAACTCCATGTCAGTGGAAGTGTCTAATCCAAGCAGAGCCTTATTCTCTGGGCTGGGCATAGTGTATTTGATGAGGGTTTTTTTTTTTTTTTCCTGTAGTTGTAATTCTCTTTATTTGATAAAGGGAATGTTGGTTTAGAAATACACTAGTTTTCATTGAGTTTAGTATCTCATAAAGCAAAAGCTAGTTGACTCTTCATGATGAGCTCAACCTTTAGCTCCCAGCTTTAATTACCCAGGCATCACTTCCCCTTACCTGACAGATGCAGTATTCATGAAAAGTCTTAGGTTACAGCTGTGTCGGAGGCCACTGAGAAGCCAGCTCTCATAGATTAGAGCTCTTTCCCTGGGTCAGTTTCTGGCACAGGAAATCTTGAAATGCTCCATGGTTCCTCCCACCAAGAGTTAAAATGAGTTATTTCCTAACCAGTAAGAGCCCCAAGTTCAAACCTGTTTACTCTAAAGTTTCCATCCTAACTCTGGTAAAACTTATTCTTGGGTTGAAGTTTGGAAGAGTTTCATTTGCTTTCCCTCTCTGTACTACCTTCCCAACTCCCATCCCCATTCCCTCCTTTTCTATTTTTATTTGAATGCCAATTATTATGTTCCATTTTTCCTTGGTGGAAACTATAGAAAAAATGCTGAATTTTAGTGAGAGACAGAGATTTGCCCAGTGGCTCACGGGGTAAGCTCTAGTTTTTCCGAGAGGTTGTGTAGTATGATGCGTTGCCCTGATAATGATTAAAAATTATTTTGTTTTCTTCATATGGAAGAAGATATTTTAAATACTACTTCTTGAATCCTTCTCAAATCCCAATGATCTTGCCCCTCTGAAACCCCATAGCATTATGTTTATACTTCTAATCTCTGTTTATCACATTCTAATTTGCATTATAGTTATTTGTGTACTGGCTTCCCCAGTAGATTGGTTCACTTTTACTATATGCCTCCTCTAATTGTACTCATGAGCTACTGGTAAAAATCACACTGCTAGGGTTCACTACAAAGCTGTTTTTGTCTAATCTTAACTGGGTCCTTCCTTACTTCTGTGCAGCCAGACTTTTAGGTATTATTTTGAAATTTACCTATTTCTCTGCTGTTCAAAAATGGCATGTTTTAATTCCCTCATTCATTGAATTTTGGGTTCTCCATGATTGGGGTTTCTGATTTTCAGGGGATCCCTTCACTCAAGTAAAGTTTCCATCACTTAAAAATAGAGTTTGTAAATTAATTTACTGGAAAACACAGCTTTTCTTTAAATTAATTTTTCTCTTTCAGGTTTGTTGTGTTCTGAGAAAGCATTGTAAATGGGCATTTATTCTTTCATTAACTCTATTGCAACCTCTTCTAAACCTTCTCTTCTTTCCTCAGTCCTCCAGTGATGATCCCTTATGCCCCTTCTCTCTCTCTTTCTCTCTCTCTCTCTTTCACACACAAGCACACACACGTACACACATGTGTACAAATACATGCATATCCCATGGGCCTTTATTACTACAACATATTCCATTACATAACTGGGATTAGGAAGAGCACGTGGAAAAGCAATGTAGAGGGAAGAAAAAGAGAAGGGAGGACACCAGAGCAAAGGATACAGTTAAGTCAACTGCCAGAACAAAGACCTGTTAAGATTATCATAATAATAAATTATTCTTTTGATTAATGAGAATGTGGAGTTAACCCATGTGGATTCTAACATTACAGTATACAACACAGAAATGGCAGGACAGAGAACAAATCTAAGAATAAGAGCCATACTAGATTAGGTATGTATAGAGGATGTTCATGCTGGAGGTGACACAATGTTTATGGCATTTAGGGATTAATTTTCAGGATATCTTAGGAGGACATGAAACACTTGGAACATCACAAACATAAATGCCCCAAAAACACCATTGAGAGAATATCAGTAACTATTGACCCAATTTTCACACTCTGGGTGGTGAGCTAGAATTCAGGACTGTGTCAAGAAGAGGGATGGAGAGGGGCATCCATTGGTGAGCAACAAGCCTTCACATCAGGGCAGCTCGGCTTTCTATAGTATGTTTTTGGAGAGATGGGCAATGGATCCTGGCTTCCTTTTTTACATTAGGTATTATAAGCAGGGAGCAATCTTTGATAAATTGCTACAAGCAACTTATTGGCATGATTGCAAAAAGGCATATTTTTCAGGTATGATTATTCAAGAGTGCAGAGGATAAGGTAATGGATACAGCCTTCTTTATTGGAAGAAATCATCACCTCCTGTTATACTAAGAGAATAGAAGCCAGTGACCATGACCTTCCTCTTCCTCCCCAAACCACATATTAAAACTCCTCTGTGTCTTTTTTGACGCTTTCTTCCTTTTTATTCCTCTTATGAGTAAGAGGTATCTTTTTTCCTTGGTAAAGACAATCCTTTTACTTGTGCCCTCAATTCTATCCTGTGCCATCCCAATCAGGAACTTGCCCCATCAGACATGTTTGTCTCTTACTTTTAGTGTTTTTCTATCTTTTGGCTTCTTCACCTCTGCCTACCAACATGTTCAGGTCTATCCCATCCTTTAAAAATCCTTTATGTTAACCCTACCATCATTTCAAAATATCCTTCTATGTTTCTCCTCCCTTTCATTGTAAGACTTCTAGAAAGAATCATCTGTGTTCACTGCCTCTACTTACCATCCATTCCCTATTTAACCCCTTGCAATCTGATTTCCTACCTTACTGCTCAACTGAAATTGTTTTCTCCAAGGTTATCATCAATCTCTTAACTGCTAAATCTTGTGACCTTTTTACAGCTCTCTCTTTTTGGACTCTCTTCCTTTGACTTCCATGACCATTATCCTGGTCCTTCTACCCATATGACTGTTCTTTTTAAACCTCTTTTGCAGGATCACCATCCATTTCCTCAATGCTTGTTATGGGTATCTCCATAATAAGGGCTTCTTTTATTTTATCTCTAAATTCTCTGTCTTTGAAATCTCTTCGTTTTCCTTAGGCTTAAATATTATCTCTGTGCAGATGACTCCCAAATCTATGTATTTAGTGTTAAATGCTCTCCTGAATTCTAGTTGTACATCAATTGCCTGCTGGCTATCTCTCCCCAAGTATACATGCTAGTAGATATCTCAAGTTTAGAACATCCAAAACAGAAACCCTTCTTTGTCCTCTACATCCAAACATACCTCTTCTATAAAATAGCCTATTTCTATTGAAGGTGCCATCATCCTTTCAGTTTCCCAGCTCAAGTCAGTCTTGACTTTTGTCTCTCATATCATGTTAGTTGTCTGATTCTTTCCCTGAAAAGTCTAGGTTGCCTTGTGTCCTATAATGTAGAACTAGATTGTTCGGCTAAATGCACGTAGCCAGCTGGTAGTTATGTGCCTTTAGTTAGAAGGGGAGCCATGCGGGAGAGAGTGGATGACTCAGTATATAGTCATGACCACTTCTTCAGGGAACCCCTCCCCCCATGCATGTTTTTGATAGTGGTTTGAATGATATCAGGTTTTTTATATTAATGGTAGCATTCTTCTTGTTATTGCTGTCTCTGTTATTTTAGAGTTTGCCAGTGAATGAGTCCATTTCAGTCACAGAAGGCTTGAAATGTATAACATATTAGGCAGTTCTGCATCTCTATGTAGCATGCTCTACACCTGCCATATTGATAAAGGAGGTACCTCATACAGTGTAAAGGATGGGACCTGGACCTGAGATTTCCTCAGTTTAGGGAACTTTTGGATGAGGGACCAATGCAGGATGGCACCTTCTCTGCAACTTATAGTCTTAGAGAATTGCCCGGAATGCTCAGAAGTGAAATGACTTTCTTGCCCAGGGCTGCATAGCCAGTATGTGTTGAAGGTGAGACTTGAGGCCAGGTTGCCCTCATTCTGAGGCTGGCTTTCTCTCCATCAAGATTCCCCTCTAAGAGAACGTAAACAAAAATGGTATTTTTGCCAATGGGGCAGCACTGTATTCATCCATTATGTAACCTAAGGCAGTAGGATGTAGTAAAAAGAGTACTGGTATTAGATTCAGAAAACCCAAAGTCAGATCCAAGCGCTGCCATAGCTGGGTTGTCCTGGGCAAATTTCACATAGTGTTGCTAAGCCTCAGTTTCATAATTTGTAAAATGCCATTTATATCACATACCCAACAGCTTTGTTGTAAAGAAAGTGCTTGTAACACTTGAAATGTTATCTAAATCTGTTAATGGATCTTATGATCCTTTAGCAATTAGTTGTAGCCTCTCTCCCAAGAGTGGTTCTTTTGAATACCTGCCACATAACCAGGAGATCTTTTCCCCCAGCAGACTATTATTTTGTTCGATCAGTGACATCTTAATGTTAGACAAGTTTAATTCAAGCCATGAAAACAAATGACAGTGTTGGCTCTTTATAGTGCTTTTCTTCCTAAAATCTGATAAGAAAGAGGCAGGAATTCTGTATATTTTTTACTTGAGAGATTAAATGACTTATCTAAAGTGGTACTAGAATGAAAATGAGGCAGCTATGAAGTGAAGTAGATAAAGTGCCAAACCTGGAGTCAGGAAGACCTGAATTCAAATCCAAGCCTCAGACATTTAACTAGCTGTGTGATCGTAGGCAAGTCACTTAGCCCAACTTGCCCCAAGTTTCCTCATCTGTAAAATGAGCTGGAGAAGACTATGGCAAACTACTCCAGTATCTTTGCCAAGAAAACCCCAAATGGGGTCACAGAGAGTTGGACACAATTGAAATGATTGAATAACAACAGCATCACTGGAACTAGAACCGAGACCACCTGACTCCTTTTGTGTGCCATACTGTTAAGTACAGGGCAACAGGTCAGTCGAAATGTATTTATTAAGCACTGCTATATATACCTGATGTCATGCTGGGTGCTCTGTTGGAGGAGGGCAAGGTGGGAGGGAAAGCAGACCTAAGTTAAGTATAAAATGTGGTCGTTGCCCCTTAAGAGGATGCAATCTAATTGTGGACAAAACAATAACATAAAAAATAATGAATAATACAAAAAAGTCTATACTTAAGTAGTGAATTTAAAATGCTGTATGTCAGATGGTGGAAGGAGGAAGAGAGGGAACAGTATTGACGGTAATGCACCTGAGAG
>CM053582.1:270685951-270716691 GCA_028627135.1 Pseudochirops cupreus
AAAAAAGAAATCAAAGCTATTAATAGTCACATAAAAAATTCTCAAAGACTACTGATTGGAGAAATGCTAATTAAAATAGTTCTGAGATACCACCTCACATCTAGCAGATTGGCTAACATGACAAAAACAGAAAATGACAAATGCTGGAAGAGATATGGAAAAATTGGGATATTGATGCATTGCTGTTGGGGTTGTGAACTAGTCCAACCATTCTGGAGAACAATTTGGAACTATACCCAAAGTGCTATAAAACTGCATGTCCTTTGACCCAGCAATACCACTACTAGTTCTGTATCCCAAAAAGATCAAAGAAAAGGGAAAAGGGCCTGTTTGTACAAAAATAATTATTGCAGTTCTTTTTGTGGTGGCAGAGATTTGGAAATGGAGGAGATTCCTATAATTGGGGAATAACTGAACAAGTTGTGATATATGATTATGATGGAATATTATTGTGCTATAAGAAATGACAAGCAGGGTAGTTTCAGAAAAACCTGGGAAGATTTATATGAATGGGTGTAAAGTGAGCAGAACCAGGAGAACATTGTACACAGTAACAATATTGTAAGGATGACCAGCTGTTAAAGACTTAGCTTGCTCTGATTATGGCCGTGAGCTAAGACAATTCCAATGGATCTGTGATTAAACATGTTATTCACCTCCAGAGAGAGAACTGAAGGCAGATAGAAGCATGCTTTCCAATTTTGTTTTTTGTTTTATTTTTTCCTGTGTTTTCTTTTGCAACATGGCTAACATGGAAATACATTTTACATGAATTCACATGTATGATCAATTTCAGGTTGCTTGCCTTCTCAAGGAGGGGAAAGGAGTGGGAGAGAGAACTTAGAACTCAAAAAAAATTTTTTTAAATCATTGTTTAAAAAGTTTGTACATATACCTGGGAAATATTTAATGAAATAAAAAATAAAATGAATACATTAAATAGGAGATAACGTCTTGTTAAAAAATGGCCCTCCTTGGAGGAAGGAGGTTCAGTGAGATGGCCGCTCACAATCCCTTTCTGACCTCCTTCCCTTTACTCTCTACATTAGTTCTCTTTATATTTATATGTGTGCTTGCTGTCTGTCCTGTAGAAAATCCCCATTTTGAGAATGTGTGTTTTTTTTCTTTGTAAGTATTTCTGTTCCTGGTGCTTCACAGGGTACTTGGCCTATAAGTGGTGCTTAATATATGCTTATTGATTGATTGAGTAGAACTCTTTGTTAAGTAGATGAAAAGGGCTATTCTAACAACCCTTCTAATATATTTTGTATATCTTATATTTTCTTCTATGTGAATATGTTATATATAATTATATATGCATACATATACATAAAAACACGTTGATTCCTTTGATAGAATATAATCTCCTTAAGGGTAGGAACTATTTACTTTTTGTCTTTTTTCAAATCAGCAAGGCATAACTACTTATGATGACATTTACTTTGTCTGGCGCGGTGCTAACCTGGGGATACAAATACAAGAGGAAAAAAAAAAGACTGACCCTGTCTTCAAGGTGCTTACCTTGTAATGGAGTAAGAAAAGAGAAACAGGGGACTGCAAAGGGGGTGTGGGATATCTCTCAAGGGCATGGTAGTGTAATCCAGAAAGTCAAAAGCAGAGCCAGGAAGAGAGTGAAGGTTTTATTCCCAGTGCCTGGCGTATAGCAGGTATTTAATAAATACTTCTTGATTGAGTGATTGACTGATCTGTTGAAGATCAGAGATAAGAGACAACTTGTCTGTTAAGCATCAATATCAACCTTGCTTGAGGGGTGATGGGATGACAAGACACAGAGTCCTAGACTCTCTAGTCTTAGCTCTGCCATTCACTACCTCTGTCTCCTTCACCTCTCAGCCTCACCTGGAAAAGGAAGGGTTTGGACTAATTCTATCCATGGTCCCCACCATCAAGGATTGATATACGTGAAATAATTGAAAAAAAATAAATGGATTAAATTGTGTGTAAGTACAATAGTGGTTGCTCAAAGGGAGAGATCGTTGTATGCATCATGGAGAAAGTGAAGCTGTAACTAGACTTTGAAAGATGAGTTGTATTTAAATTAAGAGAAGTGATGGGGGAGGGCATTCTAAGCAGTGACTGCTATAAACAAAAGCAAAGTGATAGGAACAAACATGACATGTCCTCAGTACAGTGAATAGACTCCTGTTTGGAGCAGATGATGGGGTACAGGCTCTGGGAAACCCCTTGAACTCTTGATTGAATCTTCCCACTTGATGAGGCATTTGCCTGAGGCCATAAGCCTTCACTATAGCTAGACCCAAATCTGTTACTCTTAAAACTAGCCTAGGCCTCTATTGTCTGCCATCTCCAGGTAGCTTTCAGCTATTTCCCGGATATTTCCCAGACTGGAGTCTGACTTCATTCCCCTCAAGATTCTCCTTAGACTCCTCCTCAAGACCCTTCCCAAACCCCTCCTCTAGAGCACCCCTAAATCCTCCCACACTCTTTCTGTATTTAAGATGCATCTTGCCTCCATGATGGGGCTGAGAATTCAATCTAGGGCAGACTCATTCTATGTTAGATTATTGTGGTCCACTTTGTCCAATACAAGTGTCACAGATACTTAAGCTCCTTAAGAGTCTACCTACCCATTACGGCGAATCTTTAATAAACTTTGCTTTACTTTGACTGAGAGAAGACTTAAAGATGAATTCATTCAGCGGTACCCGGCATATTGGTATTTTGGGGTCTTGAGCAACCCTAAATCTCAACATATATTATTTTTTAGCCTGGCCTTCCCCACCATCTCAGAGACAGTTGTGGCCCCACCACCTTGGTGGAAATGCACCTGCCCAGGGTCACACAGCCAGTACGTGTCTGAGGCTGGATTTGAACTCAGGTATTCCTGACTTTAGGCCCAGTGCTCTATCTACCCACCGTTGTCACCTATCTGAATTAGAGAAGGAACAAACCGAACAAATAAGAGAATCCTGTGAGTTTTTCCCAAAAGGACGTGCCTTTTCTTAGGCCTTATCCTTCTTGACCCACTTATAGTGTTTAATGCTGTCCCCCTCCTGGGTACTCTCTTCTCTGGGCTTTTCATGACACCATTTTGTCTTGATTCTCCTCATTCCTTAGTCTCCTATATAGTTTAATCGTGCTTATCTCACTGTGAGTGAGTGTACCCCAAGGCTCTGCCCTGTGTCTTCTCTCCACATAACTTTCTTATTAATCTCATCCATTCCCATGGGTTCAGTTACCATCTCTGTTCAAATGACTCTCAGATCTATGTCCATCCTTGTTTCTCTCCTGCTCTCAAGGCCTGCATCACCAGCTGCCTGTTGGACATTGCAAATTGAATACCCTATAGGCTTCTCAAACATGTCCAATATGGAACTCATTATTTTCCTCTTCCAGAAATCCTTCTTTCTGTTGAAGGCACTGCCATCCTTCCAGTGATCCAGTTTGGCAACCTTGGAGGCATCTTCTAGTTCTCACCCCACATGTCCAAGTAGTCGCCATGTCTTCTTGATTTTGCCTCATCAACATCTCCAACATTTGTTCCTTTCTTTTCCACTTACACAGCCACCACCTTAGTCCTGGTCCTCATCACCCCTCACCTGGACTGTTGCAAGAGCCTCCTACTCAGTCTCCTTGTCTCAGTCCTCTCCAGTCTGCCCTCCATATAGCTGCCAAAGTGATATTCCTAAACACAGGTCATCCCCCTGATCAATAAGTTCCTGTGGCTTCCTATTAAATCTAATTTAATTAGGAATTAATTAATTCCTGTTAACATTAACTTCCTATTAACTCTAGGGTCAAATACAAACTTCTCTGACTTTTAAAGACCCTTACAACCTGGTTCCAACCTGCTTTTCCAGACTTATATACGTCACCCCCCTTCACACACTCTTTGGTGCAGCTGAATTGGCCTGCTTGTCCTTACTCACACATGACACACTCCATCTCCTGTCTCTGGACTTTTTCACGGGCTATTCTCTGTTCCTAAAATGTACTCCCTTTCCTCACCCTCATCCTTTGGAATCTAATTTCCTTCAAAGCTCGGGCTAGGTGCAATCTGAAAAGTGATCTGGAAGCTTTGCCGGACTTCCGAAAGGGCTCGGTGACACACAAAAGGATTAAGAGCCCCTCATCTAGTCTGTCCTTTATTTTACAACTGAGGAAACTGAGGCCCGGAGAGGTTAAGTACTTTCTCCAAAGTCACACAGCAAACGGCAGGCTCGGGATTTTAACACAGGTGCACTGAATCCAGATCTAGGACACTTTTCTGTTGCACCGTGTTGTCATTCTCTTCCTTACCATCCTCCTCCCCTTCCTTCTTTTGTACCTTTATTTTCTTTGCTTCTTCTTCCTTCTCCAGCTACTCAACTCACTTCTCTACTTCTATTCCTTCTATCCACATTTTATTCTTAGTATTTCCCCAGCTTCTCTCTTCTAAAGTCTCTTGCCCTTCTCCCTGCTGAGGCATAGGAGAGGTTAAGAAATCCTCACCCCCCACGTGGGATTTTTAACTTAGGAAAAGAGGATTTCCATTTGCAAATGAACTGAATGGGAAAACCTAGGTTATAGCTTGTTTTGAGGTGTTTTGTTTTGTTTTATGCAAATCTCAACATTCTTTCCCCTGCTCTGTGTTCCCTTAGGGGAATACTGGGATGTAGGTCTCCTAGGGCTTTTCCCAATGCAAATATGAGTCTTCCGTTTCATTCTTTAATGCATTTATCATGAAACATTCCTCCTAAAACAGTCTTATCACCCTACTGGATAAGAAGCTTTATGAGGACTGGAAACTGTCTCATTTAAACTTTGGAAAATCCTAAGCATGGTGCTTACTTAAGCACAGAATTGTTGTTTCAGTGTCTGACTCTTCTTGACCCCATTTTGGGTTTTCTTGGCAGAGATGCTGGAGTGGTTTGCCATTTCCTTCTCTAGCTCATTTTTACAAGTGAGGAAATTGAGTCAAACAGGGATAAGTGACTTGCCTAGAATCACACAGCTAATAAGTGTCTGAAGCCAGATTTGAACTCTAACCTTCCTGACTCCAGACCTGGCACTCTATCTACTACATCACCTAGCTGCACACAATTATTGCATAATATTTGCTGAATTGAACTGTATCCATTTTTCCCGACCTAATTTCTTCTAGTCTCCTCCTTCCCTACTCCTCTTTTCCCTCCTACTATTCCTCCTTTTATTATTAAAATGATTTCTTTATACTTTCTTCTTCCTGTAGAGGCACTTTAAAAGTTCACAACTGAACAAAGCAACCCCTACTTCCTTATTCTCTCTTTCCTATCTCTTTTTTTTTTCTATACCAGAAAGAAGGGGCGGGGGGAAAGGAGATCTCAAAATCAATTAATGAACATTTATATAAAGTGGATTTTTTCCAGGTGGAAAGTGAAAGTAGCCTGGTGAATGTTTAGATAATTGGGGAGATAGGAATGTCTGGGGAAAGTTTTTTCTGTGGTTATTTCTGCACTGAGCAGTGGGGAAACTAGAACTACAATTTAAGAGGAAACAACAAGATACAGATAGTTAGAGATCCAGAGAGCTGAGGTGTCATTCTGGCTCTGTCCCAAAGGAATTCTGGGACCTTGGACAACACTTAACCTTTGAGAAGCACAAAGCCCTATCTAAATGCACAGTGGTACTGATGCTGGTCCTGATGATGAGGATACTGCCACAAAGTGGGAACTTGATGGATTCATCTACTTCCTTCTTCCTTTTGCTCTATTCACACCTGACAGCACACCATTGCCCTCTGCTGTCTGATGGCGGTACTACCGCCCTTGCTTGAGTTGGGATGCTTTCTCCCAGTGCCCCCTCACCCCAGCTCTTTCTGGTTGGTTGAGCTGGCTCACCTCAGCATCTCTTCTGCTACTCCTCACTAACCTAGCTCTACTTTGTCTCTCCCTTCCTCTCTCTCTCTGTCTGCCCCTACAGCACTGCCAGTAACTCCAACCGCAGCACGCCTGCCTGCTCCCCCATCCTCCGCAAGCGGTCCCGCTCACCCACCCCACAGAACCCAGACGGAGACACCATGGTGGAGAAGGGCTCGGACCACTCTTCCGACAAGTCCCCATCTACACCAGAGCAAGGGGTACAGCGCAGCTGTTCTTCCCAGTCTGGGCGGAGTGGCAGCAAGAATTCCAAGGTGAGATGGAGGTACCCATACCCCAGCCAGCTGCAGGGGAGAGGCTGAGATGGGGAAGAGGATGGGCAGTGTGTCTTCTGGTCTGCACCTGTTGGAGTAGCCCCAGCTCCCTGAGACCCTAACTGATGGGGCAAGAGTATGGGAGGGAGGGAAGGTCACAGGTAAATGCATTTATGACTAAACACACTGGGAATGAATAAATAATGCCCCCAAACCAGTTTTCCCTCAGTTCAAGGAAATCAGCCTAACCAGGAGCTAGACTGGGAGCCCTTTTCCTCTCCACAGCAGGGATATATACATGGGAGACTCTAAAGGGTTGGGGAGGTGGTCCAGGAATCGTTAGGAATTAGAAGAGTTCTTCTCTTCCTCACCTCACTCAGGTCTCATTTCAGGATGTGAGCTAGAGGGAAGATCCTTGTTTAGGGGCCCCAGTTGCCAGAGGGTCAGGAAGGCCCTTCTTTATGTGTTTTCTTTGTTTTTCTTTCTTTCCTGGACTTGTCATTCCATTGTTAACAGTCAACTCTGCCCTCAACCTCTGCTGTCCCCTTGTTACCAGTCAGCTCAGTGTTCAGTCTTATAGAAAGAGGTTCCGCAGGGAATCGGCCCAGCTCCAGGATGCTGTATCATTCCCTTTCCTCTATTACAATAGGTTAGCACCCTCACCCTCCACCCAGACCCTGCACCTCAGGGACTTTGGGTTCCCAGGGTCCAAGGCCCCAGTTAGAACAGGGCAGGAGGAGTTCAGTGGCCTAGCTGATGAGTGACTGAGAGAAGGAGATTTGGTGCTCCTTAGGTCCCAGTCTGTGAGAATGGTGATCAGTCATTGGGACCAGAAAGATTTTCTCCAAATCTATTTTAAGTGATAGTGCATTATACCTACATTCCTTTAGTGCCATTATTATGGAGCCCTGGGGTGGGGAAGGGGTGGAGAGTCAGAGACATTTTTTGTCTTGTTGCATATCAGGGAAGAAAACCCAATTGTATCATGAGATGGGATATCTGTCCCCATGGGTCACACTACCCTTCATCCTTGGACCCTCAGGCATTGGGAAGGGGGTGGGAACCTCTGGGAGTAGGGTGTGGGGGAGCTCTCTTCCCACCTGACTTTGTCTCTTAATTTCTTGTTCTTCTTCCCCTTCCTCTCCAACCCCTCACCCCTTCCCTTGCATGCTCGGTCTTAGTCTCACAAGCGCCTCTCAAAAGTAAGACACCATCTCTCTGTCTGTCTTTTTCTCTCTTCCCTCTGCAGTAGAACTATTTGTAGTGCTCAGCAAACCAACCCTGAAACTGTCTTGCTTGGTCCTTTTCCCAGAGGGGCAGGTTCCATTTTTGTTCTGTCAGGTTGGCTTGAAGTCACTGAGGGGCCATTTGTGTTGTACCAGAGATCTGAGAACAGGCCAACTCATCACACCTGGGATTACTGTACCCACTGATTCACTCCCTGCTTCTAAGACACAGCCTTCATGCTGACTCTGCGTTACTCTCAATTTCCTCCTTATCTGGTACTGATTATTGTTCAGAATTCTACCAGTGGCAGCTTCATTTATTCAGGGAATGGAGGGTACATTCCTAACTAGGGAATCCCTAACTAGGGAATCCCTAACTAGGAAATCCTATTAAACTCACCTATGGGTCTTAAGCTATCATACCATGGTGGCTTGACAGGGGTTAGGGGTTGGGGGAAAGATAATATTTATGAATTCATGGAGTGTTCTCATGGTCCCCCATCATGTATATTGCATATCAGTGACCTCAAGAGACCCACCTGAACATCCCCTCTCGCTCTTACCAAGTCTTTCAGAGCAGCTCAGCTTAAGCATCCCTTATAAACATCCCTTATCTACCTCTCCCACAGTCCTATGGAATGTGGATAGTCTTAGGCTCTTGGATCTCGATCGGGAAATGGAATGCACCCACTGATAGGGCATGATATCAGTGCCCTGAGGTTGGTGAGCTGAAAGTAGTTCTGGTCAGAACCAATGGGGAAGTGTGGAGTGCTCTCTAGTGACTTTATAACTTCAGAAGGATCTGGGGAGCTTGGAAGGAAGTCCAGGGATGAGCACAAGGCATGACCATTCAACTTGGGAAACAGACCAAGGAAGAGAGGAGTGAGATCTAGATATCTCAAGACATTCTTTAGATTGATCTAAAGAAGGCCAATTGATTGATGTGTTAATAATTTTCCACTATTTGAAAGGTTATTTGGGAGAAGATAATGAGTACTTGTTCTCCTCAGTGGAAGAAAATTTGAAAAAACGGTGCTTAAGATACAACAGGGAAGATTTAAGTTAGAGACACCTCTTAGACATGAGAATTATGAGATACTAGTACTGGATCACAGACTCCAAAGATTTAGAGCTGGAAAGGACTTCAGAAGCTTCATAGAACTCTTTGTTTTTCAGATTTAAATGTTTCCCTAGGCTTTTATCTAAGCCCTTCATATTACAGATGAAAAAACCGAGGCCCATAGAGATTCAGTGCTTGCCCAAGATCACACAGGTATTAATTAAATGGCAGAACCAGGGCTTGAACCACAAATCCAGTACTCTTTCTACTGCACAGAAGTGGCAGAATCTCTTTCCTCCGGCATAGTGGCACATTTTATGATTTTAGTGGAGTAGTCATGCCTGAAGTTAGAGAACTGGCTAAGGTTACCTCAAAAAGCCTTTCAAAGTTCAAGGAATTATGATAGCCCCTAGCAGCCTGCTCAAAGTGAGGAGAGGTCAACTTCAGAGAACTTGGAGCTTCCCATGGTAGCTACTTGCTTAAAATAAGGTTGTTTTTTTCTCTTTCCTTGGGACTCTGTTTAGAAAATCCCTTAGCCTCCAGCCCTAGCAGAAGATCAGTGTATCTTTCCTCTACAAGGAAGGTGCTCAGTGTATCATGGCTGAGAATGATGCTAAGATGCTTCTCTATTGAGAACTTGATTGTGTTGGGCCCTGTGATTTTCTTGCTTTCAAGAACCCTCTGCATTAATAAGGGAGATAGAACACATAACCAAAAAACTACGATGAAGTCAGCGTATGAGAAATCTCACATGAGTCAAACATAGTGGGGTCTAGGTGGAAAGACTTTGTGGAGAAAGTGGTACCTGAGTGGGGCCTGAACAAAATAGGTAAAACTTTGATAGACAGAATCATAGAGGGAGGTGAGGGTAAGGATGTGGAACCTAGAACCATGTGGGACTGGTGATCAGCCAATTCAGTTAGATAGTAAACTAGAAGTGTTCACTTTGTACTAACTATATTGATGGGGATTCAAAGATAGTAATATAGTTCCTGGCCTTACGTCATGGAGTTTTTAGTTTGGTAGGATAGATAAGACATATATACAATCATTGTACAAAAAAAATGATTGTAAGGGCATGAAAGAGGTCCAAATAAAGTTCTCTGAAAGTTCAGAGACCATGTAATTAGAGAAAACCATAGAAAGAATAAAGGAAGAGGAAACATTTGAGCCAGGCCATAATGGACTTAACCAGTGAAGACTGTAAAGGAACAGCATTCCTTTTGTAGGTAGTTATGTGAGCAAAAACATAGAGGTGAGAAACTTCAGGGCACATTCAGGATAATTTCTAGTTTTGTTGGTCTCACAGAGCATGTGAAGAGATTGTGTAAGATATAGCTGGGAAGGTAAGTTAGGACCTGACTAGAGAACCTTAGTCAAGATTTTGGACTTGAGGCTGTAGGTAGTGGGAAAGTATGAGGAAGATGTATCAGAGTGGATGAGACAGGAAGCAGAAACTGGTGAAGAGGCTACTGTACTTAGTGAGCTATGACCATGGATAATGAGAGCCAGATTTGGGGGATCTATTGCTTCCTAATGCAAAACCAAGACTGATATTTGCAAGATACAGTGGTATGAGATTAGATAGTGAAGAATTTACAGCCTTCACAAGGGGAGAGGGAAGAACTTCATCAGGATAAGAAAAACCTACGTCAATGTTTTGCCCAAATAGCATAAGGGAAGGAAGAAGCCACAGAAATGGGGTAGGAAGACCCACCAGTGAGAATACCCTGCTTCCTCTCTTCTTTCTCCTGTCACCCAGAAGTAATAAGCCAGTGTCTGGGGGTGACCAGAGTGAATCTAAGGCATGATACAAAATATCCAGGCCCTCATTTTACCCCTTATGCCCTTAACTCCCCATGTAGCTCCCCTCAAGGAAGTCTTGCCATTATCTATCCCATCACAGGATTATCCTATCCATAGAGCTGGACGGGACCTTAGAAATCACCTAGTCTAACCCTATCATTACAGATGAGTACCTGACTCACAGAGTCTGAGGGAGTGACTTACCCTAGTAGCAAAGGTAGAATTCTATCACAGGCCCTGTGACTCTAAACCTTATCTTACCACTCCCTTATTACCTAAATGAGCTAGACAGTTCTACTTCTTCCAGGCAACACCGGTCTTTGGCTTCACAAACAGCTGTACTGGGACCTGCCCCCAGTAGCTCTGCATAGGTGCTACTAGAGTATATTAACTTATATTCCCAGAGCATCTCAGGTGGCTTAAAGATGCTCCAATCTTCAGTTCTGTAGTAATGATTTTCAACCACCAGAGGGAGCCACAAAACTGGATTCCAGCTCTCATTTCCCAATAGAGATGGTTAGTCCCTAAGTCAGTGCTGGGTCCTTCTCAGCACAGCTGCCCTTTAAATGTTGCAAGTCCTAGTTCAGTGACCTGACCCCATTGATCATGGCCTGTCCCCCTGTGCTTACTATGTTTACCCAGTCTGTGGCTCTCTTCTTTGGCCTCTGTGGCACTGACTCCCCCTTCTCCTTTGTTTTAAGTTTCTCTTCTTTCCCCCCTTCAGTTCTAATTTTTCTGATTTTCTTTCCAGTATGACAGACTTAACCTGATCAAAGTAAGGAGTCATTTTTTTCTCAACCCCCCACTGACTGTTCCAGTTACCAGTGTTATTCCCTAGTCTTTTCCTTCCTCTTCTCTTTGCTCACTCTGCCTACCCCATTCCCCTAGTATTTGATAGATCTTTCCAGCTCTCAGGGCAGCAGTCAATGCCAGGATAACTTCTCATCCTTTTTCTATCCATCTTTGGTTCCTTTAGGTGTTCCCTTGCTTCTGCTAAAGAGAGTGAGAGGGTATTCTCTCCCTCTTGCCATACTGCTCCCTGTACCCTTCTCCTGTAGGTCTGCCATTAAAGCAGTTCTGCTGATCCCCCCTCTCCCCTAGCCTGATGTTAAAAGTTTCCCAGATCCCATCCCATGTCCCCTCCAGCCGTTTACAGAATCCATTCCTCATGTCCCACCTTAATCCTCTTCTGCCTTCCAGTCTTCACCTCTTGTGGTAAAGGACTGCTTGGAAAGAAATATTATGTGGGGTGGGTTAAAGCAGAATAGCCCATTCACTTGCTATTAGATATTTCCCTTTACACTCTCAGTAACCAGATGAGGGAGCTGATAATATCTGCAACCTTTTGTAGGCTGGACCCACACTAAGAGAAGATTTGATGAAGTAGGAAACAGAAAATAGAGAATCAGTCTAGATGGAAGGGTCCTGGGCTTCCTGGAGCTTGGCAAAGGCTGGACAGGATCAAAGCCTCATACTGGTGAAAGCAAGAGGGGTGTGTCTGTGTGTGTGTGTGTCTGTGTGTGTGTGTCTGTGTGTGTGTCTGTGTGTGTGTGTGTGTTTGTGTGTGTGTCTGTGTATGTGTGTGTGTGTCTGTGTGTGTCTGTGTGTGTGTTTGTGTCTGTGTGTGTGTGTGTGTGTGTGTGTGTGAGAGAGAGAGAGAGAGAGAGAGAGAGAGAGAGAGAGAGAAATAGACTCAGAGAGTAACAGAGACAGTGACAGAGACAGAAAGATAGTGAGAAACTGAGATAGAGAGGGAAGGAGAGAGGGAGAGAATTAACCTTGGCCGTGCTAGAGGGACAGTGTTTCTTCTAATCCCATAATCCCAAGTGGTGTCAACTTTCTTCGAGAAGAGAAAATTAGTTTTCAAGATTGGCTGGATTTGCCCAATTAATTAAAACTCCCAGAGTTGGAGAAGAGACTGTTGGGATGAAAGTATGAAGTCAGGTGACATTGTGTAGACTCATGAAAATCTTTGGGGAGTCCACCTGCCCAGCTGCCTGATAGCATGGCCTTAGGCAGGGTGAAGCATATAGTATAATATTAACATGGACTTATATTTGTATGTTTCTTGATGGTCACAAAGCATTTTTCCTGCATGGTGCCATATGTCAGTCATTCCCATTTACATAGTATTTTAGAAAGACAGCATGTAATAGAGAACTGGTTTTGGATCCAGGAAGATCTGAGTTCAAGTCTCCACCTCTGACACATACTGGCTGTGTGATCCTAAGCAAATCACTCTCATTGCTCCGTGTAACTCTCTAGGACTATGAATTGCAAAGAAGGCATCAGTCTCCATTGGTAAAACAAACAAACAACTCCCTCTTCTGGGAGTTCCCTTTCTCTATGAAACCACCTGTCTGCTTCCTCCCCCTATAGTATTTTATAGCTGATCAGCACTATCATTAAAAATGTAAGCAATGAAAGAATTCTCATTCCCATTTTATAGGTGAGGAAACTGATGCTGACAGATCAGGGACTTGCCCAGGGTCACTGAGTGAGTGTGGATTAGCAGAGGAGGGGTGTTGCAATGCAATGAAGAAGGGAGAGGTAGGCCAGGACTTGTGCCAGGTCTCCTAAGTATAAGGTCAGGGCTCCTTCCAGCATACCATGCTGTACAGCTTTGCTTGAATAGTACCACTAGGATATGGGTCATATTGGCTTACCATTCCCCAGTCTCTTTCTGTAATCCCCCATAACTAGGGAAGAAGGAGCTGGTCCTGACTTTTCTGATTTTTTAAATGCTAGCATTGGGCGAAAGAGGTGAGAAATCTTAGGGTCACAGGGTGGCAGCTGTAGCCCTCATTCATTTAACATACCCACTCATAGACTTCATCCTCATTTCCCCTCTTTGTACACAGACACACATGAGCATGGAAGCATATTATAGAGAAGATGAGATTCCAGAAGCTGACTGGCCTTCTCAGATTCCCAGACTTAGGGGGATAACTAGCTAGCCAGGGCTTCTCTCTTCCATCTTTAATCAAGGGAAAATTCTCTGATTCTGAAACAATGATTCCTTCAGCAAAGCTAATTCAAGTGGAGGAAGTCATTCTTACCCAGACTCCTTCCCTAGGAGTGGAGATAAGGTTGCAGATCCATAAGAAATAGGAGAAAGATCAAAGCTTTCTCCAGGACTCTTGTGAGAAGATATTTTCAGTCCACTCAGAGGGCTCTTAATTGTGGATCCCAGACTAGCTTCCTCTTCCTCTTTGTGGTAGGGCCTTAGCACTCCCATGTAGACAAGCTCCCTTAGCCCAGGGTTGACAGAAAGGACACTAGATGACTAGTCTTTGTTTTATAAATTCCCTAGGAAATAAATTAGGTCTGGAGCTTTCATCCTTTCTCTCAGATCAAGATTTGAATGAGGGAGCCTGCATGCTGCAGTCCCATCTACAGGACTGCCCTCCCATCCTACCCACCCTAGAGAGGGGTTGCCTTGGAGCACAGGGTGGGTGGAGTTTCTCTGTACTTTGCTCCGGCTTGGACAGCTTTAGGGCAAGGTCCCTGATGCCCACAGAGAGCATCCCTGTCCTCTATCAGAAGACCCTGGGGTTTCTGATGGGGAAGCCTGTCTGTGTTCTAGCTATTGCTGGGGCTGTTATCCGGCTGCCACCCCAGCTTCACTGGGGATTCCAGCATGCATTGCTCTGGGGTGGGGTGTGGCTCTTTTCAGGGTCCCTTTACTCCCTCACCTTGAAAAAAGGAGGACCTCCCTTTGCCCATAGAATGGATATTAAACTGCTTTTGGACTCCTGCCTACCCTACCTTCCTCTGCTGTTCATGTAACTGCCCAGCCACCTCCCCACCCCCACTGCCTTGAGCCATTGAAGCTCTGGCCAGTCTTACCATCTCTACCCAGACTAATTTTACCTTCTCTTTTATTTTGTCCTTTCAGAAAAGCCAGAGTTGGTATAACGTAAGTACTCGTGTTTCTCTTCACTCTGGGTATGTGTAAGGTGGGTGGCTGGGTTGAGGGAGGCAAGGGGATGAGATGGTCTGGAGATCAACTTGGCCTTCACCTTAAGACTGCAGGCAGGGGGGTCAGGGAAGTGGGGTTTCTCTCCTCACCCATTCCCTCTTTTGGAAACCCTGCCACACAAATATCACTGCCCCCATCTAGGATACATTTCATATAGGGTTATTTTGGGATGTCAAAGTGAGCTGTTTGGCTCTGCTCTATTCCCAAGAAGATAGCCCTTTGCTCTTTGTGTAGTACTCACTGGTCATTGCTAGAGAAATGGTAATTTAGTAAACAAAATGATTTTCTGGATGAAGGCATAGTCCTAGTGCTGTATATTGGAGAGCTGGCAGAGGGGTCTAGAATTGGAGGCAGAGGTTTTGGGGAAGATGAGTGATCATGGTAAGGTCAGGGGATGGGGCTGGACCACATGATTTGGGGTACAGGGTAATTTCTACTGTGTGTCACAGTATCACAAGTTGATGTTTCAAAGAATAAGATACTGAATTAAAAATGGAAAATGGGCACTGGGTTTACAGAGTCAATAACATGAAAGTTGGTTAGAAGAAGAAGCTTAAACCTGTATTTCAGAAGCTTTAAGTGCATGAAGGACACACAAGAAAATCCAGAACAGATAAGTAAAGGTGATTCAGAAAATAAAATTCAGACTAAACTGTCAGGGAAGAGAAATAATGAAAAGAACAAAGCAAAGCCAAACTTCTTAGAAAAAGAAAGGTATAGTAAAATAAAATTAATGAAACTAAGACACTGGAAGAGTTTTGAACCAACAAGGAGGAAAAGAGAAAAAGTGGATAACTAAATACACATTTTAATAACCAGACCTGTGATTTCAGTGATAGTGATGTTGGGAGCTCCTGGTGAGTAATTTCCTCTACAAACGCAGGTCAATGTATTCTCTGCAGCAGATACTCTTAGTGAGTTGCCTGAGGCTCTGAAAGGTTGTGACTTTTCCTGGATCACATAACCAGGATGTGTCAAAGGACTTGAACCCAGTCTTCTTCAACAGGGCTCTTTCTGACTCAGAGGCCAACTCTGTTGCCTATAGTGGGGGAAAAAAAAGAAATTAATATTCTAAGGGTAGGTGAGGCAGAGAGAGAGTGGCAGGGACCAGGGTAGGGAAGAGAAAGGTGATAAACATGGCCAAATAAGATAGTTTCTGTCTTCTAGGAACTCATTTGTAACTGCATAGTTTTGGGGAAGAAAAACACATGGGGCCATCCTTGAGCACTTTTCCTTGTTCCCTGATCTATATCTAGGGAACAGATGGTCCTAGAAGAGGTGTCATCCTCTTGGTCATGTCGAAATGAACCCCAAGATTTTAAACCTTCTTCTAGAGTGCTGTTGGCAAGTTAGCCAACTGAGCTTCCTCTTGTGCTGTACTTTGTCCTCTGGGGTGGCTCAGTGGGGATTGACATTAGGAGATAGGAATCTAAGTGACTGGCTCGACTGCCTTTTGTACCTTATTATGCTTCTTAATCCCTAACCTCACTTTTATCATCTCTCAGCCCTCTCTCTTCCCAGAAATCAGGAGCAGGAAGCTGTTTCCGGAGAAGGACCATCTCCCATTTCCTGTCCTTTCAGCCTTTATAGTTCTCCCACCCTGAACAGACAGTATTGGGGGGCGGGGAGTGGGGAGAGGAAAGAGGGTAATAAAGAACATTAGAGCAGAGATTCCCCTTTGGTGAAGGAAGTAAGAGATGTTGTACTGAACCCTAGACTAGGGGAAAGGGGGGGGAGAGAGAGAGAGAGAAAGGGGGGGAGGAGAGGGAGAGAGAGAGAGAGGGAGAGAGGGAGAGGGGGAGAGAACTAGAACTAGGACCTAGATACAGTTGTAGGGACTTGGTCCAAAATCAATACAGGCTTTGTATATCCATGTTTATGTACAATGATGTTCTAGCAAGATCTTAAAGGTGGTTCTTCTGTGGTACTGAATTGAGTTTAGGGGTTCGTGGCCCTCAGTACCACAGTGAATCCCTAAAAGGCAGGCCATGAGGTGAATGGGATCTCTTTTCCTCCTTCAGATTGGGCTGGGATAGGGGAGAGACAATAAACTGCTACATTCCAGGGTATCCCCCCCACCCCATCCCATTCCTACTCCCCCACTCCATTCCTGAAGCCAATACATTGACCCTGGGATCTGAACTCTGCTTCTCTTGTCCACTTACTCAGGACAAGGTCACTAACCAAAGAGAAAAAAAAGCTCCTTTTGTTTAGAGGTGGAGATGGGGTTTGAGTGGGCAGCTGCCTTCCTGAGAGCTAAATACCCAAGGCAAGGAGTGTGACTGGGATGCCACACCTGTCTCTGACATCTGTCCCTCACCCACCCTGAATCCCTGGGAGCTGTGTGCTCTACCCCCCAGAAGGAAAGGAGGAAAAAAAAGCTGAAACAATGAATGACTAACTAGATGATTAAAATAATTATCTTATCAGAATTTAACAGACCCACCTCTTTCATTCCTGTGACCTCTGACCTCCACCTCTCTCTCTTTTCTTTGCCTTTTGGACTTTTCTGATTTTTTTCCCTCACTTTTATCCTCCCATTTTTCTTCCTAGCCTGTATTTTCTCACCTTTTTCCTCTTCTCTGCCCTGCTTGCTTTTTCTCCTCTCCCCCTCCCCTCCTTCCCTTGGAGTCTTCTTTACTAGCTTTATTTCCCTCTTCTCCCTTTCCCTTTCACTTCCCTACCTTGTCCTTTTACCCCAGTTTCCAAGCATGAATGGGCCTAAATTGCTATCAGCAAATAAATACAGAGATGGGGGTCCTGGAGATAGATCATGTCTCCTGACCAGAAAGATGCAAGAGGCCAGGTTCTACAACCAGGGACCCAGCTTTCAGGGGACACTGTTTCTCAGATATTCCTGTTTTGGGTCCTAGAAAACCCCTGAAGTTCTGATGATGAGCAGACATATTAGAAGATAACATACCAGGTAGGGACAGCCAGAGGTTTGTTTTGAGGTGCCTGATAGATTCCATCTGCAGCTAGAAACTGAAAAGCTGCATCTCCTGTTCATTCCTGATCATAGACCAGTCTTTCCAAACAAGCTGGTTTCTTTCGGCTACCGACAGTGGTGGCCTACTCTGGGAAGCCAAATGAATTAATTCTTGACCATCTACCTGCTGCAAATCATTAGCTCACTGTGAGCTTTTTTTCAAAAGTACCTTAAATTGTTGTTTACATCCCAAAATTCCTTCCTGTGTAATTTCACACTGGATATTCCTTCAGAGACCCAGACAGGCAGAATTTAGGGCTTACCATAATCAGCCTTTTCTCCTCTTCCTCTTTCTTCCTGCCCTGCCCACCAAACCCATACATACTCATATACTTATATGTCCCCTCTCTGCTTGCCCCCCCAACCTAAAACACTCACGTTTTCTTATCTACTTGATGACAGCCCGGGGCCTGCAGTTGTGATGTTTTCCCGTTATCTACTGCAGGCCCCAAGTCCTGCTTTTTTCTTGGTCCTATTGAGATGGGCTGCATACTTGGTAATAGGGTTGAGGAGGGATACAGGTCAGGTAAGGGAGAGAGGACTATGGTTGAAGGAGACAGGAAAAATAGCACATGAACAGGGACCTCTATTCCTGAGAAGAGAAGTGGGAGGTAGAGACAAGGAGCTAGATGAGTCTTATGGGAAAGTGGTAAGGAAAGCCAGCCAGGCCTGGGGCCCTCAGAGACAGAACCCTGTTCTGCTGCTTGCTGCTCAGTCTCTATGGTTCTCAGTATTTGATATTCTTTCTCTCTCATCTTTCTGTTTTTTTCTCCATGTATTTTTCAGCATGAGAGACAGCACATCCGGAGAGTAAGCACCGGCTGCCTTCTGTGTATTTCTTGTAGTTCCTAGTGCCCTCGAGGGGCCAGCTGAAAGCAGTTCTGGGAGCTGGGCTTGGGTAGGCTGCCTCTCCCCCTCTGAGACTGGCCTCTTTTGGAGGGCCCTGCCAGGTGACCCTATTCTGGCCTTATCCTCAAATGGGGATATATAGTGGAAGTCAAATGCTGCCCGTGCCATAAGACAATCATGTTCTCCCATGCTAACCTTACGTTGTGGTTAGACCCAACCCCGGAGAAGACAGTGTCTTCAGCCACGTGGCAGAGACCTACACATACTTCTCTAAGCAAACCTGAGTGCCTGAATAATCCCAGCCATGTGCCTACACAAATCTGTGTGCTTGTTCTGCGCACATACTTCCCTATATACTGGCGTCATACCACACCCGCAGGCATTAGCCTGTGCCCAGATACCTGCTGATGTGCACGCTCTCATGGATGCCTGAGCCCACATCAGAGAACATCAGAAAGGCATGCCAACCCTTTTAAAGGAGTCTTCATGTGATTCCATTAGTAGACCCTTGCCCTAGCCCTGCTGCTTTGAACTGGTTTTCTTCATATTCCCCTTTGAGCCTGTTTGATCCTCCCAATCAAGGGGCAACTAGGTGGCACAGTGTATAGAGTGCTGAGCCTGGAGTCAGGGGGTCCTGAGTTCAAATCCAACCTGAGATACTTATTAGCTGTGTGATCCTGGGCAAGTCACTTCATTTCTGCCTTAATTTCCTCAATTGTAAAATGGGTTTAAAAATAGCACCTATCTCCCAGGATTGTTATGAGGATCAAATGAGATATTTGTAAAGCACTTAACCTAGTGCCTGGCACATGGTAGGTATTTAAATGCTTGCTCCCTTTCCCTTCTCCACTTAAATGCTGCAACTATGATGCTGGTCTTTCTAGAATGATTCCTTTTACCTCTCCTTTTTTTCTTGCCTTGCCTTTCTTAGATTTGTCAGCTAACTTCCCCTTTTCAGAATTCTTCCTGAAAGTGGGGGAGACAGTGCCAATATGCCATTTCCAGTACACTTACCTTGAGGGGTTAGGTGCCAGCACTCAGGGCAGAATCTCCCTAGATGACTACGGTTTGACTTACTGCCCTACATGATAAACCAAAGAAAGACCTGTTGAGACCTGGTAGGACAAGTGGGTTGGCATTGCTCAGGACAACGATCCCCAAGAAAGGAACCTTCAAGTCCCCTTAGTGATGGTAGGGAGCCCAGCTGAGGCTGAGCACCAGGAAGCACCTCTGTCTCCTAGCTCCCCACTCTGGTCTTAGACTCTCAGAAGTTGGAAGGGATTTCAGAGGCTAGATTTCAAATACTAGAGCAGGAATGCCACACTCCTGTCAGGGGAAAACTAGTGTCTACTTGAAGACATCCAGTGAGAGAGAAACAATTTCATCCTCACGCTGTCAACCCTACTTACCAATAGTTTTAATTGTTAGGAAGTTGGTCTTCATATGGAACTAAAATCACCCTCTCAGTGGTGCTCTGGAGACCTAGCAGAGCCAATTTAATCCCTCTTCCATGTGGTCGTGCTCTAAGTACTTGAAGACAGGCTATGATATCTCCCCTGCCCCCCCTCCAGCCGTGTGCTCTTCAGGCTAAAAAATCACCAGTGCCATCAGTTGATCCTCATAAGACGTGGTTTCTAGTCCTCTCACCATCCTGGTTGCCCTTCTTTGAACATGGCCTAGCTATTCGGTGTTCTTCCTAAAACGTGGCACCCAGAAATGAACAATGCACTCCAGATACGTTGTAACCAGAACAAAAGCATTTCGAGCATATTATTGGGGAAGACAGAGCGTCATGCCTTTCTTCTTGATGCCAAAGAACCAGAGCCTTTGGAGAAAAGTAGTAGGACTTGGAGAGGGGAGAGGAAATGGGAAACTGGGTAAGAAAGCATGGAGAAATTGAGGGGACTAAATGCTTTCTTTCCTGTAAGTTAAGCATCTTAGAATGAAGCCTGCACCAGCCACAGGTCCTCTGTCTTGGAAGAACTGTACGTACTTAGGTCACATACCATCCCCTCTCTCCTCTTGTCCCCCCTACCTAGGCTCCTGTACAGACATGCAGACTGTCACTCATACCTCATCTTAAGGCAGCAGAAAAGTGACCAGAAGGGATAGAGGAAGCAATGACAAATAAAAGATGGAGGAGGAAAATAAATAGGAAGGTGAATTCAGAATGATCAAAAGGAAGGATTTAAGGGAAAAGTATCTTCCATTTTCCCTGTCCCAGTGGACTACGTGAGACCCAGCAGGGGACATAGGCATGCAGTCACTCCTTTCTGCAGAGGGCAGTAGAGAAGGATTCATACTCCATGAATATGAATGGCTTCTTTGTGGTGGACATATGACTAGAGGCAGCATTACAACTTTCCCCCAAAGTGATGGGTCAGCGTGCTTGCCTTCTCTTCCCAATGGAGATTTTCACTGCATGTTCTGACTGCCCTGGAGCCTTCAACTGGCATGTAGTTGGTACCAGAGAACAGTGCCGTGGGAAACCTGGAAACTTCTGCTATTCTGAGTCTCAAGTTCCCTAAAAGTACTCGAGTTAGTAGGCAGCTGCCTGCTGCCCACACTTTGTGATTTGAATGGGAGAAGAGATGGTTCTGGAGAAAGTTAAGGGGGGAGGGAGCCAGGGGGATTGAATCAAACAGATGGGGTCAGAGGAAGATAACTTGAAAAAAACCAAGTTAGCAGTGGGCAATAAATCCTAGAAGGGATGGATAGTAAGGATTGTCTAGCCTATCTGAGATTTGATAAAGGGAGGTCCATTATGTCCTTCCCTAATCAACCCACCCACCCCCTAATCCTGCTTTACTCTGTGTCCCTACTCCTCCAACTTCCCTGCCTTGTCTTCTCTTATTTCTGGCTCTTCTTTTCTTTTTACTTTATCACCTCCTTCTTTCTCCCATAGTGCCATTTCTCTAGCTTCTCAGCTTTCCATAGCCTATTTAATTGGAAGCTTCAGTTTATCCACCCAAATTTACTTCTTTCCCAACCCCTCTGCCCCTTCCTCTTCTCATTGCAGAGAGGGTGAGTACCACTCAGTCCCAGCTCCTCATGTTTATCACAGAGTTAATATTTACCCTGGGGTTACTTCCCTCTCCACTGGCCTTGGGATCCTGCTTACAATGCACCTCTTCATAAGTAGGGGGGGGAGGCAAAGGTAGATATATATACCGAGGTGCATCCTCCTGAATGTTACCTGTTTGGGTGTAACGTGCTGCCACCCCATTACAGCTGGGACAAACAGTGCCATTTGCCATATTCCTTAGTGATACTATAAGACAAGGATTCTTAACCTCGTATCTGTGAACTTCAAAAAAAATTGATAATTATTTCAAAATAATTGGTTTCATTTTCAATCCTATATATTTTATTTGGTACAATTAAAAACATTGTTCTAAGAAGGGGTCCATAGGATTCACCGGAGTACCAAAGGAGTCCATGACACCAAAAAGATTAAGGACTCCTACTATAAGGGAATTGTTTTCAGTCTCATGGTTCCTCTAGATTTGAAGTCTGAGGTAAGAGGGAAGAAGCCATTGGAATTTTAGCGACTCTGGGGAGCTGTTACCAAACTCTGCCCTTTTGTGTAGGATCAGAACAGCATGGGGAAAGACATGGTACCCTGAGATGGGTTGTTAAAGAGTGGGCTAGTACTTTGTACTTGTTTGTGTGTGTAAATCGTATCTGTCAATGTGGTAGGGAAATGATCCACTCAACATTTATCGAACAGATGTTTATTGGGCTCCCAGTGTGTACAAAGCAGCCTGGGAGATGCACAGATATTGCAAGAAACATACAGAATCAGTAGGTTTAAAGTAGAAAGGAACTTTGACACTGCATCTAGCTCAGCCCTGTCATTTTACAGATGGGTCAGCTGAGGTCCAGAGTGGGGAAACAACTTGAATAGGATCATACAGATAGTGAGGGGCAGAGGCAGAATTTGGACTGAGATCCTTTGACTCCAGTGTTCTTTTCACAGTTGCCTCCAATACACTGATTTGTATGTATAAAGATATAATTCCTTTCTTTAAGTAGCTTACAGTTTAGGAGATAGATTTATTGGGTGAATATCAGGGGATTCTCTGTGCATACACATGTTCATACATGTGTACATTTGGTGATATGTTATATAGGGGTCAGAGTGTGTGTGTGTGTGTGTGTGTGTGTGAGTGTGTGTGTGTGTGTGTGTGTAGGATTTAATATTGCTGACTATCTTCATATTCCCTAATGCCCTATAAGGGAACGGGGGAATACTATACTCTCTGTTTCTGATAGTCCCAGTTACTGACCACTGTCACACCCACTTTGACTGGTGTGGACTCTTATCACACCTGAAGCTACTTGACTCAAGAGGGGCTGTGATGGTCAAGGCCTACACAGAGCAAGAATGATGCACTCGAGTGCCTAACACCTGACCTTCTTTCAGTGTCTGCCACTGAAGCCCCATAGTAAGCTTGATTCCTCACTATAAGCACTTGTTTGGTTGGCACCTGTGTCCAGTGGTAGGTTTCTAGGCTTTTCTACCCTCATTCCTCTCCTTATCCCACAGGCCTGAGCTTTCCTGGCCTCAACTGTCTCCATTTAGCTGGGCTCAAGCTCTGTTATCTTCCATTTATCTGTGTTTCTATACAGCGTCACATTGCCTCCAAGGAGGTCAGAGTTCTTAAAGAGAAGCCTCTGGAGAACTTGAAACTAGGGAACCCATCAATGTGATATGCCAAGAAAAGAACACCTCCCTAGGAGTCAGGTGACCAGAATTCTCATCCTGGTCCTCCCACTAAAATGCTGTGTGACTTTGGGTGGGTCACATGACCTCCCCGAGCCTCAGTGTCCTCCTCTGTAATTTGAGAAGGCTGGATTAGTTGAGGTCCCTCCAGCTTGAAAACCCTAATTTTTTTAAAACTCTTTGGAAAGTAGAGATCTTTCTTCCCTCAGGTTCTCTGCCTCTTCATTCTCCCTGGTCTGAAATAAGCCTTGGTAGATTGCTGACTATCCCAGGGCTCTACTTTCACTGGGAAGCTGGTGGATGGGGTTGGTGGGAGAGTAAACATAACAAAAGAAGCTCTCAGATCTTTGAGTCTCAGATTTTGGATTTCATCATCAGAGCAGCATCTCTGGTGCCTCCTTCTCCCCCCCTCCACCTCAAGCTCTGGCCAACAACTTTCCTTTGCAGGAAACATCTGCTGGGGAGGCTGGGCCGGGCTGGGGGTTATTGGAGGACATTGACCAGGACAGTCCTCCAGATCCTGTAACTTTAAGTGTGTGTTTGGGGCTGTGCGTCCTACCCTCCCTCCGTCATACCCTACACAGGCAATTCTAACAAAGAGACTGTTTGCCATTCAACCCCAGAGGAACAGGGACGGGTGGGGAGGACAGAGGAGAGGGGCTGAAGCGGTTCTTCTTGGTACATCCAGTAGCAGCTGCCCAGGGTGAGGAAAAGGAGTCATAGCTACTGCATTGTTGCTGGTGCCTGGGTGAGGAGACTATACTTCACTGCCCTGCCCTCTGTGTACCTTGGAAGTAACAGGCAGGGACTAAGGATTTGGGAATCTGTGGTGGTGATTTGGATGAGTTCTGAAGTCACCCTGTCATAAAGGCTTACAATGAACAGTGAGTCACTGGAGAGGCTGGAGCTTTGAACTCTATAGCATGACTGTACCGGCACCTGGTTCTGTCTGTGGAAACTACACCTGGGTTAGCCATCTGGCTGGGTCGCGTTCAGTGCGGCCCCAGGGACTCGGTACATGTGTCACATTTTTTGGCTCCTCAGCTTGCTGCTTTGGACCTTTGGTGGGACTCTGAGAGTTACAATCACTACTCACCGGAAGGAAGTATTTCACCATACCTTTTCCAGGGAATCCCCAGGAGTGGAAGTCATCCACTTTGTGAGTGTCAGATGGGAAGAAGGGAGTTCGATAGCAGGAGGCTGACCAGTGAGCTCATCCTGTGACCTACTCTGACCACGTCCTTTTGGCTGGACAAACATTGTGTTGAAAAGGAGCCTGAGTGTGAAGGGAGAGTACAGGACGGTCACTGTCCCTTTGTCTTCCAGCCTGAGGTCACTTTTCTGCTGTCAGTCCAAGCAAGACTGATTCTTCATCCTGTGGACAGTGAGGGAAGGGAGCACCAAGGAGCTGGACACATTATGGTACCGGATGGGAGGGGAGCAATGGACTCTTTGACAGAATCTGGGGTCCTCTGGAGCCTAAAGCTGGCTCAGGAAAGTGAGTCTCTGCTGTGTTACCTGCAGAGGTTCAACAACTTATCTGCAAACTGCGAACACTGGCATTGCCGTGAATCCGAAGAAATCCCAGCAGTGAGTTTGCAACCTGATTATTTTCTGTCTGCCTCTATAATAGTTTCATAATTCTTAGCATTTTTCATTTTGTTCTGTTCCTTGACAGTTTATAGTACTGATAGATAGGGTCTGGGCTCCCCCGCTCTTTGGCCTTTTTAACACTTAGGGTAAAGGCCTAGCTAACTTTTGGAGGGAATAAGAAGAGGGAAGATTAATGATAATGTTCAAGTCATTCCCATTGGGGCATAATGCTTGAGGGTAGGGGGAAAAAACTGAAATAATCTGTACTGTGCTGCTGCCTCTAGAGCAGTCCCTGCCAATAAACCACACTGGCTGGCTAGTGAAATGAGTGCCCCTGTTCTGAAATGCCGAATTTTAGTCTTCACCCTTAACTTTTGCTTCTGAAACTTAGAGATCCTCAAACTGAATCTGAATTCCCTATTCCCCTACTCCTGAATCCACAGGATTCTTGGAAAGAGAAGAGAGAAAAGAGAAGAGAAACTCAATTTACCTGTGGTTTGGGAAATGTGTCTGGGCCTTCTGTCCCTCTATACCTGTGGAGGCCTTACTCAGTGATACATTGGAAGTGGAAAGAGCTGGGTATCGGGGTAGGTGAAAGGAAATTAAGGTTTTGAGTCCTGCAGCAGTTTGGATAACAGTGTTCCCTTGGTAGAGGTGGGGTGAGGGTCCACCTAAATTGGGTTTGAAGCACACGGCTAAACTTCTGGTCTCAGGTTGAGGCTAGTGTTTGTCGCTTCAGACACAGTCCCACAAAATTCCAGGGCTTGTAGAGCTGGTGAACAGGCAGGTGTCAGTCTGATCCTTCACGTAGACAAAGCTTGAGTATCGCTTTCCATCTCTGCCCTGGCCAGAACGCTGGGCTTAGATAGCAGCAAGTGGGAATTTGATTAGATTTCAGCAAAACCTTCTTCACTGAGATGGTGATTAAACAAGGGCTTATGTGGAATTATTCCTGGAGCGTTGTCCCGCAGAATCTCTTGAAGTCTTTTTATTTTTATTGTTCTTTTTTAAAAACTTATTTATTTACTTTTAGTTCACAGCATTCAGTTCCACAATCCTCTGAGTTTCAAATTTTCTCCCCTTCCGTCTCCTCCCCCCACCCATGGCGGCATGCAATCAAATATAGGATCTACAAATACCAGAAGTCTTTTCTAGCACTTGAATGTGGTGGAATTATGGTGTTCCATTTAGGAACATCCGTGTTTTCAGGGCAGCTCATCCGGCAGACGTTTAACAAAAGAAACCATTCTAATTAGTTGACTTCCCTGGAGATAATCATCTTCTCTAGAAAGCCTTCAGGGAAACCATCTGGCCAGTGAACTCTGGTTGTTGCAACACCAGGTCAGTCATAGATTTGAGCATTTTCTTGGTTATATAGGCTTTCCTAGAGAAATAACAATTCCATAGTCTCCCTGTGGACAGGTGTGCTTGAACACAAAGGAAACTGGGTAGGAAAGCGTTCAGGGGCCCCAAACAGTCCAGTGCCACTGTTGGAAATGTAACTGAAAGCATATGCCCTCAGGGCTGTGATAGGAACCTTATATCCTAATGTCAACAAATTAGAATCGGGCTGGAAATGACTGAGATGCACTAGATTGTGATTAGAGCTCTTTGAGAGCAGGGGCTTTTTGCCTTTTTGGGGGGGGTATCCGCAGCACTCAGCACAATGCCTGGCACATTGTAAGTAGGTGCTGAATAAATGCTTTTTGACTGATTTTTTATCCTTTCCTCGTGCAGGGATATTATCCTTTGTTAAATTGCACAGTTGCCTGTGGGTTCTCAGGGTTCTTGCTTATTAGAGGTTGGGATGTATGCCCCTAGGAGGCAGGAACCATTTAATCTTTATCTTTATATTTAGTGGTCGGCATATGCATGGTGTTTAATCAATGTCGTTGATTTCTTGATTGACTAGACTTTCAGTGTTACGGCTAGGGGGGCTGACCACTTATGTCAGGTATACTCTAATGGTGATACCTTTCATTTATGGGTTGGACTACTTAGCTACTGATGCCCTTTCTAATTCTCAAAAGTATGAATCTATGGGATACTTTATTTTATAGATATTGGAGGGTAAGACAGATAAATACAGCACACAGGAGGGTCGCCAGCACAGGTTCACTCTTGATCTGGTCAGACAGGAAAGACACTAAGAAGGAGTTAATAATCTTACTCTATTCTAGTCTAGTTTTTTAGAGGGTTTCTGGGAGAACCAGCTTCTACAGCATTCCCTAATCACCCCTCTCACAGGGGCTAGTGAGAAGTGAGGCAGCTACCCCTACATCTCCATAGGGCCCGTCCTCAATGGGGTCAGTCGATACAGGCTTGCACATCCCCCTAAATCCTCTCAAGCCTCAGTGGGGGCCAGTCGAGGCACACACAGCATTTGTGCATTCAACCCTAAGGTTCCCCATTCACTGATCAATGCCCACCAGCTTTACAGGGGCAACAGACAAAGAAGGCGTATTGCTTGCAGCAGCCTCTCCCAAGTTTACATCACCTCATCCGTATATCTCACTGTGTAGCTGCCGTGGGTGTTTATATTATTTATCATCATATAATGCTGCGCAAGCGTGGTGGAGATGTTTTGAGCCATAATTGTGGGAACTCATATCTAATACCTGGGAGCAAGAGATTGTTATGGCTGTGGATTCTGGGAAACTGAACTTTAAGAAATAATAATAAAAATCCACTTCACACACACTAAAGTCCACCTTACTTACATTAAAATTCACCTTACTTACATGGAGTTAGGAGCTAAGGATGGTATCTGTAATTCTGTTTATAGAGTTTTCTGCAGATGAGGAATCTTCCTCGACCTGTGTAGATTTGTGCCTTCTTTGTTACACTGGGTGTTAGAGAGTTATCTAGAGAGCCTAGAACATTGGGAAATTAAATTACTTGCCCAGAGTCACACTAGTGTCCTTCTGAAGTAGGACTTGAATTCAGATCTTCCTAACTCCCAAGCCTGTTCTCTATTCACTTTGTCACTGGTGATGAATTGCCCTTTAAAGGAGGTTTGGGTTTTGCTATCAGCCAAACAAAAGCTGTCTGATTCAAGAAACTGGGGAACTTGAAAAATGGTTTAAAACAAGGGTGGGGAGCCTATGGACTTGAGGCCACATGTGTCTTAAGTGCAGCCCATTGACAGAATCCAAACTTCACAGAACAAATCCCCTTGATAAAAGGATTTGTTCTATAAAATTTGGACTCAGTCAAAAGACTGTACCTGAGCATCTAGAGGGCCACATGTGGCCTCCAGGCTGCAGGTTCCCCACCCCTGGAACTTTAAGAGGTTGCTCACGTCTCAGAAACATAGCCACTTTTCTGGTTCCAAACTTTTTTTCTTTTTTTTAAAGATACAATAACTGTACGTGGAAAAGGCTATCCCTAGTTGGGCATCAGGACATTCGTCCCTTTCCTACATCTTCCTTTTGGAGCTCCCTTCACATTCATGCCCCCACCCCCCCACCCCCACCTTTGGGTAGGGATGAGAATGAGAATAACTTTGGAAGATAATTTAGGGCTTCCTATTGCTTCATCTCTCTCCTTTCTGTTCATATCACACAGGGCAGGGCTGTGTATAATGTGGGTATACTTGCCCTTGTTAGCTTTCTCTCAGTATGGCCCTGGGAGGCAAAGTCTACTGTACTCTCTCTTTCTCTCCATCCCACCACCTCTCCCACTCCCTACTAAACCTCCTGCATAACTTGGCATTGCTGTATATGTTGGATAAAAGCATTTCATCCCCTCCTTCCTAAAATAGGGGAAACTGCTCTCTGCTAACATACCTTCCCTCTCTTCTGTACTCTGTACCTCTGGCCTCCCCAAGTGCTTTCCCCTCTCATCCCCCCAACCTTAACTGTTTGTCATGCAGGTGTTAAGCCCAACTTACAAGCAGCGGAATGAAGACTTCAGAAAGCTTTTCAAGCAACTTCCTGACACAGAGCGTCTCATCGTTGGTAAGCCGGCAGTGACCCCCCCCCCCCCAACAGGGGCTATTACTCAATCTGTTTTACTACAGAAAGAATAGTTCCAAATGCTAAACTACTTGTACCCTCTTGGAGCAGAAAGACATTAGGCTGACACTCAGAGGTGGCCCATGGGAGTTTGGGGGAGATGTTTCTTATTTTCAGGTGGTGAGATTACCCAGCACCTGTACTGGGAGATTAATACAGTACATTACAAAACTAGATAAACATTGTTATTATTAATTATTATCAAGCTGTAAACATTTTTACTCATGTCATTTCTACCTGCTCTGGATGGTGAGCTAAGGAGGGGATAATTTGTAGGGAGAAGGGTAGAGGGAAAAGTCAGGTAAGGCATTTAACTAGACTTCATTGGGCTCTCTCCTTCTGGCTTTCATGACTTAATGGCTTACAACTGCCCTCTAGAATGGCTTCTACTTCTGTGAATATTCCCATGGACTGAGACAAATATAAAGGAACCTAGTTCCCCTGTCCCCAGTTCTCCTTGCTTAATCAGAGGGCTGTTCAGAACTTACAAACCCAGGCAGTAACTATTCCTCCAGATCCTTTGGGGAAACCTCTCTTATCCTCTTATGAGTTTCCTCAAGCTGTTACAGCAGTGTCAGGGAATCACCTCCTGTATTGGGCCACCCCCTAATACTCTGGTTTCCAATGCCACTAAACTTCCTTCTGCTTCTTTAGCCTCTGGGTCAATAACCCCTTGAGCTGGAAACCCTCATTTTTCTCTCAGGCCTCCTCTCTCCTATCTGTCTCATCTTATACTATCTCCAGATAGGTCTTCATCTGTTTACCTAAGTCTCATGGATGGCTTTCCAAGACCTTCAGAGCATGAAATGCTATATCCTTCCTAGGCCACTAATTTGGGTGCCTCTCATGTCTGGTTAGTGGTGGGAGGTTCTCAGTTAGACCTAGATCATTATTTTCTCAAAGTTGATTAGGGTCCCTTGTGGATAAGATGGTGCATCCAAACTGTAGTGACTTGGCAGCTGTTTGCTGGGATGTTTCCTGTCTCTGATTTCCCCTTTTCTCTCTCCTGCCCTAGATTACTCATGTGCGCTCCAAAGAGACATTCTCCTCCAGGGCCGACTCTACCTCTCCGAAAATTGGATCTGTTTCTACAGCAACATCTTCCGTTGGGAAACTCTGGTAAATATCTGAGTCCATATTCCCCTTTGGCTATGGCAGAACAAGACCTCTCTACCTTAATTCCTGTATTAACTTCATGCTCTGTCCTGGACCTTAATACAACCAGATAAATAAGCACATATTGAAGAATTACAGGCCCCAAGTAAATTGAATTTCCTTTATTTTATCCACTTCCACATTTGTTGAATATGGGAGGGAATATTGTGCCTAAGAGGCATGGAGGGGGAGGGACTTGGAGAAATGTAAATAGGACCTATGAACATATAGAAGACTACAGAGAACCTAGAAAGTACATTGGAGACAAGAGATTTGAGTTCTGGTCCCTAATATGTCAGTAATTAGCTGTGTCAATTACCAAGGGCCAAATTCTTTCCTCATCTTTAAACTGGGAGGATTGAACTAGAGAAGTTCCAGGATCCCTCTCAGATCTAGGTGCCTTGGTTAACGATCTCATTTAGTCTTTCCTAGTGCTATTGGACAACTCTCTCCCAAACTCTATTAATGTCCTTTTTTCCTTCTTGCTTCTTTTCCCATCTTGTGGATACCCTAGCTAACAGTGCGATTGAAAGATATCTGCTCCATGACGAAAGAAAAAACAGCCCGACTCATTCCCAATGCAATCCAGGTTTGCACAGACACTGAAAAGGTAAAGTTATGCCATTTCAAAGAGCCCTCTTTACTCACCTGCTTCAAACTCTCCCCGTTACCTCCCTCTGTACCCCTGCATCAATGTTCATGTTCCTAATGTTACTATAATGGGACTACTAGAGGGAGAAGCACTATGATGGCCTGGGGGCAGGAGCAGGAGGCAGAGGAGCTGATAGGTTGGTTTGGGGAGGTGGGGTGCAGGCAAGGGGAGGCAGAGAGCTCTTAGGGAAAGTCAATTGAATCTCCTCAGGTTGGATCCTACCCAGATATAGCCTTCTCCACCAGGCCAAACTGGATGATTTATGTGCAGTTTCAGTCATCTCAGGTCTTTGGAAAGGTTGATTTAATCAGTGACCTTTAACTAGGCCATGAAGATTAATGGAGTTAAGAGTGGTGCCATGCTTCTGCTAAGGCAGTAGTGAGGCCCAAAGATCCCTAGGGGTCTGGTGCACAGCTCTTAGTTGTCTAGTGGATAATAGAGGCCCAGGTTTTCTCCCTCTAGTTTGACATTTTACTCCACACTTTTATTCTCCCCAGTCTGAAGTGGGAGAGTTTGAGAGTAGAAGGAAGTCACATTCTAGATAGTTGTTCTT
>CM053582.1:270717191-270777154 GCA_028627135.1 Pseudochirops cupreus
GTGGTTCTCAACCTTCCTAAAGCCACGACCCTTTAATACTCGTATGTGGGCGTGTCTGCATGTAGGTGGACCCGCTAGAGACAGATAGAGGAGGTTTCCAAGACCATCGGAAATATGTGTTTTCCAATGGTCTTAGGCGACCCCTGTGACTTCTGTGAAAGGGTCATTTGACCCCAAAGGGGTCACGACCCACAGGTTGAGAACCACTGAACTAGGTCATGAAAGTGGATAGCATTTCAGTAGGTATAAATGACCAGTGAGAAGGTATTATATGAATATTTGATGGCATAAGATAGATGTGAAAGGAATGGGTTATAAAAGGATCATCTCTAGTAGTACAGTTTAACATCCCAGAAGGCTGTAGAATATGATATTGTTGTAGTTAGCCTTACATAGGAAAATTCAAGGAGAGCTCAAGGGACTCCCAAAGCCTGCACTTCATTAATATGATTAGGAAAGTAGGTTGGCTCCTGATTATAGAAGCCCTTAAATTCCTGTCTGGGGGGCTCAGATTGATTTATTCAGTAAGTATAGGATCTTAGTCTGTCAGTCAGTAAGCATTTATTAAGCTCTTACTGTGTGCCAGGGGAAGCTAGGTAGTGTAGTAAATAAAGCATTAGCCCTGGAATTAGGAGGACCTGAGTTCAAATGTGGCTTCCCTGGGCAAGTCACTTAACCCTATTTGCCTCAGTTTCCTCATCTGTAAAATGAGCCAGAGAAGGAAATGACAAACCACTCCAGTATCTTTGCCAAGAAAGCCCAAATGGGGTCATGAAGGGTTGGACAGGACTGAACAACTAAACAAAAAGAACATGGGCCAGGAATTGAGCTGAGTTAGGGTGAGGGGGAGAGGACACATAATAATAAAAACCCAGACAAACAGGGAAGCTGAAAAAAAGTGAGGGAGTACTCAGCAGGGACACTTGGGGGTGAGGGAGAGGTGGGGAGAGTTCTGGGAGAATTACAAAAGCAGCAGAGCTACTGTGGAGAAAAGGAGAAAAGCTGTGGGGCCTTTTTTTTTTTTTTTAAATAGAGGTCCTGGAGTCTATGGTTCTGCTTTCTAGCTACAGAGGCCCATCAGAGGGTACTGATGAGTTAAGTGGTCTGGGCTGGGTCAGAGATGGGCAGATAGACTTTACATAGATGCCCCTGTGCAAGGGTTTCAAATTGCTTTTGGTTTTTGACACCTTTACTAATGAGGTAGAAGGTTCTCCAAATGAAGTGGTAATAGGACCTAGACCCTTAAATAGGGTAAAAAGACCAAGTCTTTTTTTTTTTTTTTTTTTTTTTGCTTTTTGGAGGGCAATTGGGGTTGAGTGACTTGGCCAAGGTCACACAGCTAGTAAGTGTGTCAAGTGTCTGAGTTTGAATTTGAACTCAGGTCCTCCTGACTCCAGGGCTGGTGCTGTATTCACTGCACCACCTAGCTGCCCCACGACCAAGTCTTTAAAAGCAACCCAGTCCCCGAATTTTCCCATACACTTCAGCAGCCTAGATCACTGGCGGTTTCTCCAGAGGCATCTGGCCCATCCCAGCCCACCTAGATACTCAATAATCCTTTTAACAGCCCTTTCACTGTGGTTCCCCTCCCCCCCCCCCCCAAAAAGTCACTTAACTCCTTTCACTGTCTGCACCTGGCCCACCCCAGAATATTTACCTCTCCTTAATCCCATCCAGGTAGTCTCACTGTCTTTTTGTGTGTGTATGTGTATGTGTATAAGTATCCATCTCACCCCCATTAAGGTACAGAATCCCTAGGAATCTCTGCCTGCTTCTACTGGCATTACAATAAACCTCCCTACCTTGACTGAAAGAAGGCTTGAGTGGTCGAATTATTTCCAGGCAGACCCCCTTTTCCCTTACATTTTGGGATCCCCAGCACCCCAAACTACATCAAAAGGACAAACAAGTGGAAAGAAATGAGCCATCCCAGATAGGTGTATGGTATGTGTACAAGAAAGCTTAAGGGTAAGCTCAGGGGGAAAGAAATAGTAGATAGATCCCTCCCACTTTGTGTGGGGTCTCCTTAAGAAAGCACTTCAGCTCTGGGTAAGGCATTGCTCTTTGCCTAGTTCCTCTAGTCTCAGAGGCAGTTTGTTGACCCTCCCTAAAATTCTAAGCAGTACACAAAGGTAAGAGAAATTGATGTCTCTGTCATTGCAAACCACCAGCTTCTCTGTTTGTGAAATGGCCATGCTCAAGGAATAGAGGGAGAGTTAATTGTGAGGCGAGTGTCTCTACACATTCTTAAAAATAAAACAAACAAAAAGATCTTTGGTTTGATCTTCTAGTGCTCTCTTCCTTTTCTGCCTTCTGCCTCACCAACCTCACATACACCTTCTTCTACTCTCTCAAGCCTCAGGCTCAGAGAACATAAACTCTTGGTCAAATGAAATAACATATGTAAAGTGCCCTATGAATGCTAGCTCCTGTTTTTATTATCTGCCTTCCACTTTAGAGTCCTCCTCTCTTACCCATCCACCCCTGTCCCAACCCACTTTTCTTTTTTCTACCAGAGATCTTAAACCCCATGAGAACCAAGTTAAAGCAGCAGTGGGCAAGGAGCTGAAGACCACTGTTTTCCTATCAAACCTGCTGTGTGGTGGCCCCCAGAGAGCACAACAGAGACCAATGGGAGTTCTAGGGAAGTAGGTTCCAGCTCATGATAAGGAATGAACATCTTCATAGTTAGATCTGGTCAGCAATACAATGGTTTTGTTCATTAGGTAGTGAAGTCATCACTGAAGGTTTTCCAGGCGACAGAGGCTGACATGACCACTTGTCAAGGATGTTATAAAGGGGATTCCTTCTTGGTGGGGGATTTAACCAGATGTGTTCTCAGGTTCATTTTCTACTCTAACCGACTAACTTCTGATTTCATGGAATCATAGAGATGAAAAAAGCCTACTTAATTCAAACAATATCTGAGCAGACATACCTTCTGTAATATTATTGGCAAGGATTCATACAACTTCCACAAACATCATGGTCTCAGATCATAAAGAATTCTCTAGATGTGCTTTGATCAGGCACAACAGTGCATTAGAACTGTTACCTTCTTTATTCTTAACTCTATACCTCTCCTTATACTAAGATTGCCTGATTACCTTTGGTTGTTATGTCAGATCACTTATTTGAATTGAACTTTTGGTCCACTAAAACTGTCAGGCCTTTTTCACATGAATTCTTGTCTCTGCCATCCTATATACTTTTGACTTTTTTAATCCATGTAGACTTTAACATTTATCTTTCTAGATTATGTACATAATTCTAGCCTGTTGTCAAACTGTTTTTGGATCCTGATTTTCTCATCTCAACATATTAAATGCCCTTCCCAGCTTCTTGGCACCTTCGCATTTCATAAGCAAGTTATTTATGCCTTTTTCTAGGTCAGATTTGATAAACAAATCTCTTTGAGGTCTCAGGATTACTTCTGTAAATGTACTTCATTATGGGTGCACCATTAGTGAGTAAGAGCATAAGGTGTGGCCAGTATCTCTAGTATAGTTAAATTAGCCTCTTCCTCCAGCCTCATTGTAGGGAACGAAAGGTCATTTGTGACCAGAAGTTTAAAAAAAAATCCAACACATCAGCAGGAAGCAGAGACACTCCAGAGAGGAGATATCTGTGAAATAAACTTTTTCCTAGCTAACAAGGTGGTGGGTAGTTAGACTTTTCCCTCTCCAAAAAAGAGAGCAATTCTCTGCTTGGTGAGTGGAAGTCTGAGGAAAGGTGAAAAGCTTCTATTTTCCCCATCTAGCCCCTGTGTCCCAAGGAGCTGTGGCACTTTGTCCATCAGTGTTATGGAAATGAACTGGGCCTGACCAGTGATGATGAAGACTATGTACCCCCCGATGATGACTTCAACACGATGGGGTGAGTGAGAGGGCCGATAGCCACCTAGATGGCAGTATTGGGTTCTTTCCCCTATGTCTTCCCTCCTTGCTGTGTGGCATCCCTGGATGGCCCCCAAAGGCATGTAAAACAAGGTTGGACAAGATTATTAGGCCAATAGAGGCTCTGGTACAGAAACTAGATAGCTTACAAAGTCCCTTCCAACATGACTCTTTGATATTTTCTAGCTGCAATATAAATAAATGAAATAGCACTTACCAAATGCTTACTATGTGCCAAGAACTGTGCTAAGGGCTGGGGATACAAATACACATAGGAAAGGTAGTCCCTTTCCTTAAAGAGCTTACATTGTAATGGGAGAGAGAATATACAAAGTACGTGTTATTGGGAGGATGCGTAGCTGTAGGAGACTAAATTGGCACTTGGTACATACTATCCAGGGACAATGGCACAGTAAATTTGATCTTGATTCATGGTTCCAGACCTTGGAGGGTGGAGGAGATGAAGGAGAAGAGAGGCAAAGGGGAAATAGAGATCCAGGAATTTCTGAGGGTTGGAGATGAAAGGGTACCTGCATGGGAGAGAGGAGCTGGTGATGTGAGGAAGATCACTGGAGAATCAACAATGAGGCAAAGCATGGCTAGGACTTTTCCTTTAAAAGTGGTCTGGGGGAGGCATTCATCAATCAGGAGAGCAGGACACTAAGGCAGACATTTCTCCAGGGTGTTTAGGCCATGGAGGATAGTCAAGTATAACATCATGTGAATCTATGATCCTCCATGGCCATCATGGAACTTGGGGAGGAGATGTTGTCATTCAGGAGTAGTGCTAAGAATCCAAGCAACGTGACTAATTAATTCATTGATTATATAGCAACAAGAACAGAGTACTCATTATTGGGCAGAGCCATTCTGGGGGGAGATGTAGACAGAGGAGCATATGCTATCCATATTCTCAGGGACCTACGTATCCATTGGGTGAAACATGACATTGACTTTACAATGACTTAGGAAAATGCCTCCACTAAACTCCTACTCCAGCACTTCATATGGTATGGAAATGATCCTGAATTCTTGAAGGCTATATCAGCTCAAACACAGGCTTCAATAGACTTTACTAAGCTGTAATGACTTTGAATAAGGGACCCTCAACAGACTCTGGATCTGTCTCCAAGGACCAATCTTGTTAAGTTTGGAGAGGCATGTTATTAGAAAGTTAGCCTTGGCTGATGAACGTTTTCAGCCACAACTCAAAGGTAATCTACTAACACATGTAAGTACTGTGGTCTGCAGTGGTGGAGAGAATACCTCAGTGGATGCAATCACAGATTCTTGAAGAAGGAAAACACCAGAAAGTATAAACTGATTTAGTACAAAGGAGGAAGAATCGTGTAATGAAAAGACTTATGTTCAGAAAACCTAATCTCACTTCTGCTGTGTCAATTTAGGCAAATTATGTAACCTCTTTAGTTTTCTGCATCTGTAAAATGGGGATAAAAATTCTTCCACTACTTAGTGAGTGGTTTAGTGTGAATGGTACACTTTATAAATGAAAAATTGCTATAGAAATGTGAATTACTATTGGGGATGTTGATGCTGGGGGGCAAGGGAAGTGTAAGTGTTTTCAGAGAATTTGACGATAAAGTTGATGAAAAGGAGTATTATTTGATGGATATTCATTTCCATCCAGAAGTTTTAAATGTGTGGAGACTGGTAGAAAGGACAAAGGAGAATATTCTAGGTTAGAACATAGGAGAATATGGGTTGGTCCAGGAAAGATATTCCGGGGAAAAATTGTATGATATGGATCCAGAGGTGGAAATGGACATTTGAAGAAGAGTTTGTTGTCTAGTTCCCCTTGTTTTTAAGGTAGGTGGTGGAATCATGGCTGAGGGACATTTGTGAATGGTCTGCATCAGCCCTATTGCTTCTGGCCTTCTGGGTAGGTGGAAGAAGAAGCTGAAGGGGGGACCTGCCATAGTGGGCACTGATTGCCTTCTTTCTCTGTGCCCCCACTCAGCTACTGTGAGGAGCTCCCAGTAGAAGAGAATGAGGTGAATGATAGCTCCTCCAAAAGCAGCATAGAGACCAAGCCAGATGGCAGCCCACAGCTGCCGAAGAAATCTATCACCAACAGCACATTGACCTCCACTGGAAGCAGTGAAGCCCCTGTCTCGGTATGGATTACAATCGTTGCTCCTTAATTCAGTGGTCCTTTTTCACCAGCCTTGCTGAGTCAGCCTGGTTAGAGGTATTTGACCTCGGAAGTAAGTTGGACTAAGGGCAGTGATAGGCTGGTAAATGTTTAACAACTGGCTTTCCAAATTTTTTTTAAATGTACAACATAACACATTTTAAAGTTTAATTTGTATTATTAACATTTTCACCATATCTTTCTTAAGTGCAATCAACAAAATAAGGAATCAAGCCCTGATTTGTAGCCTTTGCTGATTTCTGATGTATAAATGTACATGCTATACATTTAACAATGTGCTCTTGTGAGCTAGTGCACCCGTGCCTGACAGTATTTATGATTTGTGTCACTTAATTCAGGGAAGATTTTCTGACTAATAAGATCTCTTCCAGAAGTGGGTTAGTCATTAAGTAAGCATTGATTGATTGACCTAAGGGAGTATGGCAGTACCAGCTGCTAGATACCTGCAATTCAAGGTAGGGCATAGACACAATCTGTTCCTTAGTGGAGTAGGCTTACAGTCAAATAGAAAAGTCAGTGTGGAGGCTTATAAAGTGAGCCCAGAGCTGGAGGAAGTGTGGTGGATTGAAGATATTTTTCATAGGGTCCCATTTGTATTCCCATTCTGAGCAAATGAAAACCATTCCCAAATGCTACCCGCAACTATTCTCTTTCTGCCACCATGCCTCACCTGTCTCTTGGGCCCAACTCATGCCCCTTCCAAATTAGAAAGTATTCATTTCTAGCTCTTTTGCCCAGAGTCCCCGCTATGCTTTAGCCTTTGAGTAGGGCTGGCACTGAGAAGCTAGGCCCCTCCTCAATCAATAACTCTGGTGCCTGGCTCCTCTTAGGACAAGAAGGTGAAGGTTCTGTTTCCAGTTTTCTTCTTCAAGATCTTTACAGTCTAGCTGGGGAGATAAAACTCTGAGAAAAATCAAGGAATGTGTCATAGGTTTTAGAATTTGGGGGCTCCATCAAGGAAAGATAACTAGAGAAAGCGGTCTCAAAAATCATTCAGATGCCTTAGAAGCAATGACACCTGGGTTTGTGCCTCCTGTGGAATGTCATATCTCCTCTAAGTCTCTTTTCCCCATCTGTACCCTATTCTCTTGCAAGACTGTTAGAATGAATATAACAATATTTCTGGAGGAAACCTGGGAATTTATTGAAATAAAGGTGCTATTTAGTGGCAAAGTGGTATTATGTTAAATTATATGTGTATTATATGGGTATATAATGGAGCCCCAGGAGAGAGCTTCCTATCTTGAGTTAGTACTGAGACTATGCGTCCTTAGACACCCTAGTGGAAGACATTGAACTAAGGATGCCATGTTCTGGATCAGGTTTAAAGTGAAATAATCAACTTTTTAAGATTTTAAGGAGGCCCTCTGCATCATTTGAACCATGATACTATATGTACAGAGAAGAAAGGGAACCTAAGGTAGGCTTCATGGCAAGCCTGTGGAAGATTTGTGTGTGGAAGAATGAAACCAGTATGATTCAGAGTCTTTTGAGTGGTGGCCACCCCAGAAAAGATAGCATTTTATTGCTGGAATGATTACTCAGCTGGGTCCAACACTTCCTCCTGAGTCACAGAATCTTTGTTAGATTACAGAAGAATTTAACCCCTCTGTCCTTGCTACAGTTTGATGGATTACCCTTGGAAGAAGAAGTGGTGGAAGGGGATGGCCCTCTGGAGAAGGAGCTCACAATTGACAACATCATTGGAGAGAAGATTGAGATCCTTGCTCCAGTGAACTCACCCTCCTTGGATTTCAATGATAATGAGGATATTCCCACTGAGCTCAGTGACTCATCTGACACCCATGATGAAGGTAGGGGCTTGCTTTTCTTCTCTCCTATTAAAAGAGGCTGAAATGACATCCTTGCATAGAGACGAGAGTATCTCCAGGCTTATTGCAGAGCAGGCCCTAGGCAAGATTGTCAAGTAGGGGAAATTTAACTTAAGTATGTCCTCTTCCCTCCCCAAATGTTAGTGTCTATGCTGAGTGGCCCATCTTTCTAGGTCTAACCTTCCTAGAGCCTTATGCTTTGTATGCCACTCAAGGTTCATCATTACCATGTTTCTCCCATGGAAACTAGCATCCCCACAGGGCTGGAGGGCCAACTAACTAATTTGGTAGTCAAGTAAATGCTAGTATACTAATGGAATAAGGCTATTATTACTAGGTAAAAAGTCCATTTTGACTGGGGATGATTGGAGTCATTGTCTCTTCCTTCCATTTGCTGTCTTAAGTCATTGATGACTAATGGTAGGAAGTTCAGACTCAGTTGATGTATTAGGGTAGAATCTTTGCAGACCTTTTGATTCCTCTACTCGAGATTACTGAGGAGGTAGCCTCCTACTATACCTTTCTGTGAGGACAGCCTCAAGTTAACTGAGTAGGAAAGTTGCTGCATTTTCAGTTCACTGAAGAGAAGCCAAATTCATTAATTAATCATTAACTGGTGCCTCAACACTGGCTAATTGATGTTTGGTTAATGACTAGTGAATGTAGTCAGCTCCCAATTATTTATCTGTGAATAAACTAATTTGTGGATTATACAACTGAAAACCTTTTCCAAGTGTTCCAGCACTTTCCCCTGCTCAGTAGCCAGGCCTTCATATAGATTAGAATCTTGCCTAGGATACTGACTTCATTGCAAAAATAACTCTTGTTTTGGGGGTAACCTAGTTCTCATCTGTGTCTATCCCCTAATGATCTTTTTCAGTGCTCCCCTCTCTGTCTCTTCTCTGCAGGAGAAGTCCAAGCCTTCTATGAAGACCTGAGTGGCCGGCAGTATGTGAATGAAGTCTTTAACTTCAGTGTTGACAAACTCTATGACCTACTCTTTACGGACTCTCCCTTTCAGAGGGATTTCATGGAGCAGCGACGCTTCTCTGGTCCGTTTCATCTGGGGCTCCCCTTTTCTCTCCCTTATTGGTTCTTCCTTGTTTTCTTTTCATTCCTTTATACATTCCCTTCCTTTTCTTCTCACTAGTTTCTCTCCTCTCTTCCAGTCAATTTCCCTTCCCCAGGTCTCTTCCGCTTCTCCTTCCTTTCACTGATTATCATCTTCTAACTTTCATTCTCCCACCTCCCTCATGGCCTTCTCTCTTTTTCCTCCTTCCCTTATGTCATTCCTCTGCTTTCATCCTTGCCCTTTCTTCTTTTTGTGCCCTCTCAACCCAATATATAATAATATATCTCTGGCCCCAGAGGGACTCCTGTGGCTTGTGTATCCAGATCTCCCTTTCCTCCGGCAGAATGCAAGTTGGGAACTCCAATTTTGGAGTCTCCAGTGGTACTTCTTTTGGAACTCTGTAATGCATTCTACCATCTGCCTCATGCCTTGTGCTCTAGACTTAATATAGGCAGACAACATTTTGCCCTTTTTACATGCAATTCAATTCAAGGTTTAATTAGCATAATATCTCAGTATGCCTGCCCCTCTGCTAGGAGGGGAGGGCATTCACAGCTCACTGGAGAATATAGTAGATGAGAAAGGAGGACTTTTTCCCAGGAGAACCCAGACCCCTCATCACAGTAACTCCAGTGTTGCCAGAATCCCCGTAGGTGGCCCCAAGATCTCTTGCCCCTGCCCCAGGCACCATTGGAATTCCTGAGCTCTGTGCAGAATTTCCTCAACACTACAATGAGCCTCTTTCTCCTTCAGCTCGTCCTGCCTCCCACCCATACACCCAACCCTCCTTCCTTTTTTCCTGGCTCTCTCTCCACTGCCCTGCCCCTCATACTCAAGTTCCCATTGGCCTCTACTTAGGGACTAGTTGTCCACTCACAGAAGCTGAGGACAGTTCCCTTGGAGGTGAAATTCAAATCAGGGTACCTCTTTTCTCCCTCCCTAATCCCTCACCCCCTCACTACTACCAGATATCATCTTTCATCCATGGAAAAAGGAAGACAATGGAAACCAGAGTCGAGTGATTCTCTACACCATCACCCTCAACAACCCTCTGGTTCCCAAAACTGCCACTGTTACAGAGACCCAGGTAAATAAAGTGTGAAGGGAAAGAAAAGGAAGCCCCCAATCCTAGTACCAAGAAGTGAGGGCAGTATCTCAGACCCCAGGATATTTCTTTGGGAAGTGGGGGGGTAGGGGAACCAACTTACTCTCCTTTTGTCCTGTCCCATCGCTCCCTTCTCACTTCATAGACCATGTACAAGGCCTGCCAGGAGAGTGAATGCTACGTAATAGATGCTGAGGTGCTCACCCATGATGTGCCATACCATGACTACTTCTATACCATCAACCGCTACACACTCACCCGCGTGGCTCGAAATAAGAGCCGACTCAGGTAATGACATCCCAGAGGTGTGGGTGGCCCTGAGGGAGGTTCTTCAAGGAGACCCCAAGCAGAGCACATCCCTCTGGTTTAATACAAAGGTCATAACTGTAGAGCTGAAAGGGGCCTCAGAGATCATCTAATCTACCTCGCTAATTTTAAAGATGAGGAAGAAGTCCAGCAACTTACCCAAGATCACCCAAGTATTAAGTGACACAGCTGGGGTCGAGCCCATGACTTGACTCTCCATCCAGGCCTCTTTTCACTGGTTGCTGGAGATGAAATGGGGTGGAATATTGCTTTAACTCTTGGCTTCTGTTGGTCTTACTGCAGCTTCCAGGGATGCTTTTGACATTATAGGCTTAGGGTTGCCCTGGAGCAGTGGGCATAACTGAGGTCTCTGTTTTGTAAAGTATTGGAGAAGGTAACAGGAACGATGGAAGCTATTGGTGTTTGGTTTGGGGAGGATGAAGGACCCAAAGCTGGAAGATGACAGGGAAAAAGGAGGTGGAAGAGGATTCAAATGAAGGATCAGAGTCTGAGAAATGGGTCAGAGCAACCAGAAATGTGTCAGTCTATCAAAGTCTAGGAAAGCCAAGTCAAATACCACTTCCATGAAGCTTCCTGTGGTCCTTCCAGATGCAAGTGCTCTTGCTCATCTTAATGAACGTATTACGTATTTCCTTGTACTGTGTTATGTCTGTATGTGTCTTATCTTCTTTGCTAGACAGTAAGTTCCTAGAGGATTGAGACCATGTCTTAGATTTTGTTTAGTTCCCTTGGTTTCTAACACAATACTTTACACATAGTAGGCATTCAATTAAAGCTCATTGAATGATTACGTTAAGTTCTTCACAGAAGAATCTCAGAGTTTGGGAGGAACCTCAGAAGCCATCCCATCCTACCAGTATGTGAGTGTATGTGTGTGTGTATAGATATATATATGTATGCATGTATATGCACGCATATGTATATGTATATACACACGAGTATATGTAACCAAGAAACATCACCAACCAGTCTTGGCTCAAAGATCTCCATTAAAGGAGAACCCACTAGATCTCAAAGCAGCCCAGTTGTCATTTGAATAACTCTGATTGTTAAGAAGTTGTCCTTACACCAAACCTGAATCCGACTTGCATCAAGTATTCTTTATTCTGTACTCTGGAGCCAAGCAGAACCATTTTATTTTACTCTCTTATATGATAGCCTCTCATATACTTGGTGATAACTACCATGTCTTCTCTTCGGTTTCTTCAACTCTCTCTTGCCCCTATCCCGGGCACTTGTGAAAGCTCTCCTGATGAAGGACAAATGAATCCGGGAAAGAAAACATGCCAGAGAGAGTACTGAAGGGGAACAAAAGGTGGTAGGAGGAGATAGACTGAGGGAAGAGGACAGGGTGGAGGTGCTGTTTCCTGCATCGGAGGATAAAAATGGACATGGAGGGTGAGAATTTGGGTATTGAGTAAGGAGATTCTTAGAGTATTACAAACTTCATTCTTTGATTTTGAACAAAAAAAAAATAACTCAAATCTTCCAAACTTATATGTTGGAAGGGTTTCCATGGTGTGGATGGTATATAGTTGATTTATTCTGCCTCATCCTAGAGGGGAGAAAGAGGATTAATAAATGGAAGTTACAGGAAGGTGGGGTTGGGATCCACATAACAAACTCTTATGTAATAGCTCAACCTTTTCACATGTAGAAGAGTATGAGATCCCTAGTTTGGGAATTATCTAGGAAGAGGATAGCGGATACCATCATTAAGATTTGTGATTTGAATAGATCATTGGACCTAATGACCTCCGAGTTTCCTTTCAACACTAAGCCTTCTGAGTTATTCAGTTCCCTGGGACCAATGTCTGGAACAAGGAAGGAATAACTGGGATTTGTTGGATTATTTCCTATTTATCATTCGGAAACCCTCAGTGTCCCAATCTCAGATGCCAGGCTTATTCAGAAAGCTAGGAGCCACTGTGAGGGTGCCCTCCCTCTCTTCTGGGAAACCAGGTGGTGACTTGTACCTAGAGGGCTTTTTTTCAAACCCTGAGGGAATTGGGGTTTTATGGGGGGAAGCCCTGCTTTGGTTTGAACCCTAGGGCCCCCTTTTTTTCAGAGGGGGAAAAGCCTATTCTAAAATAACAGATTTGGTTTGTGGCTTCGTTTTGCAGGGTCTCCACAGAGCTACGCTATAGAAAACAGCCCTGGGGGCTAGTGAAAACCTTCATCGAGAAGAATTTCTGGAGTGGGCTCGAGGATTATTTCCGCCATTTGGGTGAGAATTGATATCATTGCTGTGGCTAAGGACCCTACTAGGAAGGGTGAAAGGGATTAGAAAGTGTGAATGTGGGGTAAGGGCATGGAAAGAACATGACTGTGTGTAGAGAAGCATGGTTTATGAGTCTTGATTTGCAAATATTAGTCAGCAGACTTTGGAATCAAAATGGCAGAATTGGAAGGCACTATAGAGACATTTGAGGTCAATTTCCCCTTTCATAGATGGCTTAGGTGGTAAACTAAGGCTCAGCAGAAGTGAACTGGTTTAGAATCACAGGATTATCTGATTTAGAGCCATAAGGGATACTTGACATCATCTAGCTTCCAACTCCCTCATTTTATTTCTGAGGCTCAGAAAGGTTAAGTAACTTGTCCAAAGTTACATAGGTCTTTCAAAATGGCCAGACCAGCAATAGAGTCCAGGCTTCTTGATTCCTGATCTAGCCCCCTTTCCACAACACCACACTGTCACTGTGTAGACCGGTTCTCAACCTGTGGGTCGTGACCCCTTTGGGGGTCGAACGACCCTTTCACAGGGGTCGCCTAAGACCATCGGAAAACACATATTTCCGATGGTCTTAGGAACCAGGACACCCCTCCTCTATCTGTCTCCAGGCGGATCCGCTCACACACAGATATGCCCACATACGAGTATTAAAGGGTCACAGCATTAGGAAGGTTGAGAACCACTGGTGTAGACTGTGTGTTGATGTTTGAGTGTGCCAAAGTGTGAGAGAGAGAGACAATAAGATTTCACACAGTAACTGGGATGTTTCACAAGCATTTGATACACCACCTGGCTTTCAGCCACTGTGGAAGGTAAGAAGGATCCCACCTAAGAGTCACTTCTTTTCTGAATTTCAGTTTTATTTTATCTTTAGATCTGTCTTCTCTGCCTCCCACCTCTCCATTGAGAAAACAAGAAAAATACAATCCCTCTTACAAACCTATATAGTTAAGCAAAAGAAATTCCCACGGTGGCCATGTTCCCCCCAAAAAGTCTCAACCTGCATCAGATTGAGTGTGTTTTCTCTATTAGGAGGTGGACAGCATGCTTCATCATGAGTAGGAGCTACTTCTTAATGTCCCATATCCTTTCTCTCTAACCAAAGCAGCATAGTAGAAAGTCAGGCTCTAGAGGAAGAGGGAGGGAGAGGAGGGATGACTCTGAAAGGAAGGAAACCCATGCTTGGATCTGGGAGATGTTGGGAGATGGGGATGTGGCCTGTATGCCCCTGGTTCCTGACGTAGCACCATCTGCCTTGGCAGAGAGTGAATTGACAAAAACAGAGAGCACCTACCTGGCTGAGGTACACAGACAGTCTCCCAAAGAGAAGGCCAGCAAAGCCTCGGCTGTAAGGAGGAGGAAGCGACCTCATGCCCATCTGAGAGTACCTCATTTGGAGGAAGTTATGAGTCCCGTCACTACTCCTACAGATGAGGACGTGGGCCATAGGATCAAACACGTAGCAGGTATGATCCAGTTCAGGGCAGATGGGAAATGGGAGGTAGGGGCCTGGAGTGAAGCTTGTATTTCACTTTAATGTAATTCAGCTCAACAAATGCATGAGAACTATCTTTGTATAAGGCACTGTGCTATGTACTGGGGATAGTCACACATTTCTCTACTTATTATTTGCATTAGTTTGTATGTGACTAATTAAATATTTTAATAAACATGAAACACCCTTATCCCTTAGAATCTCTGATACAGTATTTTTAGGACTTTCCAAAGTCCCAGTCCATGACAACTCCAATTGTCATTTGCTCCACTGGGAGAAAGTTTAGTTTGGACTCAGTTTCCCTGACATTCAGTTCTCTTGACAGCCTGGCTTGAGTTCTACAAAGCTGGCACAGTGTTGAAGGATGTCCTTGTGGGAGTGGTCACTGTGCCTGGAGAAAGTTCACTGCTTGGCCAGGGACCACAGTTCCAACGCTGATTGCTGCCACAAGGCTGATAGATGAACAACTATATATCCATTCCCAGGCCCGTGGTATCCATCCCTCTTCTTCCCTCACATCTCCTACAGGGGTTAGGTTTATATTTTATTGGCAAATGAAACTCCTACAATGACTTCTCTGCTCCCTCCCCAAATATTTATGGTTTCCTTTTGACCTGTATTAGGTACCTTTGTTTAATCATTTTATTCCTATGCTTCTCTGTCCTTCCCTACGTGCCCAATAATTTAATTGTTCAATAAATGTCCACTCAGCACCTATCCTATCATAGAACCTGAGGAGCATTAAAAGAGGTAGAAGATGCAGGCTTTATTCATCATTTAGGAACTTAGACTTTAATTGAGGGTCTGGCTTGGTAAGGCCCTGAAAGGCAGGGGCCATCTTGTATGACACTCTATACAGCTATTGCCATGGCAGGCCTTGTGAAACTCAGATGAGGAATGAGAAGGAGGACAAAGAGGAAGAGGACGACTGGTGGTAACTACTTGCCATGTTCTATGTGATGGTGACAGTCTGCCATGTTCTTTTCTCTAGGCTCTACCCAGACCCGGCACATCCCTGAAGACACTCCTGCTGGTGGCTTCCACCTTCAGAGTGTATCCAAGCTGCTCCTCATTATCAGTTGTGTGTAAGGGACTCTCAGGCTCCCCCTTGCCCCTCTCTTGCCCTACTATTCCCTAGAGCTCACTTCTGCCTTTCCAGACCCATGACGCCCCCGGCTTCGGCCTTCTCTCTCTGCCCTTCATTTCCTTCCCTTCTTTCTTTCTGTAGCTCTGTTCAGCTGTCTCCTGCTGTCTTCAGTCCTTGCACCCTTTCTTCTCTTTGCCTATTTCCTTAGTCCACAGAGTAAACATACAGGACATTTAACTAGAAGATAGTTAAAAGTATGCTGTAGATGTAAGATAGAATTTTGTCTTTGTGTTTCTGTCCTGATTTTTTCTTACCCTTTGTCTCTGTTCATCATTTGGTCTTTCTTTCCTGACTATATGTCTACGTCTCTCTTTTCAAATCTATGTCTCCCTCTTTCTCTCCCATGAGCTCTCTCTCTTTTTTAAAAAAATAAATTTTGTTAATAGCTTTTGTTTTCACATCACCTACATCTCCCAGTATATCCCTAGAGAAAGCTAATAATAAGAGCAAAGCATAAGAGAGGGAAAATACTGTTTAGCAAAAACTAACCAATATATCAAAAAAGGATAGATATGTGGCTTATATCCTTAGCCATGGGGTACAAAGGAGCAGGGGTGAGGTCCCTTCTCAAGTCTCTTCTTTGGACCAAACTTGGTCATTGTAATTCAGCAACATTGTTTGGATTTTTGTGTTTGTTTTAGTCATTGTCTGTATTCTTTTCCTAGCTTTTCTTACCTCCCTCTGCACCAAATCACAGGAGTTTGCCCATGCCTTTCTGTATTCATCATATTCATTTCTTCTTAGAGCAGAATGATAGATGATCATATTCAAGTGTTGCAATTTGTTTAACCATTCCCCTGTGAATAATTTTCAGTGGATGCTGGTACCCAGGGAGGGAAAGGATTTCCCCAAAGTCACCTAGTGAGCACCAGCTAACCTGCTTCATTCCTTAAGTCATGGTGTCAAAAACATCACCTAGTCACCTAGACCCCTCTGAACCCTATAGGACAGTTTGTTAGTTTTGCAAATATCTCTTTCTAAGGAAATCTCCTATAGCAGTGTGGCCTGAGTGACATTTTCTTCTTTCTTTTCTTCCTTCTTTCCTTCCTTTCTTTCCTCCTTCCTCCCTCCTTCCCTTTTTCTTCCTTTCCTCCTTCCTTCCTTCCCCTGTGATTTATACAGAGCTGTGCCTGCTCTTCAGTTTGTTGTCAGAGAAAAGGAACACTTCCCTTTTTTCTGTCATAGCTCATTTTGGCAGTCTAGTAAAACTTGTGGGTCCCTTATTGGAATAATGTTTTTAAATGCATAAATAAAATACATAAGATTACAAAGGAAACCAAATACATTGAAATTCAGTTATCAAAATACTGTAAGAAAAAACCCACAAGTTCACAGACCTGAGGTTAAGAACCCCCAAGCATGGAGAATTCGTTGGGAGTTGCCTAGGGTCACCCAGGCAGTGTGTGTTAGACACAGAGCCTGAACCCTCATCTTCTTGACTGTGAGAGCAGCATTCATTCTTTCTCTCTCTCCCTCCCTCCCTTCCTTCTTCCTCCCCCCCCATGCTAGACTGCCTTTCATCACCAGCATTTTTCCAGGGGTGTTGTCAGAGAGTCCTGTATTTCGTGCTTTTCTGGATCACTGGTGTTCTCACCTTCATCCCTCTCATCCATCCCATTTTATTATAATAACTCATATATATATTAGTACTTTATGGCTTTTTAAAAGTATCTTCCTCACAACAGCCCTATGAGGTGGATAGTATAAATATTATATCCATTTTATTGATGAGGAGACTGAGACAAGGGGAGTTTAAGGCGCTTGTCTAGAATTACATAACTGGAGAGAGGATTTGAACCCAAGGCTCCTCCGTCTAACAGCATGCTTCTGGCTTTCTCATACTCAGTCAGATCCCTAGAGCCCCAATGCAGAGGCACAAGAAGGAAGGGTAAAGATTAGTAGTCATGGCTCCTAGAAATTTGGTCATGTATAGGAAATAGGATCTTCTTCTTGTCTCTGTCCTTCTTGTCCTCCTCCTCAGCAGATTTCCCCTTCTGTATGTCACTCTTTTTCTAACCTCTGCCTCCTCCTTCTTTTCTCTCCCCTGCACCCATTAGGATCTGTTTCAGGTACTGTCTCTATGGTTTACCTTCTTTACTCCCTCAAATCTTTGCTTCATTTCCCCTACTTCTTTTGGGATCCTAATTTGAACCTATGGCTCTCTATCTGCCCTTCATGTCTTTCTGTATCTTTCTTTGCTCCCAATCCCCACAACACTCTCCCTGTGACTCTATATCATTCCTCTGGCCCCTGAAACCAACTCTGTCTACTAGTATCTCTCTCTCCTTCCCTCCCCCCATCACTGTTCTTCTTTCTCCCTTGCCCCTTCCACTCTCGTCCTCTCCTTACACGTGCATTCTCCCCTTCCCCCCCCCGTTTCTCCTCTTCCTCTCCCTTTCTTCCTTTTCCCCTCCCCTCTCTGTCACATTCTTCCTTCTTTCTCCATCTCTGTCTCTCCCTCTTTCTTCATCTTTCTCTTCCTTCTCCCTTCCCCCTTTTTTCTCTCTTCCTCTTTCTCTGTCTTCTATTTCTTCTTTCCCCTGCCCCGTCTCTCTTCCTTTCCTCCCTTACCTCTTCTCTCTCTCTCTCACACACACACACACACACACACATTTATCTTCCCTTCTGTTCTCACCTTTTCTCTCTCTCCCTCCCTCCTTTGCTTTCTTTTTTCACCCCAAAGTTTGTGGGGGAAACAGTAGTGGTTTGGGTCAAGGCCATGGCAGAGTTCGCTCGATCAGGGAAGATGTTGGCTCCCGGTGTCTGGGCCTTGGCCACCAACCAACCTTTTCTGTTGGTTTTTCCTTTGTTGCCCACTCTTCCTTCCCCAGCCTGGTGCTGCTGGTGATTCTCAACATGATGCTGTTCTACAAACTCTGGATGCTGGAATACACTACCCAGACTCTCACTGCATGGCAGGGCCTGAGACTCCAGGACAGGTAACTCAAGATCCATCTCCATCTTGTACACAAATGACCCACACCCCCTATCCCTCCCTGCCCCAATCCATAACAGAGCCCTTGTTCCCAGGAGGGAATGGTTCCTTTCTGATTTCCCTTCTGGTCACTTTTTGGGGGTGGGCTTAGGGAAGGGAGGCAATACAAGAGAATGAGTGGAGAGTATAGCACTATGATGTGACTCTCTATCCTCTAGGGGTCTGGGAGCACAGGACAGTCCTCTGAGCATAACTCCAGCTGCCGGGGTGACCCTTCTTGTGCCCCACAGGTTACCCCAGTCCCAGACAGAATGGGCTCAGCTCTTAGAATCCCAACAAAAGTATCATGACACAGAGCTCCAAAAATGGAGGGAGATCATCAAATCCTCTGTGATGCTTCTAGATCAGGTAAACGCCTTCTCTTCCTCTGCCCTGGTTCCTCCCCTTTCCGCCTCCCTCAGTGCAATGATTAGTCAGCCTTCCTGAGGAGCCACTAATGAAGCTTTAGAAGCAGGAAGTTCACTCAGGTGTTCCCTATTCCTTGGAACACAGCACAAAAGCAAACAAACCCAAGTTTTGGCAGGAGAGATTTACAGTCTTCTTCCTTACACTGAAGGAAGGAAAATGATGTTAAACAATGAAACACAGGCATCTGAGGAAGGTTGGAGAGCCTTCTTTGCAGCCCCAGGGATCATGTCATCTTCTATCATGTTCATTGTCCTGCTCTGCCCTCATCATATGTAGTATCCTTCTCTGCCTCAGTGGAAGCTTAAGGAAGGAAGGAAACAAGCATTTATTAAGCACCTCCTGTGTCCCAGACACTGTGCTAAGCATGTGACTTAGATTGAAAAGGTCTAGGTGAAGTGACTTGCCCAAGGTCACATAGCTAGTAAGTGATCAGATTGAACTCAAGTCTTTCTGACTCTAGGCTACTGCTTCCGACAGTGTAGGTACTTATTGTTGTCAGATGGCTAGAGGGTGCCATCTTTGCAACATAACACTCTTTTTTGTTTGTGATTTTTTGCCTTTTTTTTTTTTGGAGGGCAATTGGGGTTAAGTGACTTGCCCAAGATCACACAGCTAGTAAGTGTTAAGTGTCTGAGGCTGGATCTGAACTCAGGTCCTCCTGACTTCAGGGCCAGTGCTCTATTCACTGTGCCACCTAGCTGCCCCAACATAACACTCTTTTTGTCCAAAATACTATCTAGCTATTTATAGAAGTAATTTTAAATCGTGATCTAATATCGGCCCAGTTTTAGGACAACAGCTCCTCTATATCCACTAAAGTCTTGGATGGGATGGATGTGACTATGGATTCTTGCCAAAAAAATCTGAATTCTGTTAGGTCCTACCAAGCTGGAAGGGTTTTGAGCACAGACTAAGAGACAGAATGGGTATCTGGCATTCAAAGGGTGACCTGCTTTGGGACAAATGTGTACTAATACTGATGCAATTTCAGATCTATAAAGAAAGGTTCCCTTGTATGATTTCCTTAGTGTGGGATTGCCCCTAATGTGGAAACTCTCTCTTCCAATAGAAATCAATAACTCTGTTAATCAGCATCACCTTAGAGAGTTGCTTGGGTCGTGGAAAGAGGTCAAATGACTTGGTCAGCCCCTAAGGTTTTTCAGATTTTTTCAGATTTCAAGGCTGATTTGTCTATGTTCCCTCTTGAGCTTCCCTTGGAGTAGTCAAATTGGCAGGAATATCCTTTTTCGACATGCAGAAAAGATTTAAAGATAACCAGATATGACATCTAGCACAGTGCCATCAGAATCTTTTGATACTGACCATAATAGTGATGGGAAGAACTGGCAGAGCTTTTAAATGAACTCACTGGTCAGTCCATCACTGACAGCAGGGTGGGAAACCCTTAGGATGGCAAGGATTGTTTTGTTGGCAACTTAACATAACAGATAGAATGCCAAACACAGAATCCCAAAGACTTTGGTTCAAAACTCTGATTCTAACACTGATTAGCTATCTGACTTAACCTCTCTAATCTTCAGTGTCTTCATCTATCCATAGATATCTATAATACATTCTTCATGTGCTTATTGTAAGGTTCAAGTGAGATAATATATGTAAAGTGCTCTACAAATTTAAAAATTGTTGTTATTATTGCAGAGGCAGTTAGGGAGTAGAGCAGATAGAACTTTGAGCCTGGGCTCAGGAAGACCCTAGTTAAAATCCAGACTCTGGCATTTACTAGCTATATGATCTTGGCCAAGTCACTTAACCTCTGCTGCCTCAGTTTCTTCAACTGTAAAATTGGGATAATAATAGTACCTACTTACCAGGGTTGTCTTGAGGACAAAACAAAATGATATTTGTAAAGCACTTTGCAAACCTTAAGGCAGTATAGAAATGCTAGCTCTCATGATTATAGCTATTACTGCTACTACTACTAGTAGTAGTAGTACTACTCCTGGGGTCCTTTTCCCCAAGCCCTTCTACTCCCTTTTCCATATTTAGGACTTAGCACCAGATGGAGTGGTTAGTCTTAAAGCAACCATGAGAGGTACATTTTAATTTTTCAGTCATTTCAGTCGTTTCTAGCTCTTCATGACCCCATTTGGGTTTTTCTTGGCATAGATAGTGGAGTGGTTTGCCATTTCCTTTTCCAGCTCATTTTACAGATGAGGAAACTGAGGCAAGCAGGGTTCAATGACTTGCCCAGGGTTACACAGTTAGTAAGTGTCTGAAGCCAGATTTGAATTCAGGAAAATGAGTCTTCCTGACTCCAGGCCCATCCACTGTGTTACCTAGCTGCCCATTTTGCCACATCTAAAATAGCACATTCCATCCTATTGCCATAGTAAAGAGATATGTTGATTAAACAAAGAGTGTGACCAGACACGGGCCACAAGGGTGATGAGTCTGGAAGGAACTGGGCATGTTGAGCCTAGAAAAAGCAGTGGGAAGACATGATAGTTCTCATCAACTTTCTGAAGAGCTTTATGGGGACCAACATTCTCTGTTGTTGCAGAAGGCAGAACCAGGACCAGTGGGTTTTTGGCTCAGCATTAAAGAACAGCTTTATAACTCACTGGGTGTTTTTAGGCAGAGCCCTGTGGAAGAATTTCCTACTCTGGGTGGAAGGTTGGAATAGAAATAATACTGCTCTTAGAGTCCTCGTTTGTGGCTTTGTCACTTGCTATCTGTGTGACCTTGGGGTGGGCCTCACTTCCTTCAGCTGTAAATTGAGGGGCTGGAGTCAATGGCCTCTAAAGCCCCTTCTAGTTCCAAATCAGTGGTCTGTGACCAGAGTTCAAATCCCAGCTCTGCTAAGATGTCCTACCTATTTGTAAAATGGGGGGGGGGGAAGGAAGGACTTGGATTCAGCCATCTCAGAGGACCCTCCTAGCCCTGGATTTATCATCATTTATCATCATTTCACAGTTGAGCAACCTTTTCAGTCTAAAATCAAATTTCCCAGTGGGATATTCCCTAGAAACACGATGCTGAAGTGATGTTGGGGGAGTAGATAAGTAGAATGGCTTTGAAAAACAGCTTCTCAGGGATTAAAATTCAGGGATAATTAGGCCAGGGCCTCCTCCACGCTACGTGCGTTGTTGGTTTCCTTGAGATCATACCCTGTCTTTGTTTATTTGTTTGTTTGTTTATTCATTTATTGCTTTTTTTTCCTTTTTGGAGGGGGATTGGGGTTAAGTGACTTGCCCAAGGTCACACGGCTAGTAAGTGTTAAGTGTCTGCGGCCGGATTTGAACTCAGGTCCTCTTGACTCCAGGGTTGGTGCTCTATTCACTGCACCACCTAGCCACCCCCCTTAGTTTATTTATTTATTTTTAGTTTTCAACATTCATTTTCACAAGATTTTGAGTTACAAATTTTTCTCCCCATTTTTCTCCTACCCCCACCCCAAAATACTGAGCCTACTGAATACCCTTCCCCCTAATCTGTTCTCTCTTATATCCTCCCCCATCCTCCCATAACTTTCTAGTAGGGCAAGATAGATTTCTATGCCCCAGTTATACCTTGCCTTAGGATCCTAGCCTCCGTTAAGCTCCTTAAGGAAAGAATTGATAAGTATTTGGTGATCCTTGTTGAGGAAGGCAACTCAGTGCATGTACCCCTTGGGTGGGGTTGGCCTCCCCTTGTCTTACAGATGAAGGATTCACTCATCAACCTTCAGAATGGCATCAGAACCCGGGACTACTCATCTGAAAAAGAGGAGAAGAGGAACCATTATCATTGACAAGGCAGGAATAGGAGTGACTCCAGAGGCCTGTGCAATACATGTACATAGACCATATAAATATATATATATAAATATATATATATATACAGAATATAAATATATATTATATACAGATTTTAAAAAGAGATAATGCCTATGTACCAGGGAGAAGGAGTAGGACTGCCTCCTGCACTGGCCGGAAAAGCGATTTCTTTCGGTGGAGGGCAGGGGGCAGCTCCCAGCACCAACCCTCCTCAACCTTCTCTGTCCCTCCAGTCCTTCCATCCCCACCCTTCCCTTGGCTGTTTGAAGGGAAGTGAAGCTGAGCCAAAGTCATGCTTGGGCAGGCCCTGGGGTCTTGGATAGGAGTCTCAAAGGGGCATTGCCATGGTGCTTCATTCCCTGCCCTCCTTTTTGTTTTTTTCTTTGGAAAATTGGAAAAAAAAGGGGATCCCCCTTTCCCCACCATCCCAGCTTATCCTGGATACCCAGATGTTGGGGGCAGGGATTCAGGCCTCCAGCTGACAGAGGGAGCTCCACCTCTATCCCACCATGAAGGGCCACCAAGGAAGGGTGGACTTTCAGCCAGACAGACAGGACTTGTTAGATATGCCAAAAGGCAGTATTTGTGGGATTTGTGGTGGGGTAGGAGGGTATGGGAGTGGGCTTTGAGACTGAAGAGTCACTGAGAATTCTTTGTCACTGCTGCCTCCCCTGATCTTCATTGGGGTCCTCCAGCTCAAAATACACATGGGCTGGGGGAGCACAGGTCTCTCATTTTCTACTCTCTGACGTTCACTCAGGTTGGGTCTGTGTAAAATTAAGTTGCTTTTGAGTGCCTGAAATTCTGCTGTCCTCTTCCTCCCTTCCTCCCTTCCTCCCCAAAAGAACATTGTTTCTTAGGACGTGTAAAACTTAATGATTTTGTTAAGAACTTATTTTTATCAGTTTTAGGGCCAGAAGGGTGAATAGTTTTAATTCAATTCACTTTGAGCCAATGCTGTAAAACACCCAGTGGGAGTAGGAATAGGGTAAGGGTGGCGAGGGGGCTTGAGAAAATGAATGACAAGGTCATGTGTAGGGCACAAAAAAACACTGCAAAGACATCCTGAAAAGGACTGAGCCCAAGCTTACACTTCTTGTCCTCAGATGGTTGCCGGTGTTATTTTTTCATATGCCCTTCTGCCCCTTGCAGTGTAGACCCATGTTCAGTACACAGGGATTCTGCTCTCTAGGCTGGATTTCATTTCTGGGGTGAAAGGAAGAATCTACTCGATAGAGGGGATGAAGACCAGGGGAGCATCTCTTTCTCTTTGATAGTCCCTAATCTAGCTAGTGCTTAAGGGCTCTGAATAGAGGGGGAGTTGGTGGAGGAAATCTCTGGCCTTTTGGTCTGGGAGATGACATGGAGTAAGGGGATGAAGCTGGACTGGGGAGTTATCACTGTGTTTTTTTCTTAAGAATTGAGACATTAGTCAGGCACATGGACCAGAGGGATGGATAGGATCCAAGCTTGGTCTGAGCTGGTAACTTGGTAGTATGGATAGTATCCAGGCTTGGTAGCTTGGAACTCTAAGTTCTATCCCCAACCCCACTGTTTCTCCTTCTAAGTCCAAGGAACTGCTGCTTGAAATAGACAGAATTCAAAGAGGAATATTGAACTGGAAAAGGAAAGAGACCAGCAGTAAGACAGTGAGGAGGGCTCTTTAGATGACATAAACCTTCTGGGCCCTAGGAAGCAGGGATCAGGGAAAATTCAAGAACAGAGATTCTCATAAAAGGAAGATGGTTTTTACTGATCTCCTATACTGATGTTTAACAAATGGTGGACTTCTGTTTTTCCTGGTGGCCAGGGAGAGAGGGCAGCTTGGGAGTGAGGGCTTTTGGATCTCCATGACCACATATCCCAGGAAATCCAACATTATGGAAATTAACACACAACGTAAATGTCTCTACAGAGGTGACCCTTTCTGGGGCAGGAACAGGGCCTAATTTAGAATGGGGGTGAGAAAGTTAAGAATACTGGATGATACATTCCCAAAAGGGGTAAGGAAGAGGGTCTGTTTCATGCTGAGGTTGGTTCCTATCCCTGTTCCACCCTCAGAGGACAGCCTGAGACTTGGGACTTGGGAGATGAGAATGACTAGAATCCCTTAGGAGGGTGGATAGCCACACAAGCCAGTGTTGCTTCATGAAACACTGCCAATCACCCATTTAACAGCTGTCAACTGAAGTCATTTTTCTCTGACCCAATTAGGTGACCAGTAACTGAGTGAAAAAGGCTGGGCAGGGAACTTAGAATTCATAGTAAAGGAGGGAGGTGGTTGAATGGCCTGAAATTATTAAAATCCAGAGTGGCCACAAGCCAAGATTGCTCACGGGAGCTTTTGGGGAGCAAGGGTTATAAATTATCTTATTTATTTTATTTATCATTATTTATTTCATTGAGAGCTGCTGCCTCCCCCTGGCTATTGTGAGGTCTTTTCAAATGGCTTCAGAAAGGTTCCTTGGGCAGAGGATGAAGATGCATCCTCCCTGTTAAGCAAATGGAAGAGGACCACACCCTGGAATCTGCACTTCCTTAACCCTTCCGAGCTGTGTTAAGCATTTAGCATCAATTAGCATCAAGAGAAAGATTCCTGTTGTGTGTCTGAGGAGGTGAAGAGCTACATGTAGGAAGTACCCAGGACCTTTCTAGTGAGTAGAAATCAGGAGAAAATGTGTGACTTTTGGACAGGTAAAAATTTTGACATCTTTGGGCCTCAAGTTTCCTCATCTGCAAAATGAGGGTGTTGAACTAGACATTCTTTAAAGCCATTTCCAATGCTATGATTCTGTGATGCTAGGGCTAGGAGAAAGGCACCAACCAGGATCCCTCCTTTCCCTGCAGCAGAAAACCCAGTGGCTCCAAAGACTTCTCTTATTCAACAGCCTTTGGAGGAGAAGGAACCTCAAACCTTGCAGATAAGACAGTCTCCCTCCTTGAAGGCTGCTCAGCCTGGGCTAGAATAATAGCAAAGAAAATAATATAGTACTTACTACTGGCTTGTCATCCATGGCCACTCTAGCCCCAGGCTGGTAGCTCTCTGCAAGGGGCATTCACAACCACCACCTGCCTTATTTCTTTTGATTGAAGATCCATTTCCAAACAGAGAAGAAACTTGATTTCATGTATTTCCTTTGGGGTACTTTAGGAGGGGGGAGGGTCAGGGGTCATGCTGGGGCTACATTTGTAGATGGGTTCCTCCTGCCAAGGCTTTTGTAAAGGTTGTTGATGGAGGAGGAGCAGACACCAGGTATAAACAATTTAGAGGAGTGGTTCTCAACCTTCCTAATGCCACGACCTTTAATACAGTTCCTCATGTTGTGGTGACCCCCAACCATAAAATTATTTTCATTGCTACTTCATAACTGTAATTTTGCTACTGTTATGAATTGTTATGTAAATATCTGATATACAGGATGTATTTAAATTGAACATAACCCACAGGTTGAGAACCGCTGATTCAGAGGAATGCAGTTGAATCACCCATGGAGATCAGCAAAGTATGATCCCTAATTTATTCTCTGTAGGAGAACAGCCACTTGAAGTCTGCAACTTGGGAGCTGCCTCCAGGTTTCATCAAGAGCCAGGGCCAAAGCCTTGTCAGTGTTTGAGGAGGATAAGATAGCTAGGCCAAGTTCTTTCAGGAGCCTTTAAAGACAGACCCTGCTGTATTAGGGCTTAGAGTTTTCCAGGGTTGCAGAGGAGTGTCAGGGTAAGGTATTTATCCTAATTGGCAGGAGCTGGGTGGGCTGTGAGAGAGTCCAGAGAGATCAGTCTGTCTACTAGCTCAGTATTCACTCCAGGATACATTTCCTCCCTCCTGATATCAATTTTTTTTGTTTGAGAATGTTTACTCACTTGGGATTTCCCGTGAGTTAGGAGAGGGGGCTGGTTGGTAGGTTCAACAAAGTCCTCTCTCCCTGGAGGAAGCTTTGGGGACACTCCTCCTCTTTGGAAATCTCCATCCCCATCTCTTCCCACTACTACCTTCATCTCCTCTTCTCATACTTCTCCCCCCCACCCAACAAACCCAAACCCAAACCCATCTAAGGGTTTGGTTTAACTGTGAAGTGCTCATAGGAGCCTCTAGAGAACAGAGAACTTCAGGGTGTCATACCTAAGAAACTGGGGCAGAGGACAGAGACTGAGCAACCTTGAGCAGAACATTGAGTTAGGAGGAGGGCAGCCGTCTCCTTTCTTAGACTGTGCCTGCGGTTCCTGAGACAGCTCAAGGGTGAGATCTAGGGAAGGGGCTAGGGGAGGAATATTTGTGATATTTGTGATCCCCCAAAAGATTCTTTCCGTGCCATATCATGCTGCTTATCTAGAAGAGCACGGCAGCCAAAGCTAGTCCCTCCCTTAACTTTGTCCTTCGAGAGACAGTACCCTCTTCTCCAGGTGTCTGGGATATGGACTTCCCACCCCCACCTCCCATCAAAAGACCTCTTCCCCTGGTGATTCCTCTTAATGCCATTGCTCCCTCACTGTGTCTCTGGGCTATGAGACAATCACCCCCTCCCCCTTCTCATTCTCCCTTATTTGGGCAGGCTGGTCCCGCCCCTCTTCACCTCTGTATTTCCTTCCAGATGTGTTTTTGGTTCTGAGAGGAACATTTTTCTGGAAGGCCACCTTTTTTAACCACCTTGCTTTCCTAGTGTGAAAGCAGGAATTTTGCACATGGCGTAGAGAGCTCTCCTCCCCCTCCTCTCTGCCCAGCCTCGTTACCTCACTCCTCGTGCCCTGGCTGGTGGCGTCTGTGACGGGACCAGGCCGGATCTACTCCTTGCACCTAAACCCCAATCCTCCAGCCCATGTTCCATGTGACAAGCACAGCTCAGGGGTCTTGGGCATTGTTTTCCGTTGCAACTCATGGTCCTCTCTAGGCCTGGGAACCTGGACCAGAGTCGCGGCTGCTAGTGAGAAGCACCTCTCCCGCCAAGGGTAACTGATGCCAGACTATCTCCCCCACATGTGAAAGCTTAAAGAACATTTTCTTGCCTCCTTTGCCCCCTGCCTTTGGCCCCCTGCTCTTCACGATACAACGTGGCATTTTGCAGAATCAATATGGCGGCCTCCGCGCAAGGTGGGAAGACTGGGTAGCAACTGGGGAGCCCGCCCTGGATTTTGTAGCCAGTTGTGTTCACACGTGGGGAAAGCAGCATTTTTGCCAAGCAATCCTACGTGAATCCCAGCTCTTCCTTGCCCTACACTCTATGGGCCGGCCCAGAATTTGCATGGACCATCTTCCCCAACCCAAGGTGCTTTTGTTCCCCACTCACCCTGGTCCCCTAGTCGAAGGGGGGGAGGGGGAGAGGCTAAGCTGTCGCTGGGGCAAGCCTGGAGGTGGGTGGGGTGGGGTGGGGTGCCTGGGAAGGGGGAAGAGCACTGGTCTGAATGCAGTCAGGTTGTCTGGCTGCCTTTTGTTTGGTACTATAACTGTACTTTTGCCTGGCGCTGCGCGCAAGGCATGAAATCGGAAACTTACTGCTAGAACCTAGAAACATACAAGGCTACTCAGCCAAATCTTAATGTAAAGTAGCTAGAGCCATGGAAGTATGGTATGAATTAAAGGGAAAAAAGTATTGAACAAATAAGACGAAGTGGCTTGTGTGTTTATTGACTGCTTCTTTGAGTTCCACAGCCCCAGATGTTTCTGTTCTCCCCAGCTGTGATGGCGGCATCGTTGTCTTTCACACAGACACATTCACACACAAACATACACACATACCCCACCTAGCATCTCGGACCACCTTTCTCACGTCCATACTGAATCTTTCCCTTTCCAGGACTCGGCATTGCTGGGTGGGTTGAGTTTGGGGGGGGGTGGTTTGGGGACTTCTCCGCCCTCTTTTTCTGTCTTCCCCAAACTGAAAAGGAGATGATGGAAGAGGCAAAAAGCAGCTAGGTTTGGCGATTTCATTAACTCCTTACCCACCCTTGAAGATGTCATTCATTCTTTCATTGCTATTTCTCCAAGGTGTCTGAGAGGGGAGATGAACTATTTATTTCCCACTCTGAACAGCAGAAGGGTTTGAATGAGAAGAACCATTTAGTATGCTGCCTCCTGCAGGAGTTTAAAAAAATTTTTTTTTTCTTTTTTGGCGGGGGGGGGGAAGGCAGGGCAATTGGGGTTAAATGACTTCCCCAAAGTCACACAGCTAGTAAGTGCTAAGTGTCTGAGGTCGGATTTGAGCTCAGGTCCTTCTGACTCCGGGGCTGGTGCTCTAGTCACTGCACCACCTAGCCCCCTCCCCCTGCCGCCACCCACCCTCCCCCCCCACCAAATTTTTACTTTGAAACACTTGTCTGTCTCATATCTAGGGTGTACCTTACCCTAGTGGATCTGGCCTACGGTTGAGCTCAATTTACCCATAAACTGATTGAAGGGAGGAGGATCCGGTAAAATCATTGCACACTAAAACAGTTCGATTTGTGTATATATTGACAAAGTTCTTGTGCCATGCTCAAATTCTTTTGATATACAACCAGTGATTCAGAAAGGAGTATCCTTGAGAAATGATAGATAGAAAGGGAAAAATAACTGGGAGTTACTCATAGCAGTTGCACAGAGTAGATCCAAGCCAGGGTAAACTGTTTTTAAAGAGACATCTTTATTTGATTCAACAGGGAGTGGACTTAAAAACATTATGTACACTGAGGATGGTGTCAGGTTGTATAAGCTGGGATGGTGGGGGCTAACATTGCTAGACAGAAGTAAGAAACAGGTCAGCTGTGAGAAGAAACAGCAACATAAGGAAGACTAAAATGGAAAAATACCATTTTTTCAGACTATAAAGGTCTGTGAGAGTGATTGACATCATCCTACAAATACATGAACACATTCCCCTTTGTTTTCCCACACCCTGCCTGCCACATATAATAAATGAAGCATATACCAAGGGATAGCCCCAGGAATCATTGGCACTGAAGGTCAGATGGCTCATAGACCATAAACCTTGTCAGTGAACAAGTCCACCCCTCAGAGACTGGCTTAGGAAGTGTTTGTCATACAATATTTTACTGCAGGTTCAATGAAATGGAGAAAATTCTCCCCCTACCAAGTGTTGGGGAATGGTTAGGGATCTGCCATCCTCCAGACATTGGCTAAAACATCTACTTATTAGAATGTATTTAGAAAAAGGACGAACAGCCCAAGATGCTTGCTGATGGCAGGAATCCATGAATTATGTAGCCATTTTCAAAGGCAGATCACTTCCATCTACTAACATGATGTTTCAGGAAAGAGGGTGAGGGACCTGTAGGGATTAAATAAGCCACTGGAAGCTTTTCATCTCTGATTACAGCTTCCAGTAAACATAGCATGCTATGTACCTTAAAAAAGACAGGTTCACTGACTCTAGAAAGATGTCTCCTTCTTGAACTAGTGCTCTGGTTTAGTTGGGGGGGGGGGTAGAAAGCTCAGAAAGGAGGGGGAGTGGGAGGCTTATACCTTTTCTCTCAACCACTCCAACTGTCACAAAAATTTGCACGAATCATCAAGGGGCTATAAACAAGTCCTTTTCTCTCTGTATTGCTAGGCAGTTTCAAATGCAGGAAGAGACAAAAAACTTGGATAGGATAAATAGTTTGAGGATTAATGCCCCTGAATGGATTAAAAACTGGCAGAAGGAGGGAAGAGGGGGTGGCAAAATGACCTAGAGTTTCAGTCATGACCCATTGGAAGTTAATCCACTAGGAGTTTGGATTGGGTCATAGAGCAATGCTGATTGGAGAATTCCAGGAGTCACAGCCTTGGTATTGTCAAGTTGAACAGTTAAATTCATGACCAAGTTAGGCAATGGGATCAACCTCTATGGCAAAACTAATCTTGGGTGTGAGGACATACCCATGGGAAACATTTCAACACACTGGATTAGCGGATAGGATGCTGAGGATGATGAACAAGCTAGCCCTTAGGAACTTTCTTAAGCCCTTTAAAAATCAGCCCCATAACAGGCAAAGTTTATGGGGCAGTGAAATTGGCCCTTGGATCTGTTGGGGTCATGGGGCAGAAGTAGGGATGGTTGGGTAAGGGCTTGAAGTGGCTGGTGCTTACTCTTTGCTCTATTGAGTTCATGTAAAAAAGAATGGCCATAGACATGAAGTTCATCAGAGATTCCTAAAAGGTCAGCGTGGCATAATGGAAAGGGTACTGGATTTAGAGAGCCTGAATTGCAGAGTTGAAGGGGTCCCAGACGCCAACTAGTTCATGCCATACCCAATTAAGAATCCCACCTGCGGTTTTCCCATCCAGTTTCCCATGAAGGCCTCTAATAATGTGTGACCCACTAATGATAGCTGACATTTATATAACACTTTTAAGTTTTGCAAAGCTCTTTATATGGATTATCCTTGTTTGATTCTCATAACTACTCTGTGAGGTAGGTGCTTTTATTATCATCTCCATTTTACAAATGAGGAAACTGAGGCTGAGAGAAGTTAAGAGACCTGCCCAAGGCTACACAGGAAGTGTCAGAGGCAGGATCTGAATGCAAATCTTCCTGACTCCCAAGCCAGCATTCAATCCACTGCACGACCAAGCTTCCTACACCAGAGCATGTGCTGTACCCCTTGGAATAGCTCTTATGGCCAGGAATCTTTCCCCTTACACTCAGCTGAAATGTGTCTCCATGAATTCCCTCTGGGCCAAGCAAAAAACGAGACAGCTTTTGTGCCCTCCTGCCAGCCCTCCCCAGCCTTTTGTACCAGGCGAACCAACCTCAGTTCCTCCAACTGAAGCTCCGATGGGATCTTAGAGCCCTGGATACTCTCCAGCTTTTATCAGTGCCCTCCTTAAAATGTGAAACCTGTAACCAAACACACTATTCAAAGCATGGTCTTATCAGAGCAGAGGCTAGCAGGGTTCCCTCCTCCCATATTCTAGACATCATGTGTCTCAAGGCAGCCCAAGATGACATTAACCCTAGGACCCGAGGATCGGTTCCTGACTGCTACTTGTTAGCTATGTGACCTTAGGAGAGTCTTCTAGGCCTCAGGCTCTTCAGGAAAATGAGAGGGTAGATGATTTCTCAGGTCCCATTCAGTTCTAAATCCTGTAATCCTATGAAAAATGTAGGAGATAAAATGGGAGAGGACATAGAGAGAGAAACCTAGGAGAAGAAGATTTTTAAAGCAGATCTGGAGTAGGGAGGTCCCAGGGGATGGTAGGGTTCATGAATATTGTGGTTTAGCAGGAGGATGGAAGGAGAAGGAACCAAGGGTCTCAAAAGTGAAGCAAAAGATGCTGTGGAGAAGGGAACAGGAAGCAGTGAGGACAAAGAACTCTGGGAAAGGGAAAAAGGGAAGAGGATTTTTGTTGGTAAAACAGGGAGGAAAGAAGCAGGGGGGAAAGGCTGAATGAGAACCCTGCATCTTATAAGATAAGAGAAAGAAAATAATTTTGCATCAGTGGGAAGTGAGAGGGAAGTAGACATGAAAGGAATGAAGAGTGAAGCTGGAACCACCAGCGTCTTTACAAACCATCCAGGAAATATTGTGTGCATTGGATTGGGGAGCTTTTTCTGAACAAGGCAAATATGTTCAGAATGTTAGAGACAAGAGATCCCAGAAGTCATTCAATCCAACCCATCTCCTAGCAAGAATCTCCATTTCCTGATCAAGTCCTCCAAGGGGGGAGGGGAAAGGAACAAGCAATTATCAAGTGCCAGGCATTCCGGTAAGTGCTTCACAAATATCTCATTTGAAATCCACAGCCTTCCTAGGTATCCCATTCCACTTTGGGATAGGTCTTATCATTAAGGACATCAAGCCTGGATTTCTCTCTGGAAGTTCCACCCCATTGTTCCTCCTTCCTCCCTTTGGGGGCAAGCACAACAATGTGAAACCCGAATCCTAGCTACCTTCAAATACTTGAAGGTACAAATCTCCCAAATCTTTTCTCCAGCTTATCTATCCCCAGTTCCTTCGGCTGATCTTCACACATCAATTTCACATTCCTAGTTGCCCTTCCCTGAACGCTCTCTAGTTTATCAGTTTCCTTCTTAAAATGTGGTACCTAGAACTGAATGTGATATTCTTGATGTGGCCTTGATCTAGGCAGAGAATACAAAGACTATCACTTCCCTGGACTTGGATGCTGTGTATGGAAGCACTAAATACAGCCCTAGATCATGCTAGTGACTGGTAGTGAATTGGCAACCCATGAAAATTCCCTAGGTCTTCTCATGAGCTGTCCTCTATCCACACTGTGCTTGGGAAGTTGACTTTTTGCGTCTCAGGGTAATACTCCTGGTCCACTGTTCCAGCTTAAGATCCTTTTGTATCTTGACAGTGTCATCCTATATGCAAAGCTTCCCTCCTTTCTAGCTTTGTGTCATCCTGAGATTTGATAAACGGGCTTTTATTTGAGCCATCTATTAAAAAATGTTAGCTAGCAATGGGCCAAGCAAAGACTGGAAACACCCTTCCAAACTGACATAGAACCATTACCATTAATGATTGCTCTTTGCCTCTGACCTTTCAACCTTTTCCAAAATCCATCTGACTAAGCTATTGTCTAGCCTACATCTCCATCTTTTCCACATGAATAAAATGAGATGCTTTGTCAATAAATCCATATTTTTACCATCTCTCTGGTCTAAGTAAATCCGTCAAAAAATAATAGTCATAGGATCATAGATTCAGAGCTGAAAGGCACCATAGTGCTCATCTAGTCTAATAAGTTTAGTATGACTTGTTCTTGATGAACCAATGCTGACTCTTGAGAATCACTTTCTTTTCTGTTGTGTTTGTCCTTCATTTTCAGAGAGGACCATGGCATCAGGGAAATGATGACATGACTTGCAATTGACTTTGATTTTAGTGAGGCAGGGCTGTGCAAGGTCACCAGCCTCACTTTTCTCCTCCAGGGCCATCTGGGTCCAGTGGATAGATATTCATCAGGATGACTAGAGATGACCAAGGATGCAATGGGAGACCCTAGCGTTTTTAGGCTAAGGCCTTTTCATAGATGTTAGGCAGTTAGGTGGGGGCACTGCTCCTAAGCTCAGAAAGACTTTGAGTACAAATCCAACCTAAGACATTTAATAGCTGTGTGACTTCTCTGGGCCTTGGATCTTTTATCCATAAAATTAGGATAATTAAAGCACCTATCTCCCAGAATTTTTGTGAGAATCAAATCATCTTTGTAATGAGTGTTTCACAAATCTTAAAGTACTACATAAACACGAGCTATTACGTTCACTCACAGTCTTTTTGTTTTGTCAGAAACTGAATTCAAGTTTCACTGGCCTAGAGTGAACTTACTACTGACATCAAAGGGGAAGCATGATCTATTAGATAGATGGACTGTACTGGAGGTTAATAGACCTAAGGGGTCTGCTATTGACTCACTTAATGTCTTTGGGCAACTCACAGTACACATTGCACTCCTCTGGGTCTATTTCCCCATCCATCAAATGAGGAGAAAATTCCTCTCCTCTCATCTGAAGGTCAGAGAGGGACCACATGAAAGATTATGTATATGAAGAAGGTTGAGCTCAGAGAGAAGAAATATGAAAATATGACTCCTGAGTGCGAGAAGGAGGAGTACTTTAGAGCAGTAATTTCCAAAGTCATAACAAAGGGGATGGTCAGTCCAGGCCCTATGCCAACAGTGTTGTTCTCCACAAAAACCCAAAGAAAAACTCCCTAAGGAAAAAAAGCCATTAACAGTCTTTCCCTGGCTGATAATGCCCCAGGACCCCCTGTCTGGCCACTAGATGGGAGATGAGAATCACTTTGGGACCAGACACTTAACACTTTACATTTGAAGTTTTTGTTTGGAGTTTTTTTGTTTGTTTTTTGTTTTGGCCAAGCTTTTCCTATCTGATCTGTTTTATTTTACCTAGGAGTAGAAAAACTAGAAAGCAAGAATCTACTTTTATCTATGCAGGAGCTTCAAGATTACTAGAAGGAATCTTAAGAAATCAACTATTCTGTTCATCTACCTTCATACCATTATACTGGGTATAACTGCCATGTACTACCAGAATCACTGAACCATTCTGTGCCTCCTAGTCTTCTTATCTGTAAAATAAGGGTGACTGGTATATAGAAAATCTCTAAGGTTCCTTTCAGTTCTAAATCCTATGATCTTATGATCTTAGGCCATTTTTTTTTCCATTTTGACAATCTTTAGGCAAGGAGTGATCGAACCCCCTGAGACTTGTTCCAGTGCCATAAAAATGTAAAAATGGGAAGTCCTTATTCCAGTATACCCTAAGCCAACCCATTTCCCACTGTCTTTATCCATTCTGTGTTTATTGAAGAATCAACACTGCTTATAACTGGAGTTCTTCAGGAGTGGTCAATAACTCTTGCACATCCTCCAAATGTGATAGGGGTGTGACCACCACAACGCCTAGTTACTTTCCACACAAATGAAAACCTTCCAAGAAAGCACTAGTCAACTCACCAAAACTCATTCTATTTCTACCTCAAAGTGTTCCGTGATCCCATACAAGTCTTTGCTGCTCTTTGAACATTCACCATCCTGTGAAAAACAACGCTGTCCCACAAAAGTGCTCAGAAGTGGGTATAAAAGGTCATCAATGACAGTACTCAGGAAAAAAACAAACAAACAACATTCCCTGTTGTTTCTCAATATCAAGAGAAGGTCTGATTGCTCCAAATCCCATTGTGGGAAAAAAAAAAAACCAGGGGAAGTTGAGAAATTGGCATATTTTCCCAACCATGTCAGGGAATGAGGTACCTGACTTTAAAAAGCTACTAAAATTGCTACTAGTCTCTGCCTCCAGCCCTCTTCCCAGTCCTCTGGACTTTTATTAGGAAGACCAAAGATAGGGTAAGTGATATATCCAGGATAATATTGCCAAGAGGAACCCTTATTAAATAGTTCTAAATACTACTTAGGAAATGACTGGGCAAAGCCTAGGGCCAAGGAATAAGATGAGATCCAAATCTAGGACTCAAGGTTCCAGAAGATATTCTAACATACACTGTCCTTTCTTTCAGACCTGTGTGGTCCAGAAAAGCTACTCGGTTCTGAACCCAAACCTAATGGTCCAGGAGATTCAGAAATGCCACTCCAAGGAATATAAGCTTATGCTACTCTTTAGGCTGGGCTTGTTTGGATCACTCCTGGGATAGGAGAAATGTCCTTCTTCTGCTAGGACATTACAGCCAACCACATGATGCCCTTTCTCATCCAGAGGTAGAAAGGGACCAGATCCAATTTGTGCAGTTGTGAAGGGGGAAGTGAGAGGAAAGCAGAAGAGCAGACAATGTTCCTTCTTGTCTAGCAGTGCATGGAAGCCCGACCCAGGTAAACAGTAATGAAGGAGCAGAGGAAGAGGAGTTGCTACCAGCATTATACAAAGCCATGCGGAGCAAAGGGAGTCTTATCTACTATTACAGTGCCATGAGATTAGGCTGGGGAAAGACAGAGCCCGGAGTGAGATGGTGGGCCCTTGACTTGGCCATCAAAGTAGGTATCCTTCAGTGTGTGGAGCTCAGAGTGGAGCCACAGAGCAAAGCCTGATGGTTGATGAATAGATGAAAACAGTGATAGTCTCTGGGTCCAGTCCAGAAGTTGTTGACATCATCCATACTGGAGAATCTGGGCCCATCAGACATCAGACCACCTACCGATGACAGAGCAGTTCATCATGAACTCCCATCAAACCCAAGTCCAAAGCTATGTTGTCAAAGTGTGTTACATAGAGAGCCATGGCAAAGTGGTCACGGAGGGGGGCATTTTAAAAAGGCTCCCTGATCCCCTACTTATCACCCTGGGATAGAATAGAGAGGGTGGGGATCAGGCAGGGGCATGTATGAGACCAAGGGAAGGTGATTTATGCCTTCTGACTTGGGGATCCTTGCCTTTTATATGTGGTTATTTGTTGATGGGATGGGGATAAAGCCCAGATTACATCCCACCCTCCCTCTGCCATGGTCCATCCTCAAGTCTTAGTTCATGACTGCAAGCCATACCCCATTTCTCCTATTCCTCCACTGGCACTGCCGAATTCTCCTTGTTCTCTGATGGAATGGCGAGGTAGTCAGACCTGGGGGAGGAGAGGCAGGGGAGAGGGTCAGCCCCTGAAGTCTCCAGAATTAAAAGAGGAATGAAGGGGAAGGAGGCAAGATCTAGGGGGTCAGAGTTTCTATAGGACAGACTTGCTCCTTCTTATGGTTCTGGTTTTGAGGGAGGAGAAAAGAGATGATGACTTCAGAGACAGGACCACTGATTCGATGAGAATTATTTTGAGGGTTGCTGGGGTTGGGTTTCCTATATTCAACCCTCACCAAATGACTGGAAGCTGGTATGCTCTTCCCCTTTCTTCAATTCCATTTTTACTTCTTGGGGTGGCTATGTAGAAAAAAACTGAAAGATTGACTTTTGGGGCAAGGTTAAGCAACAGGTTGGCACTCAAAGGATGAAAACTCCAGTAGTGGCTGCCCACCTTCTACTGTGACCTTGCGTTACAATGGTTAGCCTTGATTTCCTTAACAATTAAATCAGTAGAGCCCAGGTGGTTCTTGTAAATCACTCAAGGAATAAGAAAGCTTTTTTCTGATGGGTAGGTTCCTCACCTGCCCTTAGAGCACCAGGCTAATAGTCACCACAGGTGTGTCACTCCATGGGCAAGTCCCTTCATCTCTCTGGGTCTTAATTTCCTCATCTGTAAAATGAAGGAATTGAACTAGAGCCCTTTTGAATTTTAAAGGCCTATGATTTTATGAGCTCATCCATGCGTATTGCCCCCCAAGATCACTTGGCCAGTCCTCCTTGAGTGATCCAGTGGTGTTCCAAAGGGATTAATGGAAAAGGGTCAGAATCTTGTCGCCCTTGTTTTCAAGATAGATAGGCCACGACATTCACGAACTGTTAACTTTAGAATGATCAACTGTCAACTCCAGATTATCCGTGAAGCTTCTACGTATTGCTTAATATCTAGTTGGAGAGGAGGGGAATCTTGCTTTCAAATTCTCAAAGACATCATCAGGGAAAATAGATTAGAAAAGTACAGATTAACACTACCCATTATCTCCTATACTTTTCTAGACAAGGGGGAAACCTTTCAAATGAAAGATTGCAATCAGCTCTCTTAATTTAGGAAATGTAAGAAAAAACAAATGCAGGTTAATATATTAAGTCTGATACTGCAAGTTCATTTTCAGTGACTCATTTTAAACTGGTGCTTTGCATTATTCTGGAAGGTAATGCTATCTCTAGCAGGGTATGAAGAATGAAGAACTTCTCTGAGTGGGTCACAATGGGAAAACTAGGTAGTCCCATTCAATCAGACCTTCTTTGTGTGGCTGCATTCTTCTGAGATATTGTGAACCCTAATTGCCATCCATATAAGTATGTTGTAAGCATATTACACATCTATATAAGTAGCCAAATCCATCCCAAAGTCAAATGAACATTAACTGACCTCACAAAATCCATGTGATACCATCATTATATTAATAACTAATTTTTATACAGAGCTTTAAGGTTTGTAAAGAGTTTTATGTAGGTTATTTCATGTGATTCTCACAAAAAAAAAATAACCTAAGGAGGTAAGTACTATAGATCTTATTATCTTCCTTTTCCAGATGAAGAAATAGAAGTTCAGAGGGTATAAGTGATTTTTTTACATGGTCATATGGCCGCCAAGTGTCAGAGGTAGAAGTTAAGCTGGGTTTCCTGATTCCTGATTCCAGGTCCAACACTCTACACTACATCATGATGAACCTTCCTGGAGTCAGGAAGATATGAGACTTCATTCTACCTCTGACACAGCTATTGGGCCTTGTGTAAATTAGGAAGTCTCTCTGAGCTTCACTTTCCTCATCTGCAAAACTCAAATCTCATGCTTATAATACCAGGAAACTTTGTCTGCTCTAAAAAATTGCTCAAGATTTGATTGAGTTGAATTAGCACACATGAGAGATTATAATATAATTCTGTTTGAGTCAATCAGTCATTGAAGGCAATGGGGCATTGTTAGAGGACCAAAGAATACAGGATCCAAACATGGACAACAGATACTTCAGTAGCCATGCTCCTGCCCCTCTGCCTCCATCAATTTAATACAAGTAAAAGGGAAAGGGAATAGAAAGGAGAACCAGGATATTTCTATTAATAACATTTATCTGGCTCTCATTAGACTATTTTATGACTTTCAATACTCCTTGGATGTGTATTTATCTTCATGACTGATTTCATCACCTGCCTTCCAGGGGAACATCAGCTCAATAGTCAGAGCCCTCTGATACTTGCTACCAATATGCCATAGCATTGACTTTCTTTAGGCCTTAGTTTGTGCATCTGGAAAAGGATGGGGTTAGACTAGGTAGCCTCTGAAATTCCTTCTGCTCTGGATCTATTTTCTTATCTAGTTTTGCTTTAAGAACATATTACAAAGGTCACACTCAGGAGATTGAAATGTTTTTAGCCTAGATCAGAAATTGTTAACCTTTGACACCTTCTTAGAATGTTTTTAAATGGATAAAATAAATAGGGTTACAAAGGAAATATGTTGAAATAGTTACCAAATTTAAAAATATAGGTTCATGGACCCCAGATCCTTTGACTTTAGAGAATCCTTAGAAGGAGTATGATCTCTGACTTCAAGCATTTGAAAGGCTATTCCAAAGAAGCAGGATTAGGAACGATTATGATACTTAGCCTAAGAGGGGAAAACTAGAATTAGAAACTAGAAGGGGAAGTTACAGGGAAGGAGATATCAATTTAGTGTAAAGAAGACCTTCATAGCATTGAAAGTTGTTCAGAAATGAAATGGGCTGTCTCAAAAGACAGTAAGTTCTTTGTCCCTAGAAGGCTTCAAGCAGAAGTTGGATGATCTTCCCCTTGTTGGGATGTTACAAAGAAGGGTGATCTCCTAGGTAGGGGTTGGACTATATGACCTCTACAATGTCATTGCCAACTCTGAGATTCTGTGATTTGGGAACCTGATTGAAATCTATAGAATCATGACAGAGATGGATTGTTTTCCAAATCCTGGAACACTACAATTAAGGCCTTCCTTCAAGCTTGAAAGAGATTGTGTCTTTTTGAAATAAAAGGACAAATATACAGAACACTCGTTGCACCATAAAAAGTAAACTTGGGAAATTCACTATTCCAAGGGATGGCACTGGCACTAGGTTCACAATAAGTTCAGATATATGCTTGGGATTATAGCTCTAGGGCACCTTGTTAAGGAAGTAAAGGATGTTTAGGGCATTGAACATATGGAGAATGACTCTTCCTTCCCAACATCATTTCCTTTGGTGTCCCAGTCAGAATGAGAATGACCATAGCTTTGACCATATTTGGAGACTTCTGTTCATATGCCTCCATTAGTGTGGATAATTGAGAGTTGGCCACATGCTCACTTGCTTGAGGTTTTGCACATAATGCATCTTCACATTTAATACTGAAGTATTGAAGAAGGATCAGACTCAACTCTTTTCCCTTCCTATATTGTCTGGTTATTCCCCCAAACAATTCCAAAACATGTTTGTCTGGATTGTTTCAACCTGGAAAAACCAGAAGGTGTTTTGTTTTTTTTTTAAGGTTTGTCCAAGTTCAGTTACAACATAAGATTGAGCCTCCTGCCCTCAGGACAGAAGGCTAAGGCATGGCTCTCCCAAGCCACACCATTGGTCCCCAGTGAGAGGTGATGGGCTTGGGCATCAAAGGACTTACGCATTTTCTTGAGCTGCCTCCTCAGCCTTGGAAACCTTCCTGTAACAATAAATCATCTCGATGAGTAGCCACAAAGTGAGGAAGACCAGCAGGATGTACATCATGATTTCTGAGACCACTGAGGTGAAGTCCTCTCCAGCTAAGGAAGGCAGAAGACACTGGTGAAAACAATCTGTCTGGCCCCGGGACGCTCAACATATATAAGATATAATAACAGATAATATAATAGATAACAGATAAATATATATTATATATAATAATACACATTATAATATATAATAACCAAAGGAGTTAGGAGTTAGGTATACAGGGACTGATTTTTAAGGGCAACCTGGTAAGCAGGGTATGAAATCACTCATGAAGATAAATACACATCCAAGGAGTATTGGAAGTCATAAAATAGTCTAATGAGAGCCAGATAAATGTTATTAATAGAAATATCCTGGTTCTCCTTTCTATTCCCTTTCCCTTTTACTTGTATTAAATTGATGGAGGCAGAGGGGCAGGAGCATGGCTACTGAAGTATCTGTTGTCCATGTTTGGATCCTGTATTCTTTGGGCCTCTAACAATGCTAGGATCATGGAGTTGTTAGTGACCTTAGAATTCTCCTAGTCCAACTCTCTTCATTTAACAGATAAGGAAATTGAGATCCACAAAGGGAATTGACTTGCTTAAGGTAACACAAGTAGTAGAACTGGGAATTCAAGTTCTCTGGCTCCATGTTCTCTTTCCACTACCCTAAGCTTTCTTCTACCATTTCTCAAGATCACTTAAACATGAATCCCTATTCATAAAATGGGCAGGGGCTTAGACTGGTCTACCTCCAAGGTCTCTTCCCTCATTAGGACTCCATGATCACTTTCCTCCAGGGAGCGGGGCATTGAGGATCCCAAGGAAGGATTAAAGGATCAAGGGAGGAAAAAGGAAAGGAAGGACAATTTGTAAATATGAAGCCCATTTGGTCAACCAGGGGGCAATAAGAAGGGTGAACCCTTGGGAAAGTTTCTGAATTGTGAGGTGGCCACTGAAGGGGGAGAACAGGCTTTTCAGCATGATAATCCAGTGATTGTAGAACTGAGTACTCTGCTCAGACTTTCATCTGTTTGAATATTTGCTTTGGTTCAGGATGATTCCTTCCAGGTGTGGGTCTCCAGAGGAATTCTCATGACAGAAGAGCCAAAAACAAGCGAACAAACAAACAAACAAACAAACAAATAAAGGACGGGATTGGCTGCCCATGATAATCACTTGTCCAGCATTTCTGCCATGGCACCAGCAGAGGGAGCTGGCTATCCCTCCCCAGGAAGTTAGCATATGTGTGAAAGACATGAGAAAGAAACCTGGTACTTTCTGGATCAGTCAGATTGTAAATTTACTTTTTACCTGTCCCTTTCCTTTTTGCCTCTCCCTCAAGTCTACTGACTAGCAGGGACCATTGCTCTATTCCGGAAAGTGTAAAATCTAAATAACATTTACTATAATGGAAAGAACATTGAACCTCGAATTCTGAGACCTCAGTTCCTATCCAAGCTCTCACACTTGCTTCATGTATTCAAGGACATGTCATATCACCTCAGTCGTCTTATCTATCAATTGTTGGGTATCAAAAATTGTTGGGTATCAATCGTTACCCAATCCTGGGTAAAGCTTATCCAGGATTATGGTAAAGAAAATGATTTGTAAACCTTAAAGGGCTCTATAAAGTTGTTCTTCATTTTTATCAGCAGAGAAAGTGGTGGGTTTAGAGAGTCAGGATTCCTGGGATTTATTTCTAGAAGCAGTCCTGAAGTTATTTGGATTGGTCCTTTCATCCTTCTCTCACACTCCTTATCCCTTCATCATCCTGTTTCTCCATTCAGGGGTAATGATACCACTGGAGGAGGTTAGGGATAGGCCATCTCAGGCAAATTAAAGGAAAGGGCATTGTGGTTTAGTCTAGGAAAGAGAAGACTGAGACGGACCTGCATATCAGTCTTTTGGTAAGCAAAGGCATTTTTTTTTTTTGGTTTTTGGAGGGGGAAGGCAGGGCAATTGGGGTTAAGTGACTTGCCCAAGATCACATGGCTAGTAAGTGTTAAGTGTTTGATGCTGGATTTGAACTCAGGACCTCCTGACTCCAGTGCCGGGGCTCTATTCACTGTGCCACCTAGCCACCCCATGGAGGCATTTTTTTTAATGACCAAGAAATAGTTCTCTGTTTCCAGGTAGGACAGGAGAACACATATATTGTAGTAGAAGAGATTTGGGTTAGACTATTGGGAAAGCTTACCAGCTAAAAGAAGTGTGTGATAAATGTCAATGCATCACCAAGGGAGGTTTTAGAAGATGTTTTTTTTCTGGATATTTTAAAAGAAAGACTAAGGAACAATTATTCTAGGAATGATTTAGAGGGGAGAGGTAGCCTACCTGCCTAAAGTCCCTGGAGGATGGACCAAATGGCATCTTAAGTATATATACTCCTAGCCCCAAAAGTCAGTGATCCAGAAGAAAGAGAGGAGGCATTGGGAATCCTGGAAGAATGATAGTTCTAATAGATACCAGAGAGTTATTGTATTTTGGTTTGTATTCAAACCATTGACTGACCAGCCTTCTTTTCTGAAGATATGAGCCTGGGGAACAGGCTAAAATCAATCTGTATCTAACCTTCCAGCTGGCAGCTTCCCCCTTCTTGGCAGAGGATGGTGGGAGAGAAGGCAGAAGGAAAGGAAAGGATCAGAGAGACAACTCTATCTACAAGCTGAACAAGCTGAAGAAGTCTGGCATATTGGTTATATTTTGAGACAGTTCTCTTTTTCTAGTTTTTAAGCTTTTCATAGAATTTCATGAACTGGGATCCCACCAGCTGCCTCCCTTCATGAAGGGATCACCTTTGTGAAGACCGTGCTCTGACCTTACCTTCCTCAGTGACTTTGAGGGGGATGAGTCTTGTGGTCTTCACAAAGGGACGATGTGAGTCAAATTCAAATTCCCGGGAGACATTGCAGGTGTAGATACCAGAGTCATTCAGTGTAACATTGAGCACAGTGAGGGAGACATCCTGTAGGTCTTTGCTCCCATTCCATTGTAGACGGCCTTGGAAGGGGCTTTCAACTTCTTGGTGACCATTTCGGAACTCATAGATCTGGAATCAGAGAGACAGAAAGAGGAAAGAGGTCCAGAGGCAACAGATATGGAGTGAGGATGAGGGCATGAAGGGAGCAGATATAGATGGGTAGAAGAGAAATGGGTAGCAAGGAAAAGAAGAAGGCAGAATGAATGGAAAAAAGTAGAGAGGACTAGGGCAAAGGCAGGTGAGGAAAGACAGTGGGAAAGGAAAGAGAGGAACAAAGGAAGGAGGTGGGAGAAAAAGGCCAGAAGTTGGAGATGGAGTGGGAGAGTGAAGATTGAGGAAAGAGGGGGAATAGAAAAAAGGGGACACAAGACTATAGATTCAGAGTCACAAAGGATCTTTGAAACCTTCTAGTCCAACTCCTAAATTTTAAAGAAAAAATACTGAGACTCAAAGAGATTATATCCAAGGTCACACAAGTATTAAGCAGCAGAGCTAGAATTTAAACTCATTTTCTTGGACTCCAAATCCATCACTTTTCCTATTGTGTCACCTGTCTAGTAAATGAAAGGGAAAAAGTTGGAAACATAAATGAGGTACATGGTGAATGTGGCTAGATGGACAGGAAGAAGTGAAGACCAAGAGAGTTTTTACAGAATTCAGAGTTGGAAGGGACCTCATGGATCATCTGGTCCAGCCCAAACCAGAATCCTTTGGACATCACACTGAAAAATTGGTCACCCAGCCGCCACTTGAAGTTCCTTTAGTAATAAGCCCATCTGTAGGCCTTTAGGGGTCCTTGAGCTCTACAGTTTAACTCCCATACTGTCAAAGCTCCATGCAAAAGGATGTGGGACAATCCGAGGTCCTTTCACTTGAGGCAGGGAGGTTGTTATCTATTGTGTGTAAACTTGGGTCCATCGCCTGGCAGATGATGGCAGCTCCAAATTCTACCACTTTCTGATCCCCAAAGTACTTCTCCTTCTACCTCAGTGGTTCTTAACCCGAGCTCCACATATTCCTAAAGGCTCTGTGGAGAGATTCCAATTGTTCTCTGAACTTGAATGGGGAAAAGAACGCATCAATGTAATTAGTTTCCCTTGTAATCCTATGTATTTTATTTTGTGCATTTAAAAACATTATTCTACTGAGCCAAAAGGGTTCACCAGACTGCCAAGGAGATCTATGACTCATGCAAAAAATACCTTAAGAACCACTGCTCTAGACCTATAGTTCCCTATTAAGTTGAGAGGATTTGAAAAATACTTGTTACCATTCCCTGACCCTCACACCTCATCTGATGAGGCCTAAGATATTGGTGTATTGCTCAGTTGCTCAGACATACAGGGAAAGGAATATGGTATCAATGTTCTAGGTATTTTGTTTCCCTGGACCAAGTATTTGGACTTTGTCCCCAACTGACCATTCCATATTAGTCAGGTACAAGGTACATATTGCAGATTCTTAGCGAATCACTGTTGGACAGAGTTCTCCCTAAATTTTTCTATATTAGCATGAACCTCGGTACATCAGAGATGTAAACAAATTAGCCTATGGGAAAATCAGCATTTTATTATCTTTATAAGGAAAAAAACCTTGGCATTGGTCACATCCCACCTTGTGAGTCAGAAATTTTTTCTATCACAGTAAGTATGAATAATATCAAGGAGTTTGTAGAGTACTTTTCAGTCCTTTTCCCTGACTTAATTAGTCTGTTTTACATGGGAAAAAGTGTGGAAAGAGCAATCAAGAACCTGAGCTCTAATCCTGACTCTGCTCTTAGCAGGCTGTGTGACATTGAGCCTTCCCCTCTTGGGTGAACCCCAAATTTCTCATTGAATTAATTAGTCTTCCAATTTTAACATTCTACAAGTCTAAGTAGAGAAGGCTGGGGTCTGGCAAAACTAGTTTGTTGACAAGCTGCAGTAATTGAGAATAATTATAACAGTTAGCATTTATATAACGCTTTATGATTTGCTAAGTGCTTTAGATGGGGCAGTCCTATTTTGTAGATGAGGAAACTGAGTCTGAAAGAGGCTTGCCCAAGGTCACCCAGCTGGTAAAAGCCTGAGGCAGGATTTGAATTCAGGTCTTCATCACTCCAAGTCCAAACACTAGCAGCTGTAGTACCTAGCATCTCCTGGAGGAAATTGCTTGTAGATCCTAGATGTAGTTTAGGAAGCAAGGGACAAGTTGACTGGCAATGGGAAAAGGAGAGTAGAAGGGACAAAGAACCTCTGCACTGGGAGAGCCCTTGAGAGGACATTTAGTTTATCTGTCTTTATGTCATACAGATGAGAATCCCTCTTGATTTTAAAGCCTCAAGTACTAAAGGGGAAGGCCAGTGAGAGGAGGTGAAATTCAAAGAGATTGAAATTTAACTGCTTGCTGGTGTGGGGGAGGGTGCAATTATGAGAGGGACTATACTGTAGCAGAACCCATGTTGGAATTGAAGATGGAAGACCTTTATCAAGGGTTCAAGCCTTGGCTCTGATATTTACCACCCAAGTAGGCCTCTTTGACCCTACTGTTTCTCATTTGTAAAATGAAAGTATTTGAAGTAATTACATCACTGAATTGTTGTAAGGACTATAAATACACAAACCCATTATGACTGGAGAGGAAGATGAAACTATGGGCTAACAATGAAGCTTGGGAGCTCACTATGGATTTCAAGGATCCGTGCTACACATCACCCCAGACCCTTGAGATCTTGTTGCCTACAGTGCCTTTCTCTGAGGCCCAATTGCACCAAAGCTGTCAATTAACCACAGAGGGAGGACTAAGGGTATGGAAGTGTCTTCCCTCCAGAAGTCAGCAAAAGTAACAGAAGAGCCAGTGGTTGTACATACAAGGAAATCTTTACCGCCTTCTGGTCTGTAAAACCATTCCACCACAGTACTGGCTGTCACTTCTTCTCTCTTCATGCAGGAGATGCACCGGAGTTTCATCTGTTTGCCTTGCACAGCTTCTGTCTCAGACGGGACTTCCACGCAGACTGGAAAGCAGACATGGACTGGAGAGGGACAGGGAACAGGGTATTTAGGAGGGTAGAGTGGAAGAGAGGCATTGGGAAGGGAGAGAAGAGGGGAGGGAGGGAATAGAGAGATAAAGAACATAAAATGATGAAACAAAGACTAGGGAAAGTAGGAGAGATACAAAAGCAACCCCAACATTTAACAAAACATTAAAGTACTATGTGCAGAGCGTGATGCTAAGTGCAGGGAAGATAAAATTATGTATGACTGAATCTTTGATCTCTGCCCTCATGGTGTTCATTATCTTCAGGAGTAATATTCAAAAACAGTTATAATAAAAAAATCCCTTAATCTTCCCTCACCTTGGTAAGGTCTATCTTACAACTGAATGTCTATTAGGTACAGGGAGGGTTTTCTGTAGCACTGATAAGGTTTATAAAATACTGAGGTCACAACTACCCTCCAAGGTGTATGGTACAAGTTTTATTAAAGCATTATCACAATTTTACAGATGAGGAAACTGAGGGTAAGAGAGGTTAAATGACTTTGCCTTTATTTCATTCTTTAGAGGAAGTTTTAGTAGAAGACAGAACAGGAGAAGAATTCTAGTTGAAGGACACAGAAGAGGAGAAAGAGGAAATGGTGGAGGAAATTTGGGGAGTTTGGGAATTCTGAAGCATGCCAGAGACCGAATTTGGGGATGAAAATTTGGGAGGATTCAAGAAGAAGTCAAAGGGAGACCAGGAGTTGAAGAAGGACAAGAGCCAAAGGGTAAGGACTCTAGCAGGAAAAGGGATTCAAGAAGAAAGAGGAGCAGCAGAAAGAAGGATCTACATTGAAGGGGCAAAAAGAGGAAAGAGGAGTAGAGAGGAAGCGGTCTGGAGGAAGAGAAAGAGAAACAGAAGGGGAATGGCTTAGGGAGGAGAAGGAAGGCCATCAGGCAGGGGAAAAAATGTAGATGTGGCTCTCAACGTGCTCATTTTAACAGGGTGAACAGTATTTGCCCTTTTGCATTGGCTAAGTGATTGTCACCTATGTTCAAATATAGCTTGGTCTCCCTAGTAGAAAAGAAGGTAAAAGTGAACTCAGAAAATGCCTCTTCACTTCTCAGGCTATCAGAGAGAATGAAGCATTTCTTTCAAAAAAGTGACTTTGCCTCTTTGACCCTGTTTCCCTTCTCTGCTGCTTTCTCCACCTCTCCATCCTAACCTTTGTGGACAAGTGGAAGGTAGCCATCCTGACCTGCATGGAGAGGTGCAAGGCGGCAGAATATAATGAAGGGGAAGGAATAAAAAGAAAGCTTGAAGATGTAGGAAGTAAGGGGATACTAAGGGCAAAATGTAGCAGCTATTTTATGATCTGATTACAAAAATAATAAAGTCCGTGGTTTTTCTTGGTCATGGATCCAAAGAACCTTCCAAGACTTGTCAGATTGGAAGACTCTGATGATAGGCATGGGCACAGATATTACCAGAGGAAAATCCTCAAAGCACTGCTATAGACTAAATCACAGGCAAAGAATGTAAGACTTGGGGCAGCTGGGTGGTACAATGAATAGAGCGCTGGCCCTGGAGTCAGGAGGACCTGAGTTCAAATCTGATCTTAGACCCTTGACACTTACTAGCTGTGTGACTTTAAGCAAGTCACTTAATCACAATTGCCTTGCTTTCCTCCCTCAAAAAAAAAAAATTCAATACTTTATCAGCACAGGTGGTGTTAATTAAAGGTAAAGGTTTCAGAAAGAAAGGTAGATTTGGGAAGTGAATATCTGGTTAAAAAGGTGATATCTAAGAATGGGATTCGAATTTCTGGACCATGGCTTAAAATATAGAAATGACATCATCTGGACAGAGATGGAATACACCTAATAAGAGCTATTTAGAATATTTGCCTAAAGTTTGCCAATCTAATTAAAAGGGTTTTGTACTGAAAAGGAAGTTAGAAGGATAATAATGCCAATATATACACAAACATATTTATGATAAATTTATATACAAATATGTTATATATTTAACATGGTCTTTTTTTTAAGGGAGGCAATCAGGTTTAAGTGACTTGCCCAGGGGCACACAGCTAGCAAATATCTGAGATTGGATTTGAACTCAGGTCTTCCTGACTCCAGAGCTGGTGCTCTATCCTCTCTGTGCCATCTAGCTGCCTCTTAAAAACTTTTTTTATCTATCTAAAAATATACACACACATACACATACACACATCTCCACTAGGTTAGATGCCATAGAGATTGCAACCCATCCATGCCTGTCCATCCCCACATTACTCTTACTTATCTTCCCAAATGTCTATAGCAGGGAGTTTATCCAGTGTGCTAAATGTGTGCTCTTGTTCTGATAATTTTGTGGATAGCAATGGAGCATGTAGGTTGCCCATTGGTTATCCCTCCCTCTTGCTATATTGACAATCCATCTTTTTTATGGTCAAACACTTCTCTAATGATGCTACTTTACCCATATAATTCCACTTCGGTTAGATGTTGCAGCCTGCTGACACTCACTAAATGGCTTTTTGTCCCTTAGATTATTCTCAATTTCACTTCTTTGGAAAATGCAGTGTTCCATGATTCATAGCAATGCAACATCACCAGAATATTAGTATTAAAAGATGAAGGAGAAGTTTGAGGTCATTTCAAAAAAAGGCAGCACAATTTCCACAATACCCTGCAACCTGCCTTCCTCATCCTATTCAGTTTTGGGTTCAGTTAATTGCCTATTTGCAGTGTTTGCTTAGGCTATATATACTGGTTGTTGAGCTCTGTAGACTATCTCTTCAAATAAATATCATAGTCTGTGCAGTCTTCACTCATTTTGTTATTCCTGTGTGGATAGTCAGCCTCAGCTCTTTTCAGTGATTATGGGTATCATTTATATAAAACATTTAAAATTTCATTGAATAATAATGATTGTTTTGAGATGTATACTAAGTTAAAAGTCATGAAACTAACTTTGCAACACTTTCAATAGTGTATTAGTACCTTCTTTTTGTAAAATCAACTGTTTGACTCTTTAAATAGCTTCATTCTAATTGTTAGTCAATTTTTTCCCACTTGGACGGTTCAATCTGCCAATGTACAAGGAAACTGAATAACCAGCATACCTGCACTTAGTAATTGTTTAATAAATCCTTGTTGATTGATTAAATGATACAGATTTTGTATTGCTACAGTGGACAGAGTGATTAGATCTTGATCAGCTCAGTAAAGTTTTCATGGAAGAACTGAGTTTTAAAAGCGGTCTTGATCCCCTACTAATGTGTTTCCCCAATTGATTGTTAGGAGATATCTATTAGTCATTCACTCACTCAGTTTAGTTAGTTTTTAGGTATTTGCTATGATGGCAACTTTGATACAAAAGAATACCCAAAAGGTCTGTGACAAATTCTCCCACACATTCAGAGACCATGGTAGAGTGGGCTCAAGCTTATAGCCCATGTGTCTTAACGAGGGTAACTCATAGCTACTCTAAGTCCTTTTGGTATAGTGTTCAAGATGTTCCCCTTAGGTATAGATTAGTTTTTCTGAGGCATTCCTGGTGCAGTCTTCAATTTGCATGAAAATACTGCTGGTGATGTTGCATTGCTATGAATCATGGAACACTGAATTCTCCAAAGAAGTGAAGTTGAGGATAATCCAAGGGACAAAGTCAAGATTGTGCAGAGGCTGAAATTGGGAACAAGGTGTTCATGAAATCATAAAATCTGAAAATTGATGGGGGAACTCAGAGATCATTCAGTTCAACCATACCTGAAACAGGACCTCTCTCCCCACTCCCTTCCCATTACAATGTAGTCTTATTGCCTTTTTAAGAAATCCATTCCATTTCTGGAAAGTTAGTTGTTAGCATAGAGTGAACAGTTGTAGGACTCAGTCTTGAGGAAAAATCCAAATTAATAAGTAGTCAGTTTAATGGTGATGTGCTCAAAGTGGAAACAGTGATGTAGCACAGAATGTAAAATTGTTTTGCATTTCATCTTTTTCTTTGACTAGTATAACGTATGATCTAGAATCATTCTGTCAACCCCCATTTGCACTGATAGGTCAGCTCCCCAAAAGGTAGCCACATTCCCCTTCTTGGTTAGAGAAGACCCTGAGGGACTAGAGATGGTTTTGTATTATCATGGTTCACAAGTCCCCTACTAATGTGCTTCCCCAATTGATTGTGAGGAGATATCTATTAGTCATTCATTCACTCAATTTAATTAATTTTTAGGTATTTGCTATGACAGCTTTGATGCAAAAGAATCCCCAAAAGATCTGTGACAAATTCTCCCACACATTCGGAGACCATGGTAGAGTGGGCTCAAGCTTATAGTCCATGAGTCTTAAAGAGGGTAACTCATAGCTACTCTAAGTCCTTTTGGTTTGTGTTCAAGATGTTTCCCTTAGGTACAGATTAGTTTTTCTGAGGCATTCCTGGTGCAGTCTTCAATCTGCATGAAAATACTGCTGCTAGCTATTGCTGGGAGGACTTCTAGGATTCTGATAAAAAGTCTAAATCCAATGGTAATCTGAAGTCCTTTTCTGACCAAATGATGGGGGTGGGGACAGAGACTACCAAGGTCAAGGCTTATACTGGGTCTCTTCTCCTATTCCCCAAGTGATTCCTTCTTATGGGATTCTCATCTGGCTCTTCACTAACTTGAATCTCTCAGTTCCAAGTTGGCTCAATATTTTATAGACAATCCATGGAGAATGACCAAGTTTCCTCATACAATCCAAATATACTTCCCGGGCAGTCCAATTCATCTAAATGACTTTCAAAGATATTTAAACTGATCAAAGACTTTATCCACTATTAAACTAAAGCCTATGACTGACTGGTTCAATAAAGAAATGCCCCCACTCTAGTTAAAGGGGATAAGTTAAGGTATCAGAGCATAGAATTTTGATGCTTATTTTAATTGTCCTTGTCTAGGTCAGAAATTCTTGACCCCAAGGTCAAGAACTTATTCTTGACCTCAAGAACTTATTTTTATAAAAAATATTTTGATAACTGTGTTTTAATATAGTTAATTTCCTTTGTGATCCTATTACTGTATTTTACATATTAAAAACATCATTCTAAGGCAAGACCTATATCATCTCTGAGTTTGTAATGCTGGAGGCCTAATTGTAAACTGAATAAATCTCATTGCTTCTCTTCTCTAGGTTGAACTCAGCCTGGATACGTAGAAACCAGATGAAAGACTGTGCCAGAAACTTCACTCATTCAACAAAAATGTATTTAGTGCTTACTTAATAACACAAATAAATAATAAAGAGCATTTTGCCAGGCATCGGGAAAGACTGAGAGCTTAGAAAAGACATTTTTTGTCCAATTGAACTATCTAGTTGTCTCTCCTGTCATAAATTCCCTAATCTGATGTTTTACCATTTACACCCATACTTTACAGTATATGCATTGTCCTTGTCCATGTACTTCTGTCTTCCTATATGTGTTGGTCTGTTTCTCACACCCATTTGAGGGGAAGATTGTGCTACTTTCCTTTTGGTATCCCTTCATTACATCCAATACTAAGCTGTATAACTGTGGGTATACAGCAAATACAAGCAAAGTTGTAGATCTCACTATAGTCTAAACAGAAATGGATTTGGAATCAGAGACCCTGGTTTTGAATCCTCATTCTTTTTACTTACAACTTGTGGGACCTTGGGCAATTTGCTTCCTCTTTCTGGGCCTCTATTTCCTTATCTATAAAATAAAGTGATTGGACTGGGTAATCTCTAAATGTCCTTCTTGATCTTAATCCTATGAGCTCTTCAGTGAGTGACCTTGAACAAATTTTTTGACCTTGAACAAATCACTTGACCTTCTACTGCCCTAAGTTTCAGTGCTGAAATTTTGATTTGTTTGAAACCTTGCTTCAGCCTCCTTTTCCTCCTGCCCCTAGGGTACCCTTATTCCATTGGTGAGTTTTTGCTGAAACCTGCATTTTGAGAAAGGACCCATGCTTCACTCTCTGGGCTTTGCTACCATGTCCCCATGCAACTAGTTACCTTATCTCCACACACACACACACACACACACACACACACACAAAACTCGATTTTATGTGTTGTCTTTCTCCATTAGAATGTAAATTCCTTGAAGGCAAAGACTTTATTCTTGGCTTGTATTTCCATCCGCAGCACTTAGCATAATAGTTGTGCTTAATAAATGCTTGTTGATCTTCCTAGTCACGGGAGTAAAGTCTCAAGAATGGGGGGAAATGCCACGTGGATGCTATTGATGAAGTCACTTTATGAAGGTACAAAACTAACCTTAAGCTGAATGTATGACACTCCCAAAATATCTATCTTTACTATCTTTTCCATAGTATTGACTCCTTTAGGGTTTATTATTAAAATCCCCTATTAAAATGTAAATATTACATAGCATTAGTAAAACCTTTCACCATTGACTTTTATAAGCCATCATAACAACACCAAAGCATGAATTAATTAATCAAATGAGAGACAATGAGAGACAATCACTTGCTTTTCTGTCTCCTGACTCTGTGCCTTTTAGTTGGCTGTCCCTCATGCCTGTATTATTCTCCCTTCTCACCTCCTCATACTGGCTTCTCTAGCCTTCAAGTCTAAGCTCAAATCTCATATTTTGCAGGCTTTTCAAAGTCCTTTTCACTGCCAGTATTTTTCTTCTAAGATAACCTTCCATTTACGCTGTATATATCTTGTACATACAACTTTTACATGCTATCTCTTTCATGAGAATTTAAGTTCCTTGAGGGCAGGATTCAATTTCTTTCTTTTTTTTTTTTTTTGCCTTTCTCCACAGCACTTAGAACAGACCTGGTTTGTTTACTGATACAATAATAGGGCAGTTGAAAGCGCACTAGAATGGGAATCAGGAGACTGAATTCTGGTTCTGGCTATGCTACTAATTAACTATCCTTGGGCAAGTCAGCTCACCACCTTAATCCACAGTTTTTTCAGCTGTAAAATTAGATCTAGATAATTTTTGAGGACTATTCTCATATTCTATGATTCTAAATTATCCAGTTTATTACCTTGCAGGGCTATGAAGGGATAAATCATAAGACAGATTTGTTTTAATGGAAAGAGATAAAAAGAAAAGATTCAGCATATGAGCTGATACCTAGGAAGACAGGCCTTTGTGAGGGGCTGCAGTGAGGTTTATGGGCAGCCAGAAGGAAACATGGGGCTACCAGACTTCTAAAAGTAAAAGAGGTCAACAAAGTAGAGGAGGGAAACAGAATTTGAAATGGAATTTTATAAACAACAACAATTGCTTGTTTTGTTATTTTACCAGAGGCTGGCTGGGAGAAATTATGCCTGATAAAGCGTCCTTCCTTTTTCACAGAAACATGCAGCAAATTAAAGAAAGGGGCCTTTTCCCATTCATATTGAGCTTTATGGGAAAAGTCAACTGGGGAAGAGGTCACTCATCTTATCTAAGGTGACAATATTCCCGCTGGATCCCATATGCAAATGAAATGAAATGTTTGAGGTGAGGCTTTCACTGGGATCCTACAGTCAGGATTTCCCCAAACCACACCTCCTCAGTGCTTCAGTTTGGTAAATCATTGTACAGTTTACAAGGCAGTAAAATGATTTGACTCAGGGTGAGCAGAGATGGTTGTAGCAGGTACATTTGCTCCACAGGGTTTTCTTCTCAGCATGTAGCTATTCCAGCAACAGCCAGCATTTTTCATCGTGCCCAAGCCTCTCTTTTGAAGCCCTAATATCCCCAAACAAATTCCCAGTCTTAAACCATCAAGGCAGGTGAGATCATCAGCAGCCTATTGTGTCTGTTCCACCTCTAGCCTTAGGTCTATTCTACTGGGGATAGATGGCAGTGTGCCTGCCCTCTGGGCTGGCTGTGATTCTGCCTTCTCCTCTTGCCTAGACTGTTTCCTCTCTGCCTCATCAGGCATTTTGTTCAAAAGAAAACCCAGCTCTGCCTCAGCTCACATGAGCAGCCATAGTGCTGGCAGGCAGGGTCAACACCAGAGACTTGACAAAGAAATACAAAGGCAGAGAGGCTATTCCTGTCAGCATGTCGGCCACTGCAACAGCAAAGAAAGCTTCATGCCATACAGGGAAACACAGTTCAACATACCTGGCTTCAACACAAGGGGATAGTTTTATCCATATACAGCCAACTGCTCATGATCAGTTCTCATTCAGGGAAGTGTCAGCATAAATAAATTAAACAGTACATGATCTAATAATTGTTACTGTTTGGCTTAAGAATTCAGAGGCACCCAGGCAGAGAGACACATTTAGGTAAGCAACAACACATTTTTAGATACAGTTAATTCCAAGCCCAATTCAGACTCCTTTCTGGATCAGTCCCAGAATTGACTATTTAACACTCCTCTGGGTGGTAGAAGGAGGCTCAGAAAAATTATGAAAGCCACCATAGAATCTCAGAATGGACAGTTGTGACTTGACTATATAGTTTTATAATATTTTAATGCAAAATCTTATTCACTATAAAGACGCTTAGAAACTCATCTTCAGGTGTCCAGGAAAGTAAATGTTTTTTTGCATTTTTTCCAGTTTATTTAACACCTACAGCAAAAATATCTTTTTCACCATCTTTCTCAGCCTTCCTTAGAAGTAAGCAGCTGCATCAATGGATGGTATCTTCTCATTCAGCGACTGTATCCATATGCCATATACATATGTAGTACAGACCACATATATACCTGTATACACATACATAATAGAGTAGGTAAGCATACATATGGAATGCAATTTCTGTCCAAATGAATAGAAGGCATCCATTGATGATATAAACACACACACATCTTAAAAAATAATTATGTAAATTTGGCTACCTAGCCACATTTTCAAAAGGATTGGCTATTTATTAGGAAAGAGATGGTTGTGAAATTACCATCACTAATGTAATTTGGGCGATGGACATGGTTTTTACCTTTCCAGAGAGGAAAAGAAAAGCCTCCTAGAATGGTAAAAGGAATTGTGAGGCAATGGAAACCCACTAGTGGAGATAAGAGGAAAAAAAAGCCTCCATCCCCCATCCTCAAGTATGAGGATTTCTTCATCTGGCAGGGATACATAAACGGGGCTCAGTCAATATTCACTGGTATCATTAATATTATTAATACTTGTTATTATTGCAGTGTTATTACAGTTATCTGAGTCCAGCACGGCAGGGAGTCGATACTTACCCCAGCAGATGAGCATGAGGGAAGCCAGAGAAAACAAGCTACTGAGAGCAGGCATCTTTTTCAGACTCCGGCCTGATAAAGCGTTTCTCTCCGAAAGGACTGCACCCCTTCTTTCGAGGAAACCTCCAAGGATTAACTCCCTTAGGAGAAAAGCTCAGACAGTCGGATTGTTGGGAACACTTTTTGAGGTAGATTTCAACACTTCGGTGCAGCTTCCGGCGCTTTTCAAAGGCAGCAGCCCCTTTGCTTCCCCCACCCACCCCCAAATCCTCCCGCCCCCTCGGGGATTGGTTCTTACTTCTAAGGAGTGGTTCAACAAATCGGAAATTTTCTCTACCTCTGGCTAGTAAGCCTAGTTCATTCAGAACCTCGGACAGTACCTCCTCACCTCCTCTTGAACTCCAATCTCGGTTCCCTTCCGTTTTTTCTTTTCTCTCTAGGCTTAGCCTCGGAGTTCAGCATATAGGCGGGAATGCTCCATGCTTCCCGATGACACTTCGCCACGATACAGCTCTTCGCTCTAACTGGGTTCGTCGGCACCCCGGGAGTTCCAGTTTCATCTGCCTTGCCCAAAGGTTCTCGCTGTTAGAGCTTTGGAGCGGCGTAGCCCTGGCCCTCGAAGACACTAGAGCTGCTCGTTGGAGCTGGAAATTTCTCTTCTGTTTGTCCGTCTGGTTCTTTAATGCCCAGGAGGTTCTGAGAAGCTAGGGCTGGAGGAGGAAACTCAGGGTTCTGCTGGGGATCTGCGAGAAGGGAGGATAGGTGGGCGGGGCCGGGAGAGAGGAAAGAATCCAAGCCGCCCTCGGTCTTCACGCCCTGATGGTGCTAGATGATCCCTTGTGACAGGTAGTCTGAGGAGCTGCCCAGCTCTGAGCTCTCCTAATCCAGGAGTGTTCACTCAGCCTTGACATGCGCAGCCTTAACATGTTCCCCGCCCCCACTGCCTCCCTGGGCCCACCCCCCTCTTTGCACTCACTCCCCACACCCATGGAGACTGCCACTCCTACAGCTGAGTACACCAATGAAGCTTCCTCCTTCCCCTCCTCCAACCCAAGGCCAGGGGCGGGGAACACCTTTCATCGAGACAATTTTCCCGCTATGTCTCTTCCTCTTTTCCCCTTCAGTCCACCACACCCTCCTCACCGCACAGACACAGGCACAGACACACAGACACACAGACACACGAACACAAACACCAGACAAACTCACATTTGCACTCATGCACACATTTGCCTTCTTTCCATAAAAAAAAGAACAGAAAGCTTCTCGAAGCAAATGATGTCATCTTCGATGTACACAACACATAGCTTCCCTTCCCCCCCAACCACGTCCCTCTTTTATTTTCATCTCTATTTGATTCATTGATTTTCATCACATCAAGACTGATTTAAGAATATCTCTGCTCTGGGGACAGAGGGAGAGCACCTGTTCCTTTGTTCACTGATCCAAACCCCAGACTCAGAGGTGCTGGGTAAGAGAGTGAAAGATAAAAGAGAATTCCATTCCCTCCTCCCTCTTCACCTACTTCACAGCCCTCTTCTTTCTCCAATCTTTTCTCACTTTTTTTCACAAAAAAAGAGAAGAAAATGACTGTGAGGTTAAGTTGTTTCTTCTCACTAAGAGTTACTCCTAGATTAAAGCAGTTGTTTTCCTAGTCCTCTCTCTCTCTCTCTCTCTCTCTCTCTCTCTCTCTCTCTCTCTCTCTCCCCAAATCCATGCTGAAACTGAATTTTTCAAGTTAGTTCTAAATTTTGGCTGACATATCAGAGCTAGGATTGTGAAATCAGAGCCAGAGACTGATGTAGGAGTTTCTCTCCCACCTCCATTCCTTCATCAATCTTTCTAAAATGAGAAGAGGCAGAAGAAACTTATCATTGATGTTCTCAGAACAATATGGAAGTTGTTGAAGTAGCCTCCAGAAACTGTCTCTACTAATAGTCTATTAATAGGGCCTACCATGGTGGAATGTCCACAGGATCTAATCTTCCTTGGCTGTTTGCCATTGAGCCAAAGATGCTCTGTTCTCTACTGGGTAGTTATAACATTACAGAATCATAAACTCTTAGAACTGGAAGGGATTCTACTGGCTCACTTACTGGCTCTAACCTCTCCTGTGCAGCATATCTTCCTCCTTTCAGGTAGGTGTTGAACATTTGCAGTGACCCTGCTTTGTGTCTTATTACACAAATGACAGCTGTGTCACCCTGGGTCAGTCACTTAACTCTTCTTGGCCTCAATCTGCTCATCAATAAAATGAGGGTAACAAAAACACTTACTGCAAAGGGTTGATGTGAAAATCAAATGAAATACTATGTAAAGGGTTTTGCAGACTTTAAATAATTACTTTACTGACATAGCCTGTTTCATTTTCAAAAAAGTCTGACTGGCACAAAGTTTTCTTTATATTAGCCTAACGTCTGCTTCCTGGTAACTTTTAACTACTATCTGTAAATGGCCCCCTTCTGGAACAACATAGCATATCTATTTCCTCTTATCCATGACAGTCCTTCCAGTATTTGAAGATAGGTGTTGTTCATTTGTTTCAGTCCAGTCCAACTCTGTCACCCCATTTGGGGTTTTCTTGACAAAGATACTGGAGTGGTTTCCCATTTCTTTCTTCAGCTCATTTTATGGATGAGGAAAATGAGGCAGGCAGAGGTTAAGTGACTTGCCCAGGGTCACATAGCTAGTAAGTGTCTGAGGCCAGTTTTGAACTCAGGAAGATGAGTTTTCCTGACTCTGGGCTTGATCTCTATCCATTTCTGCCACCTAGGTGCCCTTGAAGATAAATATTTCACCCGTAATAAATCTAACTCTCCTCCTGGCTAAAAATGCCAAGCTCTTGAAATTGCTCCTGTAAGAGAGTGTTCAGGCCTGTTCCCTCTCCCCGCCCCCCCCCCCCCCATTCTTGTCATTCTTCTCTGGATTCACTCTAGTTTTTAAAATATCCCTTCTAAAGTGTGGCACCTAAAATTGGATGAAGTATACTGTATGTTGTCTGGCTAACACAGAATATAGAAGGATTATTACTCTCCTTGTTCTAAATACTTTACTTGTATTGACGTAGCCTAAGATTACTCTAACGTTTTTAGAAACCATATAATACTTTTGTATATTACGGAGCTTGTGTAAAACTGAATTCCTAGGTCTTTTTCATATGAATTGCTGAACTAACCTATGTCCAATAAGATCTCTCCTATGTTCAATTTACGTAATTAACCTGAAGAGAATTTCACATTTATACCTATAAAATTAAAAGTTTTTGGTTTTATCTACCATCTCATCTTATCTAGTTCTTTCTAAATCTTTATTCTGTCACACAATATACCAATATATAATGGTTTTTCAAAATTTTCTTCTCTTTTTTTCTTATGCTTCCGCCGCTCCCTTATTTTCATTTAACACTCCCTAATTGCACCCAAGACTACTATCACCCCTCCTCCCCAATTGTTCTAACACCCCAAGGAGGCAGTATCTTTCACTTTTGGAATCTCTGGTGGAACCTTGCATATAGTACTCCACTAGAGATTCTTCTAGAGCAGTGGTTTTCAACCTATGGGTCGCTACCCCTTTGGGGGTTGAACGGGGTTGCCTAAGACATATTTCTGATGGTCTTAGGAACTGAGACACCACTCTTCTGTCTCCGGGCGGGTCCACCCACATATGAGTATTAAAGGGTCACGGCATTAGGAAGGTTGAGAATCACTGCTCTAGAGGTCAATGCCAGTCTTTTTATCAACACTCTTTGGGTTTTACCAGTTACAAGTCCTTCTTCACTGTACCCCACTACCAAGCATAACACTTGAAGCTGGTGTTTGGAGAGCCTTACTGAATAGTAAGGAATTGGCACTTTCTTTATGTTCTTATTTTTTTGGAAATGTGTCTCTCTCCAGAAGACGCTGAACCTTTAGCTACCCTGTCTAGTGTGAGATGCTTCTTTTCTTTCTTGGAGCTAGGAAGATGTTGAGTCCAAATTCTACTTCAGATACTTATTAACTGTATGACCCTGGCTCATACTGGGTCAGTGTCCTCCTTGGTAAGACCAGAACGATAATAGCACCTACATAACAGTTGATGTGAGGCTCAAATGTGAAAGCACGGAAAGGGTTTTTCAAGTCTTAAAGCACTATGCAGATTCTAGTTATTATTGTTTTCTCATGTCCTCCAACATACTAGGCTAGGAGCAGAAATTCACAAACTCTTTGTTCCCCATACCACTTGAAAATGCTTCCTTTGCCACTATCATTTAGCAACCTCTTCTCCTGTAAAGGTTTATGCCATCTGCCTAAACATCTGGTCCAGATCCTCATTGCTGTGATCTAGTGACCTCTAGGTCATTCTTCCACCATTCCAAAAGAGTAAAATGCCTGGTTTATCATCTTTCCCTGTAACTCATGCCCTGCTCCCATACTTGAAGACTTTAATGTACAAACATGTCTCCTCAAGAGCACTGGCCTCCCAGTTCATTAACCTTCTCAAATTCCGTGACCCAGAACTTACTTTAATCTTCTCCAGACACCTGCAAGAGTGATCACTTTGTAGAGTTCATAATTCAATTCCACGAACATTTATTAAAGGGTCAAAGATGTGCTAGGAACCATAATGGTATATCGGCAAGCACCCTAGCATAC
>CM053582.1:270777654-270803783 GCA_028627135.1 Pseudochirops cupreus
CAGGTTGTTGACTCTCTTTTCATGATTTTCTTGCATCATTCTTATTTCTCTTCCCAATTTTTCCTCCACTTCTCTCATTTGGTTTTCAAAATCCTTCTTCAGCTGATCTCTAGCTTTTAGGCAATCTTCATGTTTCTTGGAAGCTTTTGGTGTGGAAGTTCTGACTGTGTTGTCTTCCTCCCATTCCCGGCTTTGATCCTTCTTTTCCCCAAAGAAGGGATCTAGAGTTTGGTTGCTGTTCTTACTTTGCTTCCTATGCTTGTTCATGTTTGGCCAGTCACTGATTTTTTAGCTCTGTGGAACTCTGCCTCCAGAGGGGAAAGCTTTGTCCCAAATTGCTGGGGTTTTCCCAGCTGCTGGAGCTTTTAGGAGACTGCTGCAGCCCCCACCAGCTTTGGCTCACTGAAAATGTACCCCAGGACCACACCCAAGACCACTATCTGGATCCAGGCTGCTCAACACAAGAGCACTTGGCCTCTGAACAATCACTTGGCCCCCCTGCAGGCTGCAGGCTGTGAGCTCTGAAGCAGCAAGGTGGAGGCGGCTGCAGGGCCGCTACTTCTGCTGCTTCCTTGCCCTGGAGGCAGTTTGGCCAGACCTGCTTTTTTCTCCCAATTTTAACCGAGTTCTACTGACCCTTTCACTTGGTCCTTTTTTTCTTATGGCTTGATAATTCTGCAAACTACCACAGCTGTCGCAGATCCGCTCTCCCGAAGCTCCAGCCACGGCTCAGCTTGGCTCATCAATCCACCCCCGGGGCCAAGCCGCTGTTTCAGGCTGGGCCGGTTTCAGCTCCCAGAACTGAGATGGTCCCCTTGAGCCGAGCTGCCTTCAGTGGTAAGTGCATTTTAGATTTCTAAAATTTGTTTAGAGGCATATTTTATGGGTATTTTGAGGTGGCTATGTGGGAGCTGCCGAATCTTGCTGCTCCTACGCCGCCATCTTGGCTCTGCCTCAGGATAAATGTTATTGTCCTCATTTTTACAGATAAGGAAATGAGTAAGAAAGAGATTAAGTGACTAGTCCAGGAAAGGCTATACAGTAATCTTTCCCCTGCACTTGGAGACAATTGAACCATATTAGATATGTCTACATTATTTTTAAACTTCGGGATTCTACAGGCCCTCTAAAATACTGATTCCAGAATTAATTAGTAATGCTTGTGGTCAGAAATTTCTTTCTCAAAGTTTGACACTTTTGTAGATCTGTAAACTCAATAATTTGGATATTCTCTCTGTTGGTGCAAATCCCATCTTATCCCACCTTACTCTGTGTAATTTTTATTTTTGTGTTCCGGTCCCCCATTGGGTTCCACCAACACACTGATGGTTTTCTCTAAGTAGACTGACATTGAGTGGGTGGCAATGAAGCATATGGACTGTTCATTAGTTATGTATCACTCTCTCTACATAAATGGCCACCCACCTTTCTTGGTTGTGTATTTCTCAATAATATCTTTTATACTTTGTCTTTCATTCATTTCATTGTTGGTATTATGTAGCCATCTACTCATGTCCATAATGCATTGTTCCATCATCATTGGTGTGCCCAGTAACTCTAATTCTTTAGAATAATGGTGTCAAACAAATAGAAATGAGAATCACCAATCCTTATATAAGGATCCCAGAGGACTGTGTATTGATTTAGTGTTAAGATATAATGTTATCTGTGTTTTATTGTATTTTTATTTATTTGGCTAAATATTTCCCACTTACATTTAAATGTGGTTCTGTCTAAATTCAGGAGTATTGTGGGGTCTGTGTTTTTGATGTCTCTGCTTTAGAGATTGTGGTATATCATACTTCACAGACATGTAGCTTTACTTAAAGAATATTCACATTGAAAAGATAGGCCTTTATTTTAGGAAGAAGCACTACACAATTTCCCAAATGCAATCCAGATGCTCTCCTAATTAATTTTAAGTTCGATTCATTGACTATTTGCAGTATTTTCCCAAGATATTTTTTTCTGATGGGCCATCTCTACAGGCTAGCTCTCTGTCCAATGGTCTGGATCCTTTAGAATAACTGTGGGTCCCATTTAGAAGACTCAACGATGTTTGACTTGATAAAGTCAGAGCAATGACATCCACCAATCACAGCAGCTAGAGGAATTCGCTGTCTAGAGTCAACCCATTTTCCTTTTGTTTTCTTCAACTAGCATCTTCCATGACACTGACAAAAACTTTTCTCTAGTATAAATCTTCCTGTTTTATGCCTCACTTGATATTAGCCATCAGAGGGTCATCAAACTCATTTTCATTGCTATTTCTTTCTGCTGTGACTGGCACAGAAAAGTGGCCTAGCAACCAGCTAAATAAAAAGAAGAGAGAGAGAGAGAGAAAGAAAGAGAGAGGGAGACAGAGATGTATTTGATAGTCTGTTTATTACAGAGCCATTTCATACAGAGCCATAGTACAAGAAAATCACAGGGTTTATATACCTTATAACATAGACTCTGAGTAAATTGAAATGCCAGGACCCTTCTTTAGTCCTGACCACTCCCTATCCCAGCCCAAGGCTAATTATTCAATGAGACTTCTTCCTCAGGACCTTTCCCAGAGATACAAATAAAGCAGGGAATCATTTGCTAATTGACTGCTGGAAACTACTTTATATATTCATAGAACCAATGAAAGCATCAACCCAACAAGATTATATTCTTTCTGCATATCTGCCTCACAGAAGGGGGGGGGGGGCATTAAAGTCTGGTCTACTACATCTTTCAAGGAATCTTGTATAGCTTTAACATGTCACAAGATGCTCGGTTTGAAAAGAACCATGAAGGTGGCATTTCTCTCTACAAAATTAATTTTTTATACTCAACAAACAGTGAGCATAGTCAAATCTTGTATTCTTTATACACTTCAATAAATTGTGTGAAATTAAAGTTATTTATTGTAGGTTATCATTTATTTAAGCCTTCCTATGCCTTTATCATACATTCATCAACCTTTGATACGTGGGTAGATAATTCTTATAAAGATTTCATAGAGATGAGGAAAAAGGCATTTGGTTCAGTAGTTACTGATGTTTGCTCAGTCATCTTTTTTGGATTAACAACAACATCCATGATATTTTCCTAGAGTTTGATATTCTTCATTCTTTCATATACCTTGAGGATTGATTCCTTAATGTCCTCAAAAGGGTGTTACTTTCAGCATGGACTTCCTCTTTCCTTCTTTCTTTCCTTCCTTCCTTCCTACCCTTCCAAACTTTTTTTTCATTAGTGTTAACTTTTCTTCCTCAATTATCACATAGGTTGTCATGTTAGAGTCCAAATGTGGTGGCTCCACTGTCATTGATGGAAAGAATAGTTTGTAATAATAATATTGATGGGATCCTTTCCATTTTTGTCTGTTGTACTTCATTTTTGTTCTTCAGTGCTGTCAGAATGCTCTGGCTTCATTGGATGTGTTGTTAAGCTTTCTGTTGACTTTTTCTCTCTTCCAATGATTCTCACTATTTTTATGAGCGAATATTACCTAAAATCTTCCACATTCCTCCTCTGTAAGATTTTCCAGAGCAGTTTGTATTTTAAAGTAATACATTATTGTCCTTTGCTGCCATATCTCTGTCAAGGAGAAGTGTTTCCTAAGACAGTTTCTAGACTTTGGTCTCCTGGTTGTGACAAGTGGAAATGCTGATGGGTTGTACTGTTGCCTCTAGGTTTTTTTAAAGTCTATTGCCCAGTTTTGAGTGTCCATAGCTTGTTAAAATGCATTGGATATATTTTTATATCACATTATCTTATATTCTTTCTTATATTTTGATATTTATTTTTATCTTTGTTCTAAATTTTCTAATAAGACCAGATCATTATCTAACTTTCACAGACAACCAATTTGGAAGTGACCCTGACATTCATAGTCAGTAATTTCTTATTTAACAAGATATATCCAATTTCATTTTTTTGGTAATGTTATTTGATACTTGCTATTTCCAGTACCACCCGGCTCTCCTCTCAGAGAAAATATTTATGACATATAGTCATGAGGCTTCCCTATTAAATGAACTAACCCAACATCTACTAACTACTAACTAACTACAACTAACCCTATTAAATGAACTAACTCAACATCCATGGATTTCCTCACTGCAGGTAGCTAATGGGAGAATGTCAGTGCCCAGATCAGCTCTCAGAGCTGAATGCCAGGTGAGCAGCCAATTAGTGAGAAACTCAGGTGAAGAATTACCAAGTTGTCCCTTTGGTAATGATGTCACTGAGGAATTCAGTACTGATGGCAAGATTCTCTCTCTTTCTGTCTCTCTGTGTCTCTGTGTCTCTGTCTCTCTCTCTCTCTCTCTTTCTCTCTTTTTCTGTCTCTCTCCCTTGTCTCTCTCTCTGTCTCTCTCTCTCTGTCTCTGTCTCTCCAGTTATGAGTTAGTCTGTTAAGGATGATTCCAGTCAGCAGATCCAGGATACTTCTGGAGCTAGGGGTGGTGTTTTCCAGCTGTACATTCAACTGGTCAGAAATTAAACAGCATTCCACAGCTTTGGTCCACACCAAGGGTAATGATGCCAAGAGTCTATTTAAGGCTCAGTAGGCCAGCAGCTGTTCATATGGCTTATCATACCTCACTGGATTAGAATGTACTCCATGCCACTGGCACAGGAATATCTAAGAAAATTTTGGGTGTGTTACTGCTAATCCAACTATGAGATTTGTTGTCAAGCCAGTTTGAGAGATGAAAGGTAAATTCTGCCCTATTGAAGGTGAGTTAAACAAAGTTGTGACCTCTGAGCTCCCATATTGCTTTTTAAAATCCTTAAGTCATTTCAGATAGAAGGGATATATGCATATGGCCTCTTTAGTTCAGCCCCACTAAAGCAGAGTAACACTACAACTAAAATATCTCAAATTCTGAGATTTAGAGCTGGAAGGGACCTTAGAGGTCATTTAGTCCAATTGCGGCATTTCATAGATGAGGAAACTCAAGGATAGAGAGAATTAATAGTTAAGGTGACTTGACCAAGTTCGTATGGGTGATATGTCAGATTAGCATTTGGATCTAGGTCTTCTAACCTCAAATCAAGCCTGGTTTCCAGAACCCAATGCATCCTCCAGACAATTGAGTTCAATTCAATAATTTTTTATTAAGCACCCTGCTGCGTGCAAGACATTGTGCTGTATCCCGAAGACACAAAAAATAAAGATAATCTAGACGCCGACCTCAAGGCTCTTTCAAATAAGGGAAAGTGAGATAAATTCAAAGAAGACCTAAAGACAAAGCATATGAGAAAGCTCAGGAGGAAGTCATCTTTTTTAGCTTTCCAAAAAAGAGTAAATCCAGAATCTCCCTTAGAAAAGTACATAGTAAGCACTTAATAAATTAGCTACCTATTTTTCTATCATCTATCTAATCCATCTACCTGTCTGTCCATTCTCTCTCTGTCTCTCTCTGTCCCTCTCTCTGTCTCTCTCTGTCTCTCTCTGTCTCTCTCCTCTCTCTCTCCTCTCTCTCCTCTCTCTCTCTTTCTCTTTCTCTCTCTCGCTTTTTCTCTCTTTTGCTTTCCCTCTCACTCTTGCTCTCTCAACTGTCTACCTGTCCTCTCTCTCTATCCATCCATTCTATCTATCATTCTATCTGTCTGTCTCTCTGTCTAATCTCACAATTTACTAATTTTGATAGTTGTGGTAAGGAAGTTCTTCCTTTTTACAACCTAAATACCTCTAGTTACAATGTCAAATCACTCATTGTCTAGTTCATTCTTCATGGGAAATGGAGAAATTAGATTTCTTAGTACTAACTCCCAGATTTGATTTATACCCTTTGGTCCTCACTTTAAAAAAAAAAAAGGTATTCCTTTGCATCCTCTAGGCTATGATGTTTTCCTAGCTGTCTCTCTATTGAAGTTAGAGTTCAAAGGAACCTATGACCTCTGCCAACTTCACTTAAAAATTGAGTCTATCAAATTATCCTTTCTTGTGCAAACCCAGCAGGGCCCCTGTGTCCTGTTAGCTCATTTCCCTTCTGCCCTGCCAGTAGAGACCAGACCCAAAGGCATGTTGGTAAACAGCCCTCTTGGGTTTGATGTGGCAATAGATCCCTAGTCTCAGGTTTCCACTTGCCAGGCTGTAGTTTTTCCTCCTCCTTCATAAAAATGAAAGTATGTCTCCTTCTAAGATTTGGCTCCACTCCCAAGGCCTTCACAAGGCCATGAGGGACCCCTTGCAATACACAGTTGATTATCTATTTGCATGATATTTATGCTGCATAAATACCAGGTGCAGAGGGAATATGTCATTAGAGTCCAGGATTTGGAATTTATAGGACAGAATGCCCAGAATCCTTTCCTACATATATGAGCTCTCATTCATCCAATAAATATTTACTGAGCACCTGCCATAGACATAGCATAATAGACTTATGTGGAACTAGATTTGTTACACTTGGTACTGAAGGACAGAGCTATAAGCAATGGGTAGATTTGGGTCCAGCATTAGGAACAATTTCCTAGTAATTAAAGTTGTCTGGAGAGACAGCCTGGAGTTGTAGACAGCTGGCCTCAGAGTCAGGACACCTCTGATGCCTACAAGTTATGTCTCTTGTCTGTGGCCAAGTCACTTAACATTTCAGTGTCTCAGGCAGTTGTCTGAGATCATAAATTGCTGAACAGTTGATCTGCTTTGGTAAAAGGAGTTTCATCACTGGGAGCACCCTATGCCAATCAAATCATAGCTCTGGACAAACAATATAAAAGACAGATCTAAAATGGATTTGGCTTCCTTAGGGAGTAATGAATTTCCCATAAGCAGAGTTCTTGATTCAGAGGCTGAATGACCATTTTTGGGGAATGCTGTAGAGAAGATATTTGCTTCAGTTATGGATTGGGTTAGCCCACAACACTCCTGAGAATGACCCAAACCAGATTAAAATGTAATTGGAAAATATTTAGGAAAATGAATAAAATTCAGTAAAATCTAGATAATATTACATTTTAAAACTAAGTTAATAGGAAACCCATAGGGATCCATTGATGCAGATTAGTGGCCCCCATTTTTCTTTGAGTTTGATACTACTGGTTTAGATGACATCAAGAACACTTCCAATTCTGAAATTTTTTGATTCTCCTTGATAACAACAAGCTTTTCAATTGTCCCTTCCAGGTCATATTTATTAAGACCTAGTAGGGAAAGTATATTGGTGCCAGCTGCAGAAAACTGAATGGATTATTCCTTTTGAACTTAATCTTTAGACATTTATTGAATCCTTCTCATGATCTATATTATGATGCTATGAGAGTGATAAATATGGAACATGCTGGGACATATAGAAAGGCCTATATAAAATGTTACAAGATTAGCAGATGCAGAATTAAAGGAAATAAAACCAAAGGCAGTAGATAGACTTGGAAAGAGACATAGAGCAAACTCTATTTTCATTTGTTCACTCATGTAGTTATATTCTGTTAAAACTAAGAATTTTACATAAAATTTTACTCATTTTGTAATTTTATCTGATTGTTTTCATTGATGGTTGTTAAATCTATAGATATTTACTCAGAAAATTACTTAACCATTACATCTTAGAATTTCTACCTCCATTAGAATTAGGAACTCCTTGCTTCCTATCAAGGTTACAGTTCCACTGGAACAGTGGGGTAAAAAGGGAATGGGTGGTCTGACAAGAGAGTTGATTCTTTTTATTAGAATTCTTCAAGTCATCTTTTCAAAATGTTGTAGAGAAGATGCTTACTCAAAGATGTATTGACTAGAAGGCCTCTGAGATTTAACTCTGACATTCTGTGTAATGTTAGGTAGCCTATAGTGACTTACATTTGTGTCTTGTCTCCCTATTAGGTGGTATTCTCCATGAGGGTAAGGATTATCTTACCTAAACCCCAGGGATTAATACAGTGCCTGGCACATGCTAAACTCCAAATAAATGCCTGCTGTTTGATTGATTGGTTAATCAATGACTGACTTGAAAACAAGTGAATACCTTCTCATACTTTCCTCTGAGAGGAGGAAAGCCGGAGCCATCTGAACCACAGTTACGGTTTGTCATGTTTGGCTCAATAAAAAAGGATACTAAGGAAGTGCATTCCTTGTGATGGATACATTGGAATTAAAGGAGAAAATAGTTGCTGTGAGCTCCTTCTTCTCTCCTATATATCAAAATCCCTTGAGACCATGCTCTGTTCTTTCCTTTGCTCCAGTGTCTAATGACAAGCAACTTATTAGACTTGCCTAGGCTAGCCCCAATCCTTGTGCCTTTGATCCTATCCCATCCTTTCTCCTCTGACTTCAATCATCTCCACCCTATCTGATTTTCAATCTTTCCTATTTGTTACTTCTCTGTTGCCTATACACATAAGTTTTTCTTATTATTAAAAAAAAATTTTACTTGAGCATTAAGCTGTGTCCTATATCTCTCTTCCCATTCATAGCCAACCAACAAATTAAAAGCTGTAGACCCACAATGTCTCCACTTCCCCTTTTCTCATTTCTCAACTACTTACAACCTGGTAGCTTACTTCATCACTCAGATGAAACTGATCTCTCCAAAATTGCCAGTGAGCTCTTAATTGACAAATCTGATGCTCTTTTCCCAGTCCTCATCCTTCTACCAATGGTTCTCAACCTGTGGGTTATGTTCAATTTAAGTACATCCTACATATCAGGTATTTACATTACGATTCATAATAGCAGCAAAATTACAGTTATGAAGTAGCAACGAAAATAATTTTATGGTTGGGGGTCACCACAACATGAGGAATTGTATTAAAGGGTCATGGCATTAGGAAGGTTGAGAACCACTGTAAGACCTTTAAAGAATCTGGCATTGCTGACCACCCCTTTCTCCTATATATTCTCTCCTCCTGAGTTTTTCCCAACATTACTTTCTCTTGGATCTCCTCCTATTTGTCTGACCACTCTTCAGTCTTCTCTGCTGGATTGTCATCCATTTCCCAACCCTTATGCTTAGGTGTTCCCCAGGGCTCTGTCTTGGACTCTCTTCTCTTCTCTCTATGTCCTCTTTCTTTCTGATTGATCTCACCATCTCCCATGGATGTAACTATTATTCCTAAAAAGATAAATCCCAGATACACACACACACACACACACACACACACACACACACACACTCATCTCTAGCCTTTCTCCTAAACTCTTGTCTTGCATCACCCATCACTTACTGGAAATTTAAAACTCAATATCCTCTGTGAATCTCAAATGCAACATGCCCAAAATAGAACCCTTTACCTTCCTAATTTCCTTATTTCTGCTGAGGGTGTCACCATCTGTTTGGTCCTATAGATTCACAATTTCAAAATCATCCTTGACTCTTCCCTTTCCCTCTTCTCCCACACAGAGCCATTTGCCAAGTCTTTTTGTTAGCTACCTTCACTACATTTATCATATCTATCCCTTTTTCTCCACTCACATAGCCACTATGCTAGATGAGGCCTTCATCACCTCTTGCCTAGACTATTCCTAAATAGTGTCCTTGCTTCAATCTCTCTCTTCTTTGACCCATGTTTCACACAACCGCCAATCTGGGACTCTGAAAGTGCAGATCTGACCATGTTACTCCATTGATCAAGAAGCTCCAGTTGTTCCCTTTTGATGATGGGTAAGGGTGTAGAAAGCAAATTCATTTTTTTCACATTTTACAAATCTGACTCTCCAGAATTCTCTTTTCGTTCCCCAGGACTTTCCCTGTATTAACCTAAAACCTCTTTACCTGGAAACTCACCTTGTCTCTAGACTTCACATATTGGAAGTACCTTCTGCCCATTTAGTCTTTCTCTCTCTCTGATTACCCGGTTTCTCCCAGAACCTCTATGTTAAGGAGGCAGCTGAGGCTAGTAATGTCTTCTTTCCTCTCCAGGCTGCTCCTGACTCTTCCAGACTTTCTCTGCAACACCCTCACACACAGTCATCTCTTTCCCCCTGGTTCCCCTCCACATATTTTTTAAGCTCCTTTTTAATCTATTGTCTTCTGCTATTAGATTTTAAGGTCCTTAAGGGCAAGGACTTTCTCTTCTCCTCCTCCTTCTCTTTCTCTTCCTTTTCCTTTTCTTCCTCCTCCTTCTCCTTCTTCTTCTTCCTCACAAAGAAACTAATTGATCCAAATCATTTTCTCTTTATTGGTAGAGATGAATGCCCTATCCTGGTAGGTAGAGTTGGAGAAAATGGGAGAATCCCAGCCTTCATAAGTCTTCTGTAGGACTTTTTAAGCTTTGAGTTGCTTCAGTGTTTCTAGCTTTCAGTTTCAAGATGGAACATGGAAGAGTTCAACCCAACTTCAGTTTGCTGAAGGAAAAGACCCTGGGAATGTGTGAGAGAAGTTCACAGTCTCCATTATCTCCTTTCCCAACACTTAGCACACTGACTGGCACATAGTAAATGTTTGATAAATCTTTGTTGATGACTTGTCTCCAGTCTACCATTCCAGATTTACGGTACACTATTTTGCTTCACTCACTCTGTGTTCTAATCAAATTGACCTAATTACTCTTCCTAGTTTTCTCCATATTTTGCCCCCTGTTCACCATATTTTACTGCTATCTACATGCCTTCACATGGATGAGTCTCCCATTCCTGGAATGCACTTCTTATTTCTGCCTCAGAGAATCCCTTACTTCCTGCAAGGATCACCTCAAGAGCTCCTTTCTGCAAGGCATGCATTTTGACTTAAATGTAGAGTATATGAAGGTGAGTAACATAAAGCATGGCTGGATAGATAAAAAGAAATCTAATTATGGAGGCACTATTTAGAATTGAGAATAAGAAATATATGTTTTGTCCTAAAGGCAGGGTAGTAATTTGGTTACATCTATACTTTAGAAAGATTATTTTAGCAACTGTATGGAGGATGGATGGGAAAGGAGGAGAGACTAAAAACAGAGAGACTAGCTAGCAGTCTATTATAGTAGTCTAGTCTCTAGTTGAAAGGTGATGTGGACCTAAACCTTAAAATCTAATGGGAGAAGACAATAGATTAAAAAGCTTAAAAAACATGTGGAGGGGAACCAGGGGGAGAGAGATGACTGTGTGTGAGGGTGTTGCAGAGAAAGTCTGGAAGAGTCAGGAGTAGCCTAAGAGAGGAAAGAAGACATTACTAGCCTCAGCTGCCTCCTTAACATAGAGGTTCTGGGAGAAACCAGGTAATCAGAGAGAGAGAAAGACTAAATGGGCAGAGGGTACTTCCAATATGTGAAGTCTAGAGACAAGGTGAGTTTCTAGGTAAAGAGGTTTTAGGTTAATACAGGGAAAGTCCTGGGGAACGAAAAGAGAATTCTGGGGAGTCAGATTTGTAAAATGTGAAAAAAATGAATTTGCTTTCTACACCCTTACCCATCATCAAAAGGGAACAACTGGAGCTTCTTGATCAATGGAGTAACATGGTCAGATCTGCACTTTCAGAGTCCCAGATTGGCAGTCGTGTGAAACTAGGGTGGTGGCTAAATGAATGGAGAGAAAAGTTTTGACAAGTGTAATAGAGTTAGAAATGACAGGACTTGGCAATGATTGGATATGGTGGGGGCAGGATAGGGAGAGGAGAGAGAGGATGAGTCTAGGATGGCTCTTAGGTTGTACATAGACTCCTCCTTTCTTTCTTGGATTTTTCTTCCTAGTAGTTTGCCACTGTTTCCTCTGAGTATAATTTTGTCCCCAAAAGTGGTCATTCAGGGAACCAGGAAGATGGGGCCAGCCTCACACATAGAGGCATAAATATATATGGGTGTGTGTGTGTGTGTGTGTGTGTGTGTGTGTGTGTGTGTGTGTGTAGCTAACCATACAGACAAAAAAAAATGGAAAGCAGTGAGATGTTTGAACTCTGCTGAATTAATACCTTCTCTTATCTCATTATCAAAATCTTCAAATTGACCATGAGTTTGTAACTCAAACTGTTTCCTCTTCAAAAGTTACTTATCTCTGTTAAGAAAATACCCTAAAGGGGCAGCTAAGTGACACAGTGAATTGAGCACCCACCCTGCAGTCAGGAAGACCTGAGTTCAAATATGACCTCAGACAGTTAACACTTACTAGCCATGTGACCTTGGGCAAGTCACTTAACCCCAATTGCCCTGCCTTCCCCCCTCCAAAAAGAAAAAAAAATACCCTAAAACAATGGAGCATTTGTGATGCAGTGGAAAGTATGTTGGGCCTGGATTCAAATCCTGATGGTCCAATTCATCTAAGATCTTTGTATCTCAGTTTCTTTACTTATAAATTGAGAGTATTGGACTAGATGACCTCTGAAGCCTCTTCCAGCTCTAAATCTATAATCTTCTGATTTTTAGGAGAGGTTCCCGAAGGTTATTTTGTTGTTCAGCTGTTTTTAGTCATGTCCAACTCTTCATGACCCCCTTTGGAAGTTTCTTGGCAAAAATACTGGAGTAGTTTGCTATTTCCCTCAGCTCCTTTTACAGATGAGGAAACTGAAGCAAACAGGGTTAAGTGACTGGCCCAGGGTCACACAGCTAGCAAGTGTCAAAATTTCAACCCAAGAAGATGAATCTTCCTGACTCTAGGCTTGTTAAGCACAACCTTAATGGAGGATTTATTTACAATGTATAAAATCCAACCCTCTTCCAATAATCCTAGAAAATCATCCCTGTAGATAGAGTCCAAGTCAGCTATAAAGTAGGGGTAAAAACAAATTAAAAATTTAAAGGCACTGAATTAAAAGCTCTTCTAATGGGACATTGCATGAATATAGATATATCCATAAAACTACATTACCAGTACTGGAAGAACAATTTTTTAAAAATATGATTGGATAATGGAAGTTGCATGGTATCATTTGTCAATGACATTATCATTAGAAAGGATGGCTGAGCATCGTCTGAAAGATATTGTTCACCTTTACTTTGGAATGAAGGAGTTCAGTATTTTAGCAAGATGCTTATTGGAATGCTCTTGGAAGCACACACTAAAACCAAAATAATCATAATCGTAATAATAATAATAATAATGCCATATTTGAAGCTTGAATTGCCTCTGGTAGATAAATGTGCCAGGAACAAGAGCCACCATGTAGAATAGACTAGTTTTGTTGTTGTGGGGTAGTAGTGAGTTTTTGTTTATTTGTTTTATGAATAGGTATTGAAACTGTCCTCAAGGATTAATTGGCTTAAGAGACTAAGTCTTGACCATGAACATAGTTTCCTGGTGGCCTAAGTACAACACCCAAGCCACAAGGAAACAGGGGTTGCGCTCTCTCAGGTCTGATCTGTGCACCTCATGGCCAATGTAGAGACAGAGAAGCTGTTCGACTCTTTGTAAGCGTCCTTTCCATTTTCTGGCTAAGTAAACCTCCATTTGTTAATGCTTGGGTGGTCAATGTCTAGCTTGAAGTACCAAACTAGCTAGAGTCAGACCTAACCTACAAAAATATTTATGTGGACTATAGGAAGCAATAAGAAATTATCCAGTAAATGTCATGGTTGTTGGGTTTTTTTTTTCCTACATCTGCTGCTCAACGTGGTTTTGACTTTATGAAATAAGATGACCCTTCCATGTTAAGCTCTATCAGGATCCCCATGCCAAGACCACCCCTCTCTTTTTGCTCTTCTCTTTATACTATTAGGAGACACCCTGTTTTCCAGAGCTGAGGCCCCAAAAGCAAGCTGTACCCTGAGCTTGGCATAACAACAATCCTTTGTGTTCACCCTCTGGATGTACTCTGCTTCAGCAAAATCTCAGAATTGTTTCTGCACCAGCCCCAACTGGTCCCTAAGCTTGGACAAACACCTGCAGGAGCCACATTCCAATCATGAAGCCCTGCTATGAATCAGATTTGCTCATTGTTGCTGTTACGGTTGTCACGGTTATAGCTCCCTACGTAGCTGGTACTTTACGCATCAAGGTTTAGCCTCACTAATGTAGGTCTCCTCCTAGAGGAGGCCCCAACACACGTCTAGTTCCCCTTTTTCAACAGAATAAAAAGCTTTTTGTTTATAACCACTGTTAGCTCTTTGGTTTTATTTTGTTTTTTGAGTTAACTGTGGTTGTGATAACCCGTGTGTAAGCTCTTTGATATTTTCAGAGTTAACAATGACTACATAACCTCTGTTACACTTTGATCATTTGTTTTCAGGGTTGACAACTCGTTACTTGTGATCTCATTTTGTTGGTAGTTTTTCAATTGTATGACTTCATGACCCCATTTGGGGTTTAACATCCATCACAGATAAGGAAACTGAGGCAAATAGGTTAAGTTACTTACCCAGGGTCACACAGCTAGGAGGTGTCTGAGGGCAGATTTGAACTCAAGAAGATGAATCTTCCTAACTCCAGGACCAGCACTCTATCCACTGTGCCATCTAGCTCCCTAGTTTATTTATCTCATGGCCAAGGCTTGCTAACTCAAGTTTTAATTGACACTACCAATGCTCAGCCTCCTTTCCTTTCTAATTGGAAGGATGGAGAGTGGAGTACCAAACTCCTCCCAATGCCTTCTTTTTATAGAGGGCAGAAACTGGACTTTTCAGCTCGCTCCATTCTGTACCTGCTACTCTGCCTGATTTCAGTTCTGTGGAACTAGATTTCCCCAGGCCAGATACTGCCTGGTTCTCCCAAATCCTTTCCTACCTCCCTTTGGGTATTGTCTCCCTTATTAGATTGCAAGCCCCTTGAGGGCAGGAACTGTCTTCCTTTTTATTAATTGTATCCAAAGCATTAGCTTCTGGACAGCTTAGGTGGCACACTGGCTAGAGCCCCAGGTCTGGAGTCAGGAAAACCTGAGTTCACCAGCATCAGATACTTACTAGCTATGTGGCCCTGGGCAAGTCACTGACCCCTGTTTGCCTCAGTTTCGTCAGTAAAATGAGCCAGAGAAGCAAATGTCAAACCAGTCCAGTATCTTTGCCAAGAAAATCCCAAATAGGTGCAGCTACGTGGTGCAGTGAGTAGAGCACTGGCATTGGAGTCAGGAAGACCTGAGTTCAAATTCGGCCTCAGATACTTGACATACTTACTAGCTGTGTGACCTTAGGCAAGTCACTTAACATCGATTGCCTTGCCTTCCACCCTCGGGAAAAAAAAAAAGAAAATCTCAAATGGAGTCACAAAGAGTCAGACACTAAAATGCCTGAACAACAGCAACAATAGCCAAAGCACTTAGCACAGTGGCTGACACGTAGTAGATTCAATACATGGGACTGAATTGGAGAGTCACTAGTGTCCCTCTTTTGCAAGAGGCAGTATGTATGTCTGTTATTAGTCTATTCAACTATATGAAAATTTTTATGTAATATGTAAGGGTAAAATGAAGAGATGAAGTGACTGACTTATTAAAACCTGGGTCAATAGGAAGGTTGACTATTTTTTAAAAGTTTTATTCCTGCCTTTTATTTTTATACTATAGTCATTTTCTCATATGCTGCTTTCTCCTGAACCCCAGCCTACTTTAACAAAAAAGAATTAAGAAAAAACGGCTGACATAAGGAACCCATTTAATTATGTATGTAACATTCTGTGCCCATAATTCCTCACGTCTCTATCAAGAAGTGAGTAATATATTCCATCATCTGTTTTTCAAGATCAGTGGCCATTACAGTTAACTTGCGGTGAGTTAGCTTCCTTTTATCCTTGTTTTATTTCACTGCATCACTTGCTACATTGACTTCTTCCATCTTTCATCATCTTTGCCACTATATTCTCCCAAGTTTTGGCACAGCCTGACCTTACATAATTTCTGGGTCAAATTTATCTTAATATTGTTTCAATCCTGGCTATAATTTGGTTTCATAATTGCCAATTCATGTAAGATGACTTTGAATTAGCTATGGGCCTTTGGGATTGACACCAATTATGCAAGACCAAAAATCATTCCAACAGACAAGTAGAAAGATATGAAGTTTTCAGGAGAAGAAATGTGATTAAAAAGTAGAAGAAAAAATAATCTAAATCATAAGATAAGGATTGGTCTCTGATTTTACTGGTGTAGGGAACTGAGCAAGGAAGGTATAATAAAGAAACTATCTTTACCAATTAAGGAAACTCCCTCTACTTCTCTGCAACATAGTCCTAGAACATTGCCTAGAGCCCTGATTGGGTAAATGATTCATCCATGCCAACACAGCCAGTATGTTTCAAAGCAGGAATTGAATCTTCTCAGCTCCCTATCCATGAAGAGAATGCAAATCAAAATAAAGTTTTATATCACATTTAGCAAAGCAGCAAAGATGATAAAAGATGGAAGAAGTCAATGTAGGAGAGGCTGTGAAAAGACAGGCACACTGATGTAATATATTGTTCCTGGAGCTGTAAATGGGTTCACACATCTTGAAAGTAATTTGGAATTATGTGAGAAAAATCACTAATTTGTTCATCTCCTTTGAACCAGTGGCCCTACTACTATGAATATACTCCAAGGAAGTCAAAGACAGAAATCAAAGTCCCATACATACCAAAATAATTTAAATAATACTCTGTGCAGTAGCAAAAAACTAGAAACAAATTGGGCTCCCATGAATTTGGAGGAATGACTGAAGTGTTCCTCATCACTACCATCCCTCTCCTTCCAAAGTAACGTAGAATGCTACTTGAAGAAGTTGCCTAAGTGCTCTGTAATGATCTTTTGTGCAGTTATCTAATGCATCTATGTAGAAAAAAAGCAAATGTTTGCAAGCCCAGATGGCCCAAATTAGAAAGAGACATGCTGGAATAAAAAACAGTTCTATATACTACTCTATTATGAGAAAGTAATGGGTCAATAATTATATCTACTGCATATGGTCTTTGGTTTTTAAAAATGTGGTAATGAGCAGAGGCATTTTTTTCCTTTTTTTCTTTCTTGCTACTACTTCTTTAAAAAGGTGATTTCATAATTTCATAAAATTATTTTTTAAAATTTTGTTTTATAAAATTTTATTAAAAATATAAAACTTTTTTATGAAAAAGATTTTTATTAAAATGTTTCTTTTTTCTCTTGTTGTCTTCCCTTCTCTATCTTCTCATTTTGATCATAATGATTTTATGTGCTTTCCTTCTTTCTTGCTTGGAGAGAAGCTAATTTGACACTCTATTTGCTTACCTTTTTTCTCAGAGATCTTTCTCACTTTCTGAGATCTAAGAAAATCAGGAAATCTCTTCTTTTTTTTTTTTTTTTGTCTAGCTGGAAACTCCAATGTTTCCCAGCAAGAATAATACCCCTGGACCTTGAGAACAATATAGTCATTATTCTGTTCTTTCTTCTAGGAAATTCATCAATATTTTCTGTAGCCTCCATTTCTGCAGCCCCAGCATTCTGTCTTTGTGTGAACATAGACACATCTTCTTCACATGGACTTTAGCCCTGTTCAGTTCCTTTTGGTGTATATGTCTTCTTTTACTACCTGTGGCAAGTGTAATTTGCTATTAGAAGTTGTAACACTAAGTTTCTAAATCATAGTAGTTATTTCATTGGCCTAAGTAAGGCTCTTTTGACTATTAGCCTATTTATCTTTGAGCTAAAATTTTTCCCAGTGGGATCAATGATCAATCCCATATGCTCAATAAATATTCATTTTTGCTTTCAAAGAAAGATCTGTGTGAGTTGTTGGGTATGATCAGCAGAGACATACCATTGCAAAAGTTAAAAGAACCTAAGTTCAAGAATAAATGAATGAACGTGTGAAAAAGAAGTATGTGTTTGTGGTAGCAGTCATGCTAAAAGATTGGAGACAAGTTAGAGAGAAGCTGGGCCACTTTCCAACTCCTGAGGGCACTCTTTATAGCCTGGCTTCAATATTGCATATAAAGCACTCAGCTTTGTGGATTTCTCCAACATCAAATATACCCATAGCCAACTCTAAATATTGTACATGAAAACATACCAGAGCCATCTAGAGATTTTTTTTTAATGATTTGTTATTTCAGATGATGTGACCCAGTGACCTGGTGTGGGTTTCTCTTGGCCCTCTCTTTCATCTTCACCTTACTTTCTGTGCCTGATTGCTCTCCACCATGTACTTATAGTGTAGGGGAAGCTGGGTCAATGAAGGTAATGGAGGAAAAAAGAACATGAAGAAGAAAATAGAGAAATGACAACTTTTCTTGTCAATAATAGTTCCATTTTTACCTGAAAAAAATGCCTAAAAGTTGGTAGTGTAGTCCACTGAAAAGAAGCCCTAGGTTGAAAGTCAGCTCCATCACTGATGTGCTATATGACCCTGGTTAAGTCATTTCATCTCTCTAGAATTCAGTTTCTCCATCTCTGAATAGGAGTACTAGAAGTGCTGGGAAGCTAGGTGGCAGAGTAGGTAACACACAGGGCCTGGAGTCACAAAGACTCATCTTCCTGAGTTCAAATCTAGCCTCAGATACTCACTAGTTGTGTGATCCTGGACTAGTTACTTAACACCATTGGCCTTAGTTTCCTCATCTGTAAAATGAGGTGGAGAAGGAAATGGCAAACCACTCCAGTATCTCTGCCAAGAAAATCCCACATGGGGTGAAGAAGAGTCAGACACGACAGAATAACAAATGGAAGTGCTGTTCCTCATGAAAAGTCCTTCAAAAGTAAATGCATAATAGTATTCACATTAGTCTATCCAACCATATGAAAAGTTATATATGATATATAAGAATGAAATGTAAGGATGGGGTTGATTGATTTACTCAAACAAGTCACTGCACACCAATTAAAGTAAACAATGAGATGCTCTGGTACCTTAACCAGGGGGAAAGGATCATCGAGGGGCTTTAGTTTCAGTCAATCATAGACTTTAGACTAAGCACAAAAGTCCTTGGAACTGGAATGCCATTACACAGGAATTTTTTTTGGACAGGTTGAGGAAGCTTGGTTGAGCCCCAGTTATCAAACTAGTTAGAACAAAAGTCACTCAAGAGGATGGATCAGGCATGGCAGTGAAATAAAACTCCTGAGCAGAAGAAGAGGTCTCAGATTTGACTTTGACATGTCTCCTTCCTCCCTCCCTCCCTTTTATCCAGGAGGCCGTTACAAACTTTTGATAGGAAGAGATGTTGGATCTCTCATCTTCCCATCATGCAGCATCCCTAGATGGAGTCATGGCAGTGACTGCATTGGGAGCCAATGACAGTCTGGCCATAGATTCATGGCTCTGCAAAAAACCTAGCAAAAAGTACCCCATGAAAAGAATTTCCAGCAACCAGGTGGCATGAATTTTTTGGTTGTTTTTTGTTTGTTTTGCTACATGTGCTATATAAAGCATAGGTATATACACACATATACATATACACACACACACACATATATACACACATATATCTATAAAATTATTCTATATGCACTTTTATTTATCAGTTCTTTCTTCTGGCTGCTGATAGCATCTTTCTTATGGTACCACCTAACAGCTACTTAAGGCTTGTTGACTAAATTGTCAACTGATAATATTTAGAAGACACTGGTATGGGCTTAAGCTGATGTTATTAGAGAATCACTTCAGACTCCTCATGAATACCTCAGAAACTCCAGGAGGAGATGTACCCTTGATCTGATCCCCGAGACTCATCTGTAAGAGAAATTGAGATTGTTGTTGTTGTTCAGTCATTTCAATCATGTCCAACTCTTCATGACCCCATTTGGGGTTTTCTTAGCAAAGATACTGAAGTGGTTTGCTATTTCCTTCTCCAGCTCATTTTACAGATGAGGAAAGTGAGGAAAACAGGGATAAATGACTTGCCCAGGGTCACATAGCTAGTAAGCATCTGAGGCCAGATTTGAATTCAAGTCTTCCTGATTCCAGGTCTGGTGCTCTATCCACTGCACCATCTAGCTTTCCCTGAAATTGGGATGAGGATTCTTAAAGCTTTTATGGGAGCTATAGATAGATAGATAGATAGATAGATAGATAGATAGATAGATAGATAGATAGATACAGAGATACATAGATACAGAGATACATAGATACATAGATAGATACACAGATACATAGACAGATACATAGTTACATAGATTAGATAGATAGATAGATAGATAGATAGATAGATAGATAGATAGATAGATAGATAGATGGATAATCCCTCTTGATGATATCTTTAGGGTAAGTTACTAGAAGTCAGGCACTATACATTTCTTTTATATTCACACACACACACACACACACACACACACACACACACACACACACCCTGGATACACTGACAGATTGTGTACGCATTGATATGTCTTAGGGAAAATCCCAGAGAAAACAGTCATATTTTGACTATCCTAATCTTGAGCGTAGAAACAACAACAAAAGGTACTTTCCAAGAAGCGTCTAGAAAAAGTTTCCTGGTGGGAGCATATCTCAGTCTAGTTTCCTTTGCCATGTTTAGAGTTTCCACATAGCAAGCACATTGCCTGCCTTGTGTGACCAGCTCACTGAGGGACTATGAGAGCTCACTCAGCCCAGGGCTCAGTAGTTGCTCCAGTGGCCAACAGTTGCTTTCCACAAGTACACCCCAGAGAGTCTGCACATCACATAAATACACAAATGAGGATCCCAAGCTAACAACAATATTTGGGATATATCTTAGAGTGACATATTTCCTCCAGGGCAAATAAAGTTCTTTGGCAATCAGAAGCCTCTACCCCTGTTCAACACCCTTCTGGAGGAGTTTGTCTCCTCCTGAGCATCATATTTTAGAAAGGGCTTTGACAATCTGGACTATGTTCAATGTAAAATGATTAGAATGGTGAGGATCCTGGAGAACATGCCATTGGTTGAAGAAACTGAAAGATGTTTAGCCTGAAGAAGAGATGATTTAAAGAAGATGAGACTGTCTTTATCAAATATTTGTAGGACAGTCATATGTCAGAAGCATAGGTTTGGGTTGGTTGGCCCTAGAGTGCAAAAGTAGAAGCAATAAATATTCCTTAAGAAGGACAGATTTCAGCTCAATATAGGGAGGAACTTTCTAGCAGTTAGAGATATTCAACCAGAGAATGAGCTCCCCATCAAATCTTCTAGTCAGGGAAGTTGTGTTGATGCCTCTGGCAGAGACTGTCTTAGACTTGAGGTACTTAACCTGTTTTTGTCACTGACTCCTTTGACAGTGTGGTGAAACCTATGGACCTTTTCTTGGAATAATGGAGCTTTTTAAAAAAAAATCATTATTGAAGGATGCTAAATTTCAGGTAGAAATTAGTGAAAACAAAGGTGTAAATTTTTTCCATCCAAGTTCATAGGCCCTATGACCTCTGTTCAGGCACCTCTGGATTAGGTTAACTCTAGGGTCCCTTCTGACTCTATGACTCTGTGAATCTATGACTTGTTGGGGTTTTTTTTATTGATTTATTTATTTACTTTTAGTTTACAAGATTCATTTCCACAGTCCCTTGAGTTTCAAATTTTCTCCCCTCCCTCTCTCCCCTGCCCCAATGGTGGCATACTATCAAGTATAGGATCTGCAAATACTTTCACATTGGGCATTAGTCTGCTTGTATAGAAGGGTTGTAACCAATGAAGTGGACAATGGGAAAAAAGAAAGAAAACCAAACATGGAAAAGAATGCTAGCATGTAGGTTGCTTCAGTCTCCATTTAAACTCTGTTCTTTCTAGATCTTTCTCTGAATGTAGATATCTCCTTCCATCCTGAAACTTGTAGAGTTGTCTTATAACTGTGTGTTGTTGAGAAGAGTCTAATTTTCCAAAGTTGGTTGTCACACTTACAATGTATGACTTGTTTCCTACATGCTTCTCTTATCTCTGTGTTTTCACATTGGCTGTCCCCCAGGCCTAGGATGCACTCTCTCCTCACCTCTGTTTCTTGGAATCCCTAGTTTTTTTTTAAAGACTCTTCTTAAGCTCTTAAACCTTTCCTGATCCTTCCAAAGACAAGTGCCTTCCCTCCCCAAACTCCTTGTATTCATTTTGTACTTATTTATACTATATATACTCTTATGCGGATACATCTCCATTGTTAAAACATAAGTTCTGTGACATTTTTTAAAAATCAAGAGATGTATTTTCTGGGTAGTTAATTATTTTATTAATAATGCTACCATTTATTAATAAAAGGAATGCTCATTTGGTCATCTCTATTAGACCAAAGATAATCATGGCAGTGGGTTCACCATGGTTTACATGCCTTTGGAAAAGTGGGTGTTCCAGAGTGTGGCAATCAACTCTGTTAACAATTAAGTATAGATGGACCTGTCTTAATGATGGGCTGGGAGAATGTCATCATGCCACTTGGACTAAGGGACTTCCTCTATACCCAGACCACCCACAGCCCCAAGGCTGTGCCCAAGCAACCTAGACAGAGGATCTGCCTCTGCCCAAATTTAGCTTGAGTAGAATATAGGCAAGAATTCACCTTAGATTAGAAGTCTGATCTAGTTTTGTGGATAAGCAATATTCGGAATGAGGAGAATGTTAATCCTATTTTCCATCAGCCCAGTCCTTGAGAGACAGGGAAATAGGACAGGAAAAAAAAACTTTGGTCTCCTCAATTTTTATAACTGACTATTAATGTGAGAGAGAAATAATCATTCTCTCAGCTCCTTGAGGGCAGAAATTGTCTTATTTTGTATCTGTGTATCCCTGGTATATGTCCCTGGCACAGTGCCCAGTATATAGTAGATGCTTAATTAAAGCTTGTCGATTGGTAGGAATTGACTTGAGTCAGAGTGCTGGGCATCCTGATTCCAGGGTTCTAAATCACCAAACATTTTGATCTGGGACTGTATGTTGTGTTGAAGGTAAAGAAAAGTAATTTCTTAGGCACTGCTTATACCTGGGACAGCTTCAGAAGGGGAGGTTGGAAAGTGGTAAACATTAGAAAAAGCAAACCTATTGGAAACAGCTTCAGGAAGTGAGGATTTATGTGATGATGTCACTGCACCTTGTTTCAGTGTAGAAGGTTCTGAGTCGATACCGCTAACAGGATTTATACGAAGCTTATGAGGAAAGGCTTTCAAAAACAGGTGGCAAATCACTTGGTCACAAACTGGAGGGAGCAGCTGTGAGGAGGGAGCTTGACATTATAAAAATAGCATTTGATTTGGAGTCTTTAGACCTGGTTCTAGTCCTGATTTTGTCCACAGCCAGGTCTTTGAAATTAAGCAGATCATTTCCTCTTTCTAGGCTCCCTCTGTAAAATAAGAAAGTTGAATTTAGCAATCACTTAAGTCCCTCACAGCTTTAAAACACTGTCTTTCGGCCCCTAGACTATCTGACACACTCAAAAGAGGCTGAGGAATTGAGAGAGAGGACTTGTGCTGGATTGGGGTTTAGAGGACTCAGGGCTTCTACTTGTCTCTGTGAATATGGGCAATTCCCTTTACCACTTTGAACCACAGTAACCTCTTGGTGAATTGAGAGGGTTGGGTTAGGTGGTCTCTAAAGTAACTTCCAGTTCTAAATCTGTGATTATATGACCTCAAGAATCTAGAAACCAAGCCTAAGCATATGTGGATTTCTATTAAATATCTCTTGTGTAAAGGTATTCCTAGGATGCTGAATGGAATTAATCCCACACATAATTTCTGGGTATAGTTCAATAAAAATACGTGTCTTCATTATACATTTCCTCATGGGATATGTACTATTTTTCAAAACTCTCACTAAGAAAAGCAGGTCACTTTTGCCTGCCAAGTGGGATAAGAGTGAGGCTGAATTCAAGCTTTTTCCTATCTCATTCTCTGTCTAGTTACAAATGGATTCTGGGATTCCCTTCCCTGATTCTTGGTAGTACTTTCATTTCCCTCCCTAACTGTCCAGCACACATGCCATAATCATTATCCCAGTTTTCTTCCTCTCTTCTTCAACCCCCAATTCCTCCCCTGGCCTTAGCTTTCATTAGATGATCTCACCTGATGTTTTATTTTGATTTTTTTCCTTATAGCATTTAAAAACTCTTAGCTTAGCAAACACATACAAAGCAAACTAAAAGGGCATTGCAATGAGGCCACAAATCTGCACCATGTAGAACTTGCTTCTCCCTTCAAGTATACAACAAAATTAGCATGTGATTTTCTCTCTTTGAAAAAAAAAATCACTTTCTGGAAAATGTATTCTGATTTTGAACGTGCCACAAATTTCTCTTCCAGTTTTGTTTATGAATGTCCATGTATGAACCTATACCCCTCCTTGTCCCCCGCAGTGGTTTCAAACTATGTGGGCCAACCAGAAATCTCATTAGTACTCTGCTATTTCATCTACCACAGGGAAATTTTTTTTAATCATTAAATTAAAAAAAAATCTTTTTGTTTAAAAATTATTTATTTTTTGCATGCATTTATAATCCATCCTTCTTACTACCACAACTCCCCATTGAACCAGAGGAGGAAAAATAAAGGACAAAACCCTCATAAACTTGAATAGCTTAATAAAATAAGTTGCCACATTGGCCATCCTTGAAAATGTCTATCTCTGAACATTTTAAGCCCATCATCTTTCTGACAGGAGATAAGTGGAGTATTTTTGTCTTCAGTCTCCTGGACTCAGAGTTTATCACTGCATTGATTAGAATTCTAAAATCTTTCAAGTTGTTTTTCTTTAAAATGCAACAAGTTATTTCCAAGCTGCATAACTTGTTTATGCTTCCTATTAACATTCCTTCTATTCTTTTCTAGGCATTCAAAAAATGTATCAATGGCCTTCTTTCCTTACTTTTTTGTTCATTTTGATAACCCTATTATGTGTTGCTTTCTCTCTACAATTCCTCTCTTACCAAATGTAAAAGAAAAGAAAAATCCTTGTATCAAATATGCATAGTCAAGTAAAACATATCACCATGTTGACTATATAGGAAAATAGATGCCTCATTCTGTACTTTGAGTTAATCAGATCATACACATCCTTTGATGATTTAGTCATTGTGGCGTGGCTCTTGATCATATATATTTGAATCAGTTCTTTATAGATCTTCTATTTGAGACCTTTATTGCAGAAACTTGTTGCAAAGTATTTTTCTTAATTAGCCCCCTCTTTTCAAATCTTATTTTCTTGTGATAAAACTTTTAAATTTTATGTGATTAAAAATGGTCCATTTTACCCTCTATGATCATCTCTAATCTTTGTTTAGTCAGGAACTCTTCCTCTCTATAGTTATTGTATTTCCTTCCTTGCTCTTCTAATGAGTTTATGATGAAATCTTTTATATCTAAGTCATGTATCCAATTGGAACTTATTTTGAAACATGATATAAAAAATTGCTCTAAATCAGATTTCTGCCTAACTGCTTTCCAGTTTTCCTGGCAGTTTTTGCAAAAAGTAATTCATTACCCTCATATTTGGAGTCTTTGGATATATTGCAAACTATGCTGCTTTGTTGATTTGCTTCTGTATATTGTGTATCTTATATATTTCAAAGATGAAACTATTATTTCATCTGTACCAAATCAGTTTAATCATTACTGCTTTGGAGTATAATAGTACTTTGAAATCTAGTACCAATAAAAGCCCTTCCTTTTTTTTCCTCATTACTGCCCTTCGCATTCTTTATCTTTTGCTTTCCTTTTTAATTTTGTCATTGTTTCTCGCTCTATAAAATAATCCTTTGGCATTTTGATTGGTACAGAACTGAATAAGTAAGGTAATTTAGGTAATATTGTCATTTTTATTATATTGGCTCTTCCTACCCATAAACAATTAATATTTCTCCAAATATTTAGGTCTATCTTTATTTCTGCGAGGAATGTTTTAAAGATGGATTCATACAATTCCTGGGGGAATCTTGTAACTATACTACCCAATACTTTGTAAATTCTATAACTTTTTTGAATGGAATTTCTCTTTCTAGCTCTTTCTCCTGGAATATTTTTTGTGAATATATAGAAATGCTGGTATTTATGTGCATTAACTTTATATCCTCAAATTTTTCTAATGACAAATTATTTCAATTAATTTTCTATTAAATCTTTAAGGTTTTCTGAGTAAGTCATTGTATTGTTTACAAAAAAAAGTTTCCTCTTTGCCTATGCTTATTCCCCCAGTTTTTCTTTCTTGTCTTATTGCTATAGCTATCATAAGTAGGTGGATACAGTAATGGATCTGGAGTCAGAAAGACTTGAGTTCAAATGTGACCTCAGACACTTACTAGCTGTTATGTTGGACAAGTCCCTTAACCTCTTTTTGCCTCAGTTTTCTCTACTACAAAATGAGAATAAAAATAGCATCTTGCAGGATTATTAAGAAGATCAAATGAGATATTTGTAAAGCACTCACTACATAGCAGGCATTTTACAAATGTTTTTTCCTTCTTCTCTCCCCATCAT
>CM053582.1:270804283-270876523 GCA_028627135.1 Pseudochirops cupreus
CTGACTCTCTTTTCATGATTTTCTTGCAACATTCTTAGTTCTCTTCCCAATTTTTCTTCCACTTCTCTTATTTGGTTTTGAAAATCCTTCTTCAGCTCATGTCTAGCTTTAAGGCATTCTTCATGTTTATTGGAGGCCCCTGGTGGGGGTGCTCTGGCTGCACTCTCCTCCTCCCTCTCTTTGCCATGATCCTTCTTTTCCTCAAAGAAGGAATCTAGGGTTTGGTTGCTGTTCTTACTTTGCTTCTTATGCTTATTCTTACTCATGGTTGGTCAGTCTGTGATTTTTTTTTTAAATCTCTGTGGGGCTCTGCTTCCAGAAGGGAAAGCTCTGTCCCAAATTGCTAGGGTCCTCCCAGCTGCCGTAGCTCTCAGGAAGGTTCTGGGTACCTTTCCTACTTCTGGCTCACTGGATAATGAAGACTCCAGGACCAAAAGCCCAAGACCACAATCCAGATCCAGGCCGCTTAATGCAAGAGCACTCGGCCTCTGAACAATAGCTTAGTCCCCCTGCTGTCTGCAGGCTGAGGGGGTGGAAGCTGCAATGCGGAGGTGGGTGCAAAACCTCTGCCTTTCACTTTCCCGCCCTGGAGATGTTTCAGCCAGATGCTTTTTTCCCCCGATTTCACAAGTGCCACTGACCTAGTTCTGAACGCTGCTCACAGCTGCCGCTAATCCGAGGCTCCTCCCGTCCAGCCACCCCTGGGGCTCAGCCAGGGCTTCAGGCCAGTCTGGTTTCAGTTCGCAGTGCTGATATGGTTCCTTGTAGCTGAGCTGACTTTAGTGAAAAGTATTTTTATGTGTGTTTTGGAGTTCTAGGATTATAGAGTCATATTTTATGGGTATTTTGGGGTGGCTATGTGAGAGCTGCGATATGTTCCTGCTGCTATGCCGCCATCTTGGCTCTGCCCCCCTCAGTGGCCTTTTCTTGATCTGCATGCCCATACCTCTAGGCAGCATTGAAAACTGTTCATCATTTCCTTCCTGAAATACTTTTCTCTCTTGTCATATGACACTGAACTTTCTTGATTTTCTTCTGGCTTCTATGAATACTCCCTCATCTTCTCCTTCATTGGCTCATCTAATACCTTTTTTTCCATCATCTTAAGTAGATATTTCCCAAGGTTCTATCCTTGATATCCTTTCCCTCTTTACCCTCTCTCTCAGGGGGAATCTCATCTACTTGTCTTAGGACCTAGAGTTATATTAAGAGATCATTCCTCAGCTTCAAAGGCGTGCTACACTTGAATCAGCCTAGAAAGAGAATGTACTTATTTCCTGAGAATGATATTATTTAATGCTTAGGAACTTCATTCTTTGCTCTACCAGTATACTGACCTGTGTGAACTTCAAGGCAAAATACAAACAAACTAAATGGATGTTATGCTCAACATCTGGCATGGTGCCACCTTCAGAGAAGAGCTGAAATTGATGATAAGGAAGGAAAGGTACAATTCTTGACCAAGGCCCAAAGGAATAGCTAGCCTATCTAGCTAGCTGGCCTTTGTTAGCCTGTTTGTGGAACCTCGTCACTTGATATCTCAACTATCACTTGACACCAAAAGCATTGAATGTACTTATACATACCACACATCCTGATTTTAAGCACATGATACATTTAGAATTTCATGGTCAGCTGCAAGCAGAAAGGCCTAAAAATAAATGACCGTTGGCAGGAAGGAGAAGAGAAAAAGCACTCCATACCTAGGTTGTTTCTTCACGAGACCAATGCAGAATTCAAGAGCTTTGGCTTTCATTACAGTGCAACAAGTATATGACATTGGACTGTGAGCCAAGGAACTGGGGTCCTTGCAGCTCTTCAGTAACGTCAGAGAATTTCTCTGGGCCTCAATGAAAACCAAAGCCAGCATTCTATAGCCTTTTCAGTTACAAAGTTTAGCATCTGGAAGTAGGTAAAATAGACTATATAGCTAAAACTAGGCAGGAGCACTTTGAGCTTTGCCCCTGGTGCTAATAGCACCACCTCTGGCCCCAACCTGCTCCATGTCCCATTCCCCACCCTGTCCTACATGTTTCCTTTGGCAGTGACTTCACATTGAGTTTCTCTCTCCTGTTGCAATTTGGCATCTGCTCCCATCTTCAACAGAGGGTACCTTTTTATGCTTTCCCCAGGTACAAAAACTGCTAATTACTGTTCTGATAGGCTGCCACGCAGGGTAAAATATCTAGGAGAACAACTAAGGAATCTTAAAAAAAAATGTTACTCTTATGAATACTCATATTTTGCTGTTAAGAAAGTTCTGCTCCCCATGACATATAGTATCTATTTTGGGATAAATTTAGTTGTATGTTACAAGCAAAAGTTCAGATTCTCTGATGGATGAAACAGATACAGGAAGTATAATTTACAAATGCAAAAGGGCACAATGTTCAAATCTAGCCTTGTTTGAGCACTTGCTTTGTCTTGACTCTGATGCCTAACATCCAAGGATATTTTAAGAGGACAAATGAGATTTGATATCAAAATTCCATTAACTCCTCATAGACAGGGGCTATTTAGGGCCACTAATTCCAATATTTTGTCCAGTCACCCTGAGCACAGCATAATAGAAAATCAACTTTCAAGGGCAAAAATATTGAATGTTTGGGACTATTCAGTTTGGGGAACCCTTCACATCTAGAATGGAATTCTCCTGGGGTTCCTGGTATGCTGGAGGAGAGAGAATGTGACCCATTTCTGAACCAGGAACCACTTTGTATGTGTCTGGGGGTGGCTGAGCTGTTTCAAGCCCTGGCTGGGAGTCACAATCACTATAAAGAAAGTCAGCCCTTCTTCTGAAAGAGTTTCTATGGCAACCCCATCCAGCAGGCAAAGAGGAGAGCTTTGCAGCTTAAGCCGGGAGGCTGGGAGACAAAAATAAAATCTGATAACCCTGGTGCCCGTACCCCACCAAGACGTAGGAATTTTCTGAAAATGTGGAATCTGCTTTAAGATACTGTCTTCCTCTTCTTACCAGAACTCCCCTCCTCTCTAATATATGAACTTAGCCCTTGGAATATAATCACAGCTCCTCTGTCTCTAACAAAAACAATTTAACAGAAGTGACTGAATTTGTTATTCCAAGATGCTAGGCTGATCATTGAATGTGGGTCCTTAACCATCTTTTGATTTTGTAGCCTAAAGCTTGGGAGGGAAGAGAGGAACTGTGGAAAGCCTAGAGCTAGGAACCTAGCATGATGCCTTGCACATAACAGCATTTAATAAATATTTTTTTATCACCTTATCAGTAGAGTTAGGTTTTAGTCCCAGTTCTGCCATCATCACTCTCTCCCCTCCCTCCCTTCTTCCTTCTCTCTGTCTCTGTCTCTCTCTGTGTCTCTCTGTCTCTCTCTGTGTGTCTCTGTCTGTCTCCTTGGGGATGTCTCTTGTCTGGATCCTCATTCACTTGAAACAGTGTGGTGTAAAGATGTAGGGCTGAATCTTGTTCTGCCTCAAAATCATTTCACTTCTCTGGGTCTGAGTTTCCTAACCAGTGATATGAAAGAGTTGGGATAATGGCCTTTAAAGTATCTTCTAGCTCTGAATTTATGATCCTTTGTGAAATAGGGATAATAATAACTGCCCTAATAATAATGGTCCCTCACAGGGATCAAATGAGGGAAGATATTTTATTCTTTCAATAAACACTATTAATGTATCTGAAATGTTCTGAAAGATTCCATCCAGTTCTTACACTTTTTTGGTGTCCTGGACTCCCTTGGCAGTCTAATGAAGTCTCTGGGACCCTTTCTCAAAATAATATTTTGAAATATTGAGGGAAACATTAGATTTCAGCTAGAGGTTAGTGAAAATTAAGATGTATTTTTTTTTCCTATCCAGGTTCATGGACCTGTGGACTCCAGGTTAGGAACCTCTGTCTTTACATATGAACAGTGGCATTACTGTAACTATCATTAGTATTCTTCTGATCCAGGTTGTAGACAGGAGTGGAGATGGTGTTGGGGAGGGAGCTAAGAACAGCTCCGTGCCTGAACAATTGCCTCTGGCACCACCTCTCTGTCCTCTATTTCACAGACCTTTCTCTTTCCTCTATTCCCATCTTTCCACTCTCAACAAAGCCATGATTCCTGGCCCTCCAATACCTATCTCTCCATGCCCTGTTATCCCTCTTTAGCTATTTGTAGAGTCTTAGTACTCAGATCCTTAGCTGGACAGATACTTTATCAAGTTCATCCCCTTGACTTTTGGACTACACTGCCCATTGTGGACCTTCTTTTTCTTTCCTGTCCCTTCTTCTATCTGTCCCTAACTTGCTGTGGAGAATGAGATATTTTCAGTGTCTCCTGACTGCCCTAATTTGACTTTGTTATCCAAATCCAAACTACCTGTATTAGTTGAAGATCACCAGAGGGCACCCAGTTCCTGGAACTCAAGAAACTATCACTATGGAAACCAGAGAGTGTCTCAGCTTTATCTTTCTCTGCTGACTGTCTATGGACTAAATGGAACAAGAGATCCAGGCACATAGAGGCAAGGACGATGAGAAATTTGACTTCTTGGTTGGCCCTGTATTCAGAAATTCTATCAACCCAACTCCACCTGATGCCAAAATTTACTTGCTTTCAAATTTAGATGTTTAAATATAGTCAATAGCCCATGAGGATTCACAGATTATCTTATAGATATTTCACGAAGCCCACTGTCCATCTGGAAAATGCTACCAAGGATACAGAGAATGTATTCTTGTTTCTTACTTCCTACCCCCAGGCTTTTAAAATGACTTTCTAATTGTTGTCCCTGCTTCAAGTCTCTTCCCATCCTATCTTCCCCTCCCTTTCATAACTATCCAAGTGATTTTCTTTAAACTTAGAATATGGCCATATCACCTCACAACTCAATATAATACAGTGGTTCCTTATCACCTCTAGAACTAGACTCTTCTTTTTATTATTCCACTTATTATTATTAGATTTTTCCGATCTACCTTTCCAGTTTCATTACTATATACTGCTATCCTTTCTCCACTCTACAATCTAGTCAAAATGGTCTTTTTTTGTTTTAATCATGTGACTATGGGTAAGTGACAATCTTCTTTGAGCCTCAGTTCCTTCATCTTCAAAATATAATAATGCTTGCACTTTTTACCAATCAAAGCACTGTATGAATACAGGCTACAATTATTCATGATAATCATTGTTACATCTATGTTACAATTTTGCTTCATATATTTCTACTGCCCCTTTTTTGGATGAATAAATGAGAAAGGATTTACTTAGAACTTATGTTCAAAGCACTGTGCTTTAAACTATAGATACAAATAGAAAAGCTAGACAGACTCTGTTTTGAAGGAGCTCACATTCCAATAAGGGGAACTACATATAGGAGGGTTCAGCTACAGAGTTAATTGAAAATGCTCCATAGTCCCTCAGGAAGACAGTACTGCGTCTTCTTTCATGATATTGCCACTGATAAAACTCTTATCTTTTTTCTGATGTTAAATCATTTGACAGTGCGAAGGCTTTTGGTGGTGTGAACATAGGGTCTTTAGTAGTTGTGACTGCTGAGGAGGCAAGGCTATATGCAAGGCTGTAGAGGCTGTTGTCAAGTTCTTTCTCCACAGACATTGAATCTGTGGATGAATGATGGCTACGGGTGCTGACATCTAGGGTCTTTACATGTGGTCTCCTCTCATTAGACTGTAAGCTCTTTGAGAGCAGGGATTGTTTTTCACTTTGTTGTCTCCAGAGTTTAGCATAAGTATGAAGTGCCCCCGTGTCTAATTTAGTCGTTTTGTAATTAAGTGTTTAATTTGTTTGTTGTCTGCCTGACTTAATACCTCCCTCATTCAGCACTTCCACATAACTGTGGAAGTCTGGGGTTCTGGTTGCCACCCTTACCCTTGAGGATGCCTTTGCAGAATTGTAATATTTAGGTGGGATGTTGTAGAATTACCAACACTGGGCCAAGTAGTTTATATCTTGAGTCCTATATTCTTTCTTCAGATTCCTATCTCTCATGATTTACCACATATTATACGTGGTCTCAAAGCCTCTACAAGTCCAAGGTCTCTCAGACTATATAGTCTTCTTGACCATCTGTGAATACTGTATTGCGCACAGGCGAGGATCAAGTCAGCTAGGTGGCACAGTGGATGGAGTGTGAGACCAGGAATCAGAATGTCTTGAGTTTAATTCTGACTTCAGATATCAACTAGCTATGTGGCCTTGGGAAAATCATTTACATTTAATCTCTGTTTGCCTCAGTTTTCTCATCTGTAAAATGGGGATAAAAATAGCATATATCTTCCAAGACTGCTGTGAATGTTAAATGAGATGTTAAGTGTTCTTAAAATTCTTTGCAAACCTTAAGGTGCTACATAAATCTTATTATAAAACTTAGGCTGCATTCTAGGTAGAGGTGAATATGTTGCAGCAAGGTCTGATGGAAAATTAAATAAATGAATATCAGGAAGTATAATTCTACAGGGTAGGCCATGAGGATTCACCTCCTGTGTGACTCATAAGGGGTCTATAGTCTGCTGGTCTACCAGTTTCCTGGAATTTACAGAAGTATGCAAGTTTGGGGAACCTAGCTGGTCCAGATTTCTTATATTTAAGGACTTCCCTGGAGGGTGATGGCAGTTGACTTCCTATTTACCTGCAGCTTTGGTTGCTTAAAGGGCAAGTCAGCATGAATTTCTTACTATTTCTCCAAGTAGTCAATGGTAAGGTATCTACCCTGTCCCAGAACCTTAGGATTCAGAGTGGAACATTAATCATCATTTAGCCTGAAGTTCTTAACACGAGGTTTGGGAACTTGTTTTTCAAAATATTTTGACAATTGTATTTCAATATAATTGTTTTCAATTTCATATATTTTGTTTTATGAATTAAAAAAAAACATCATTCTGAGAAGGGAGTCTAGAGACTGTACCAGACTGCCAAAGGGGTCCATGATACAAGGAAGATTAAGAATCTCTGAACTGAAGCTTAGAATGTTTGCTCATTTGGCCCAACGACACATGGGTAACATGTCAGAATCAGGATTTGAACTCATATCCTTAAACTCCAAATCCAGTGTTCTTTCCATCACAGCAGGTTTACATGTCAGGCAGCAAGTGTTTGCTTAATAAATGCTTGCTGATTGGTTCAGGGCAAAGTCCCAACAATGCTGCTGCTCAAGGGTGAAAGTAACTCAGTGTGAAGTTTTTTTTTTTAACTTTTGTTTATTTTTACTTTACATCATTCATTTCCATGAGATTTTGATTTACAGATTTTCTCCCTGTCTTTCCCCTACCCTCCACCCCAAAACAGCGATCCCACTGTATACCCCCTCCCCCAATCAGCTCTCTCCTATATCCTCCCTCATAACCCTCTGACTTTCTGGTAGGGCAAGATGGATCTCCCTACCCCAGTACCTGTATATTTCCCTCCTTCCTATTCCACCGCCCAACTTGTTCTATTCTCTACTTTGTCCCTGTCCCTTTACAAAAGTGTGTGCTTCTAACAACCCTCCACCCCAACCTGTCCTCCTCTCCATCCTCCCCTCGTTCATTCCCTTCCTCCCCTACTCTCCTGTAGGCCAAGATATCCAATTTAGAGTGTATGTCATTCCTTCTCTAAGCCAACTTCAATGAGAGTAAGGTTGACCCATTCCCTTTTGCCTTCCTGTTCTTCCCCTCCATTGTAACAATTATCCCTTGCCTCTTCTATATGAGATGATTAACCCTGTTCTGTCTCTCCCTGTCTCCTCTCATACTATTCTTCTCCCACCTCTCAATTTCACCTTTTAAAATATTATCGCATCCTATTCAATTGATCCTGCACCCTCTGTCCATGTACACATATATACACACTCAGTGTGAAGTTTTAACAAGCATGATGATATCCCTGTGGAGCTCTCATCCTAATATATCTCACAGGACTAAATGCACCATTATGTCAAATACATACCCAACAAAACTTCCAGATCACAGCCTGTAAGATTTTAGACAGCCCTGCATGCCAGCTGCCCCAACAGAGACAGAGCACTGGCCATCAGGTTTCCCTAGGGATGGTGGTAGAAGTGAGCAGCCATGTGAGCCGAGGAGCAGGAGCCCGCAAAAGATGGATACTCAAAATGTCATGCTGGCTTGGATTGCAGACAGGCACCTGAGCAAGAGAACAGGCATCCCTTGCCTGCTGCTGCTGGGTTAGATCTAGTAGGCCTGGCTGAAACTGAGTGGCAGTGCACTTGATGGTCTTCAGGAGACTCAGGGTGGCTCACCTGCTGGGTGTCCAAATTCTGGATTGTTTTTGTTGTCGTTGCTGTTTCTTTTGTTTGGTGACAGTGAATCCACAGGCTGGCTGTGATGTCCTGGAACATACTCTGGTACTTTTAAACGTGCTATTTCATTGTCATGGGTATTGCCTCTATTGTTACAAATCGAATTCTATGACTTGGAGTAGATGATTTTCAAGAATTCTATTAGTGGAAAAAGTCATCATTTTATAAATAACCTAATGATGAATCTCTAAACTTAGCTAGACTTGAGCAACTGGGAACTTAGCAAGGCCTGTTAAGCTGGGAATAAGGTCTATCATGGGCCCAGATCCTTCCTGACTTCAAGGGCCTGCCAGAGTTTGTGTTAAGCCAGCAAAGCCTTTGAGTACCCATAATTTCCTCTGTGCCACAATGGGAGATAGGAGAAGAACTTTAGTGAATGAGGTAACCTAAGAAATGATAAAATTGAACCCGTTATAGACTAATACCCAAGGCATTGATGTCCCCTTATAACCTAGTCCCATCCCACCTTTCCCAACATTCTACACACTACTTCTCATAGTCTGCAGTCTAGTCAAACTGGTCTTCCTCATGTTCCTCAAACATGACTTTCCATCTCTCACCCCTTTGCCTTTTTCCTGGCTGTTGCTAACATGTGAAATACTTTGTTTCATCACTTCTGCTTACTATTCCTATTTTCCTTCAAGATTCAGCTCAAATGCTACCTTCTACATGAAATGCTAATTTTCACAGCTTCTAGTGCCTTTCTCCACTCCCATTAAACAATTTGTATATATTCTGTGTGACACAATGCTTTGACCAAACTCTTTCAGGGCCAGGCTTGACACATCTACCCCTCAGGGTTCCAGGAGTAACTGAGGATTTGGGGTTCTCTCATTTCTACTGCCCCCCATTATTAGGGGCCAGTGATTAGCATCCCAGTTCCATTTAACTACTTAACATCAATTAACTTTTTTGGGGTCTTTTTGGAAGGGGAAAGGCAGGGCAATTGGGATTAAGTGACTTGCCCAAGGTCACACAGCTAGTAAGTTTTAAGTTTCTGAGGTTGGATTTGAATTCAGGTCCTCCTGACTCCAGGGCCAGTGCTCTATTCACTGTGCCACTTAGCTGCCCCCATCAATTAATTTTTGCAAAGAGATATTTATTTTGAAAATATATAAAGAACAAAGTACAAACATTCCTCCCCCTATAATACTGCAGGGAGTATAATCTCCCATAGGGTGGTATAGACCTCAGTCTCTGGAGGAGTAAGATAAAAACTTAGCTCATTTCCTACACTGACATTTCCAGATGGGGTCTACAAAGTCACTCCTGAAGATCATTTTTTACTCCTTGGGATATCAATGCTTGCACCAACTACAAAATCCAGCCTGGATTCTGACTTCTGGATTCCTATGGCTTATACTTCTGACCTTTGAAATGTCTAAGGTTGTCAGCAATCTCACTTTATGAGGAGTAAAGGTTTCTTCAGGAAAGAGTAAGACAAAAGAGACTAAGAGACAGACGGAAGTCAGCTAAGGTCTTTTAATGCCTTTACAACCAAAGAGCCTCCCATGATCCATGGGTTAGCTAACCAGAACCAATGGTAGAATGGATATGTATATATAGGTCATCACAAGTCTCCTAGAAGCAAATTACATCCTCCATGCAGAGAGGTTGCATCTATCAAATAAGATAATGGAGTCTGCAATGTACCAGACCCCCATTAAATTTATATGTATCTATGTTGTTCAGTTGCTTTTCAGTAATGTCTGACTCTTTGTGACCCCATTTGGGGTTTTCTTGGCAAAGACAGCGGAGTGACTTGCCATTTCCTTCTCCAGCCCATTTTACAGATGAAGAAACTGAGGCAAACAGGGTTAAGTGGCTTGACCAGGGTCACATACCTGATAAATGTCTGAGTCTGGATTTGAACTCAGGAAGATGAGTCTTCTTGACTCCAGACCCTGAACTCTATGCATTGTGCCACCTAACTGCCCCGCTTCTCCTGCTAAAGGTATATCTACCACAAAAATGACAACGGATTTCTGAAGTATATACTGTACACGTGTCTGTTGTCTTTTCCAATAGAATGTAACCACCTAGAAGGCAAGAATTGTTTCATTTCTAATATTTTTCTCCTTGGATCACAGTGCAGTGCCTGACACACTAGTAACCACTTAAAAATGCTTCTTGATAGATTGGTTGATTGATTGGCTTTCGGTGCTTCACATTTTTATATCTCATGTACAAGAATGAAAAAGTAGGGAAGACAATGAGCATTGCAAGCTTTAGAAATATCACCTTATTTGATTTGAATGATGTGTCTGCCTACATCAAAGTGGTGTCTCCAAGCCTCAGATAGAATCTCTGCTACAAATATTGCTTTCTCCTATGTAGTGTGGCTCTTTTATTCTAAGGGTGACTACCAGGAGAGGCATAGAAAGGACTGTGATACACCATGGGGCAGAGTGGTACCTGCAGCTTGTTGGAAGGTGACTCTCACTATGACAATGGATGCTTTGGCCTTTAAATGGGTTGTTTGTTAGGGTCCAATGAGATGAAGATAGAGGCCAAGATAAAACATGTCTCATAGATATCATAGTAATGTTTTTCTCTCAAATGTATTACTAAATTCCCAGTATAGGGAAGAGAGCTTTGAGGTGAGGGAGGCTTCAGGGCATGTAGTATAAGTGAGCTCAAGACTTGCTCTTGAAAGTACAGAGAGCAGAATAGTATTTTGCTGTGTCCCATGAAATATCCAGATTATATAAATTAGCCACCACTGGGAAGAATGAGGAGCAAATAATTTTCAGGCTGAACATTAGCAATGCTTCTCTACTTTGGCCTGCTGAAATTTGTCTGCTGGGTCTCAGGTCTAAACTGAGGCAGATACCTATTAATCATCTCAACTACCACAGAAGGGCATTGGCTCGCAGGTATTTGTTCTTAACAAAGCAGAAAAAGGTTTTGAAAATTTCATGGACCTCATGGGGTCACTAAGTCTGGAACCCCATACCAATTAGAAGTTGGGAAGTTCAGATTTAAGGGTGATGAAGAAATAGGATCCTGAAAGAATGATAAAATTTGGGTAGCATAGGAGCAGTGTCTGTGACTGGGGAGCTGGGTGTGAGAGTCTGGTGATGGCCTTACTCTTTGGTTGTGCACAGAAATAGGGCAGCAGGGCTGGCAGGTGCGTAGGAAGAATGCTGGTGTCCCTATGGTAAAACTGAAGGCATAACTCTAAAGTGGAACATTACCAGATGGTTGCAGTTAAATCTACTGCCATCCAGGTGAGTTCATCACAGATAGGTCCAAGGAAAGCTTCTAGAAACTTTTCAGTCAGGGTGAGGGCACACTACAAGAAACTCACATAAACTACATGTCTCTTTCCTAGTTAAGATAACAAAACCAAGGGCTAGAAATTCTGGGTTGTAGAGGCATAGCCCAAATCTCTTTGAAACCCTGGGAGAAATCTTCTATTTCAGTAGTACCAGACTAATAGAAATGAATCCTGTAGGCAGCATATTGACTTTGAAAAACATAAATTAACATTTTCTCTATTTTATTGCATTTTTCTTTATTTTATTAAACATTTCCCAATCACATTTTAATCTGATTCAGTCTGGGCCACACTCAGGAGTTTTGGGGGGCCACAATTGGTCTTTAGCCTTGAGTTTAACACCTTTGTTCTATATCACCTAACTTGGGCTTGTTCTTAATGAGGCAGAGCAGAGGCTCTTTACTATCTTTATTTTTTTGTGTGAGTCATGGAACCTTATGCAGTCTGGTGAAGTCTATGGACCCCTTCTCAGAAACATATTTTAAAGGAAGGAAATGGAAATGCTAAATTTCAGTTAAAAGTTAGCAAAAATAGAATGTTTCCTCATCTAAATTCTGACTCCCTGAAATCTATGACAGGCTTCTGGGAGGGGGGAGGTTTGGTGCACAAGAATTTCTGAGATAAGGTTGTGGCCAAGTGGGCTGCTTATCTCAAAAGGGAGGATTTTGCAATATACACATTAGCCTAGATTATAGAGTTTCTCCAGGGCAAAGCTTCATATACAATTTGATTTAAGCCTGAAGCCTTGGGGAGTTCTCTGCATATGTGATAAACAGACTTGGTAGGGAGGAGGAGAAAGAGGGGTACATGTGACCAGTAGGTGGGCAGTTGACTCTAGCCACTTCCAGAATTACCAATTCACTTGGTGCTAGGTTTCAGACAGCTCCCTGGAGCATGTCTGTCCCAACTGCTGCTGGAGCATAATGTTCTGGGCCCATTGCCTTACAGCCTTCTGTTGGAATGTCTGGAGAGTTACAAGTGACTCTGCCATGTATGTTTTTTGTTTCTGGGTTAGATTTTTCTTTTCCAACTTTAAAAAAAATTGATGTACTTTTAATGTCATATTCATTTCTGAATATATCAATCTTCCCTCCTCCGTATGCAATGAGCCTTCTCCATTATAAAGATTTTAAAAGAAAAACAGCTTTGAAAAATTAGCCAAACACAATGACTTTTTCCATATGAAAAATGACACAACTATAGTTAGGGGAGGGGCGTGGAAAACTTTAATTGTTTAAATTAAATACCATAAGATAAGGCTATCAGGTCCATGCCTCCTTCCCTTTTGGTGTGGGGATAGGGCAAAAATGTGGGGGTTGACTTAAGTCAGAAAGAAGTGGCAGCCCCAAAAAGGAAAGCTAAGAGGATAAGGGATGAAGCATGGGGAGGAAACAAAATCAAAACCAGTAAACAGAAAGATTGAAAGCTCAAAAAGAATAGTGAGGCTGTCATTTCTAAAATATACAGGGAACTGAGTCAAATCTATAAGAATACAAATCATTCCCCAATTGATAAATGGTCAAAGGATATGAACAAGCAATTTTCAGAAGCAGAAATTAAAGACATCTATAAGCATATGAAAAAATGCCCTAAATCACTATTGATTCGAGAAATGCAAATCAAAACAATTCTGAGGCACCACATCTCACCAGTCAGATTGGCAAAGACAACAAAACAGGCAAATGACAAATGCTGGAGAGGATGTGGAAAAAATTGGAACACTAATGCATTGGTGGTGAAGTTGTCTGGAGAGCAATCTGAAACTGTGCCTAAAGGGCTATAAAAAATTGCATACCCTTTGACCCAGTAATACCACTTCTAGGGTTGTATCCCAAAGAGATCATAAAAGTGGGAGGAAGATCCATATGTTCAAAAATATTTATAGTAGCCCTCTTTGTGGTGGCAAAAAATTGGAAATTAAGGGGAAGCCCATCAATTGGGCAATGGCCAAACAAGTTGTGGTATATGAATGTAATGGAATACTATTGTGCTATAAGAAATGAGGAGCAGATGGACTTTATATTTATGTGGAGAAGCTTATACAAACTGATGCTAAGTGAGAAGAGCAGAACCAGGAGAAATTTGTGCACAATGACAGACACAATGTATGTACGATGACCAGTTTTGATTAACTGGTCTCTTCTCAGCAATGCAAGGTTATAAGACGACTCTAAAAGACTCAGGATGGAAGGAGATGTCTACATTGAAAGAAAGATCTAGAAAGAACAGAGTTTAAATGCAGACTGAAGCAAACTACATGCTCTCTTTCTTTTCCATGTTTGGTTTTGTTTCCTCTTTCCCATTGTTCATTCCAACTGTTGCAGCCCTTCTATACAACTAATACTAATGTCTAATGTGAAAGTAACAAACAAACAAACAAACAAATAAATAAGCATCAGCCCTTCCTATTAAAAAAAAAACTAGTGAAACTCATCATATTTTTTTTAGCTATGTGCCTAAAACTCTAAATGGCACCATGTTGCCTCTGAATGATTTGTAAACAAGGAAATGCTATAAGAAACATTCATCATCTTCACAGGTTGCTTTGACTGGTCCTATAGAAATGGGTTAAAAAGAACAGGGCTCCTGCCCAATGAAACCTCATGATTAAAAAATTAAAAAAAAAAAGAATATTGAGGCGAGGCAAGAACTTGTGAAAAGAATCTGAGAGCAGACATCCCAAAGGTCAGGTTGGGATCTAGCTCTACATGAAACAAGCTCATGTAAGGGGACAAGACTATGCTTCTCTTTTGCCTGGAGGGGCCCTAGGGTAAGTTGTAGAAGCTTTTCTTGAAGCAGCCGCTCAGCCCAGCCAGAGAACTAAGGAATGGAGTAAACAAGGTTATGTAAGATTATACTGGGCCTGAAGAAATAGGGCTTTAAGTCCAGTGCCACTTCTGTTCTCCCAGAAGCTATTTAGGGTAGTGACTAGGGCTGGTGAAAAAGAAATTCCCCAACATGGGAGATAGCTGAGGAAGCTTTGAGGTCCAGTTTTTACCCACTATTGGCTAAGGAGTCATAAGGGAAGAAATAAGGGAATATGATGGGGAAAAGATGAAAAATATCAAAGATCTTGGAAGAAAGAAAATTCAGTTAAAAACGTGGAGTATAAGTAGACAAATCAACAAAAAAGCTACTAAAATTAGAAGGGAAGATCTATGAAATCAAGACATCTAAAAAATTACAAATATCTCTAAAGAAATATTGCAAAAGAAAGGAAATTGAATAAGTACCTGATGATGCACAGAACACTATGGATTCCCAGGAGATCATGAACAACAGGGTGTCTCAAAAGGATTTAAGAGAGAAAACAATCTTTAGAGAAAGGAGTGAAGGGTAGAATTTGTGGTTTGCCTAGCAGAAATAATTAGCAAAACAGAATGAAATTAAATCCATAGTGGTGAGTCCCACTAAAGAAGCAAAAGAAAGAACAACAGATCATGAATGTAAAGGACAATCTGGGAGAAAAGAACAAAAAACAACAATACCAAAAGGACATAGTACTTCTATAGAAGCAAAATATATTGATCTTGTAGAGAACATGTGTAGAGACATCTTAAGGATCAAAGGCCATGATAGGTCATGATAGGTCAAAAAAGTTGAACACCATAACACAAGAATTAATATAAGAAAACTACCCAGAGCTTTTGAAGATAACAGACTATCAAAGTATCCTTTGATGACCTCCAGGAAAAAAACCAAACAAACCAAAAAACACAAACCAATCTGCGCTTCAAACTCCAAGACACAAAAGGTTAAAAGGAGCAATTCCAAGGATAACTGACAAACTCTGCAAACACTGAGGAAAGATTCTGAAAAATAAAGGAAAGGAAATTTGAATAACAGAAGGCTACTCTGCACCCACCAAAAACTGCAGAAGGGAATGGAATAATATATTCTGAATAACAAGGGAGTTCAAAATGCAGCAGAAAATAACATACCCTGCAAATATGAGCCTAATCATCAATGAAAAAAGATTGATATTTAATAAAAGAGAAACAATTGAAACATTCCCGGAAGAAAATCTCAATAGCTGGTGGGATGAATAAATGAAAGAAAGAAAGAAGGAATATTTATTGAGTGATTCCTGCATTCCAGGCACTATAGGTTTTTTTAAAAATATTTTTTACTTGATTACATGTAAAGACAAATTTTATCATTTTTTTTTCAAGTTTTGACTTCCAAATTCTATTCCTCCTTCCCTTCCTTCCCCCCTCCCTGAGACAATAAGCTATCTGATATAGGTTATATATGTGCAATCATGTAAAACATTTCCCTATTAGTCATTTTGTGCAAGAAGACTCCAACAAAAAAAAGAAAAAAGGAGAAAAATATATGCTGCAGTCTGTCTTCAGACAACATCAATTCTTTCTCTGCAGGCAGCTAGCACTTTTCAACATAGTCCTTTGGGATTGTCTTGGGTCATTGTGTTGCTGAGAACAGCTAAGTCATTTACAATTCTTCATTGCTTGATATTGCTGTTACTAAGTACAATGTTCTCCTGGTACTGCTCACTTCACTTTGTATCAGTTCATGCAAGTCTTTTCAGGTTTTTCTGAAATCATCCTGCTTGTCATTTCTTATAGCACAATAATATTCTATTATACTCGTATACCACAACTTGTTCAGCCATTCCCCAATTGATGAGCATCCCTTCAATTTCCAATTTTTTGACACCAAAAAGAGTTGTTTTCTTAAAAAAAAATCTCTGGGATGCAAACCTAGCAGTGGTATTGCTGGATCAAAGGGTTTTATAGCCCTTTGGGCACAGTTTCAAATCTCCCCACCACCATTGTTGGATCAGTTCACAACTCTAATAACAATGCATTAATGTCCCTGTTTTCCTGCATCCCTTCCAACATTTACCATTTTCCCTTTTTCTCACAGTAGCCAATCTGATAAGTGTGATGTGGTACCTCAGAGTCATTTTACTTTGCATTTCTCTAATCAATAATGATTTAGAAAATTTTTTTGTATGACTATAGATAGTTTTGATTTCTTTGACTGAAAACTGTGCCAGGCACTATGTTAATTATAGGTGATACAAAAACAAAAACAGACTCCCTACATCCAAGGAGTTTATATTCTAAAAGGGGAAAAAACACAAAACAAGTGGTAGTTACATAGGGATGTAGTGGTCAGGAATGTCATAGTGCTAGTAAATATAGTTTCAGGATGGAATTATACTTTCTAGGAATACTAATGTGGGTTTGATTAGTTCCCAGAGCTAGAGGTAAAAAGAAGGAAGGAGGTTTGCTTGGAAGCAAATGGCAACAGCAGCATGGTGGGTGGAGGCTAAGTTAAGGTGAATCTAGATCTCTAATCAGAAGCCTGAAAGCCCAGGGTGGGAGTGCCAGTTTGGAGATGGAGGCTGGAGTTCAGTAATATGACATGAAGGTGTTAGAGGAGTAGAGAGTGAGAAGGATGGAGGCGGGGTGGGGATGGTGTTGGTCAGTTTTCTCTAATCATGCTTCCCCTGTTTTTCCTTCCTTAGAGTCAGTGACCCAGAGCTGGAGGCCCAGACTTGCTACCTCTTTCCTTAATCCAGTCTTTGACCTGCAAATGCAAGTGGTGTAGAATTGTCCATCTGGGATTCCAGTAAGACAGAGAAGTTTTTTTTTAAAGATGGTTGGAGGTACTTAAAACTGTGTTCTTCTGTTTTCTCTATGATCAACAAATAATGTGACCATCACAATATAGAGATATAGAATACTTCACATGTGTCTTGTGAATGTGTGTGTGTGTGTGTGTGTGTGTGTGTGTGTGTGTGTGTGTGTGTTCCTTGATTGAGAGAAGAGATTACAGATTTGGGAAAGGAGTTTTAGAGTCATGGATAGACCATAGATTGAATATATCTTATATATTTTTAGAAATATTCCACATCATTCTCTGACTTAAATTATGAAAACTGCTTGAAGCCACGCACTTCAGTGGCACTGATGGGGGTGGGGAAGAGGGAGGCTGGGGGGGAGGGGAATTTGTTAGGTTTTTTTGGGCTGAGTGCCCTCTAGCAATTAGTTGGAATACTGCATCCTTGTGGGAGGCATATTTTCATCAGAGAAGAACTAGGTAGGTAGATATTTGACTCAAGGAGAGCAATGCATGATGATTACTTCAGGGAATCCCCTTGCTGAATAATATGTTTTTCTTTATTTTCCTTTTCAACTTAACTAACATCTACAAATATGAATATTTCAATATACAAAGAACAGAAAAGAGAACTGTCTATAAAACTGAACTTTATATATAGTTGTGTTTTTTTTAAAGTTTACATTAAATTTAGTGTGGTAGTAACAAAAGCATCATGTTTGTTTTAGCTTTACATCTGAACTTTTTTCTCCCTTGTGTATGCATTCAGATTTAATTGATATATATTTTTTGCATCACTATTATTCTACAATCTCCTCCCCATACCTCACAAACCTTCCCTTAGAATGAGTGCGTATAATGAAGCAAAACAAATGAGCACATTGGCTATGTCTTAAAATGTATTCTTCATTCTCTACCTTTAGTCCATCCCTGCTCTGCCCAGTCATGGGAAAGGAGGCTTCATCATCTGTCTGCTGGAGTCATGACTGGTTATTACATTGATCATAGTTCCGAACTCTTTCACAGATGTTCTGCTTTACAATTATTGTGTCTATGTTGTAAATCATTCTAGAGCTGCTCAGTTTATTCTATATCAGTCCATATAAGGCTTTCCAGGTTTTTCATAACATATGTTGTTGTTTATAGTTCAGCAATGTTACATTACATTCAAATATCATAATTGTTTAGCTATTCCCCAACTGAAAGGCTCTCATTTTGTTTCCAGTTCTTTGCTACAATAAAAATCCTTGCTCAGTAATTAATCTGCCATCTTTCTGTAGATTTAAGGGAGGTGATCCATGAGCTCCTCTGGACTGTTGCTCCTATTTCAGTGCCCTAAGTGTCTCATGGTTCTGACACAGTGTTACACCCAATCCACAGCTGTCATCACAAAATAAAAAAGTAACCAGTGGCCTAAGGACTAGGTCACTTATAGAAGAAATAGTTGTATAAATGTAAGTGCATCTCTCTTCATATAACAAAATCTTGAATAAATGAAAAAACATGTTTACAAAGCATTTGCTACGTGCCAAACATTCTGCTAAGTGCTGAGGATACCATTAAAACAAGAAGGACAATTTCTGCTTTCAAGGAGCTTATCCCTTAATTGGGAAATACCACACATAGAAGAGTACTTACTTGTCTTAGGGTAGATGGAAAAACCCAGAGAGGGGTAAGTATGCAGCAGGGGTGTGGCTGGCAAGGCGCAGGGACCCTTAGGGTGCATTATCAGGCCAGATGATGATGCTTGGGGGGGGTCTGAAGGGTGGGGAGGCCGGGCTGATGTCAGATGGTAAGGCAGTGAACTCTCGATCTGACCTGAGGGATTGAAGCTGGTGAGTCTCAACTCATCCTAGGAGTGTGAGTAATTGTTTCTCTTTTCCTATCTGGATGGGGTCTGAAGAAAGGAAGTTGGGGGCAGGTATCCTGGTGGGTCTTTCCACCTGTGTAAGGTAAGGATTTGTGGACGGCATCCTATTTTGAAAGCACTAGGGAGAATTTCTAAATTATTAGTAAAAACATATTTCCCATACTTTAGGTTTGCTTACCACTGGGTGGGTGGGAGGAGTAGAAAACTTGGAATCAATAATCTATAAACATGTCTAATCTTATTTGTGTCTTCCAACAGATATCAAGCAGCCATTGACAATGCATGATCTAGCCTGCTATCTCTCAGGATATCTATCTTGTAGGAGAGAATAGAAAGCCCAGTTATTTGAATACAGCTCACCTGCCCTATTGGGTTATAGACTGGCAAAAAAAAAACAGGGCTTCTCATTCTTACCAGACTTACTGAATCATCAAGAAAAACTAGGAATTGCCACAATTCCTTGCAGATAGTAGATGGTCAATAAGTATTTGATGATGTTTCCTTTATAAGTCACTTTCTTTTTTTTTTTTATAATACAACACCTTTGAATAGGAAGCCTACATTTTTAAGAGTCTGCTAATAGATTTTATTGACCTACATTTCCCGAAAGGGAAACCCAGGGAATAAAACACATGGAAACAGTTTTCTTTACCACACCTCTCCCCCACCCACCAATTTAGTTGAACAAACATATATGTAATCTCAAATTAAATGCATATACTATGTAAAGAACACTGTGCTCTTGTTATTGTCCAGGAAAGTGGTAATGGGAACTGTAATGTTAATGGCATATAAGATCTTCCCTGCCCATTAATAGGCCTCATGTGGAGCCCATTAAGGGAAGCTTACTTAGGCAAGGTTTGCTTGTATAAAGACTTTCACACCTTTTGCTAATTTCTAATTAGGCACTGAGTTAGGAAGATTGTGATGCCTTCTGGCTCTGAGAAGCGTATATATGCTCTGACTTGGTACTTTGCTTTGGGGGCTCACTTATGAGAAGGATCTTGTGATTCCCTGGTTGAGATTCTGAGTGGCTGTATGTTCAGAGCTCCCCAACTGCTCAGATGTGAGGGCTCTCTTGATCCAGGGATGTATGTAGAGTGTATAACAATATTGCTTTGATTCATGTACAGCCCTGTCTGTTGGTCTTTATTTCTCTGTTTGTATTTTCTCTGAAGTTCAGGGTATTGACTTTTCCCCTGAACTAGTGAATGTAATTAGAAAAGCTTGTGGACCTCTTAAACACCTTTCTTTCCTAGTAAAGCAGACCTAAGAACCTGAGCTAGCAGCCATTCTGGGTGTGCCAGTGTGGTTGCTGCTCCAAGGACATAAACTTAGGTAGTAGCTATGTAAGTGAAAGAAGAACATGGAAACAAGAAGTGTAAAAGACTAAGTAACTGATAGATTGGGGTTGAGAGGAAAAAACAGGTTGTGAGCTTGGGTAACTAGGCCCATGGTGGGGACCTCAAAAGATGCAGAGAATATTGGATGAGGGAAGTTGGGAGTGGGGAGGGAGATGCTGAGTTACATTTTGGATGAGCTGATTTGGATACTTATGGAGTATCCAGGAGATATTTGGCAGACAGTTGATGATGTATGACTTGTCATTTCTCTATCCACAACATCCCTTCCTCCTGGGACACTTTCCTCTATCTCTTTTCAACTGCAATGATACATATAGATAAGTAATTCTAATGAGTAAATTTTTTAAAAAATATACTTGCCGTTGTAAGAGAAAGGTAAACATTTAAGAAACTGGGTAAACCAGTTAGTACTAGGAAAGACACCAGGTCACTGCTTTCTCTTAAGAGGGGAAAGGGAATAAGGGCATAGAAATCAGTGGCTCTAGGCAGAGAAATTCTAACCTTTTCCAACAACACATGTAAATGGAACAGGTATAGAATGCTAGACTCAAGGTGAGGAAGGCTTGAGTTCAAATCCAGCCTCAGATACTTACCAGTTATGTGACCCTATGTACATTAATTAATCTCTTTTTGCCTCAGTTTCCTTATCTATAAAATAGGAATAATAATTACCTACTTCCCAGATTTATTATGAGGATAAAATGAGATAATATTTTTAAGTGATCTGCAAGCTTAAATCACTATATAAATGCTAGCTATTTTAAAAAAATCAAATAAATATTTTATTGACCATAACACAATAAAAACAATAATTAGTTCAGGGACCATAAAGAAAAGACCCAGAACCAAATGGAGACTTAAAAGCAAAATCCTAAATAATGAGTAGACCAAAGAACGTGCCATAGAAACAACCAGTAATTACACCAAAAAATAGTAACAATGAAACAACATAGCAAAGTTTCCGAGATGCAACTAAAGCAGTCCTTGGTGGGGGGGAATCATAACCCCCAAAGTAAACATCAACGAAATAAAAAAAAGAGAGGACCAATGAATAGAATATACATTTAAAAATTAGAAACTCAAGAAATAAATAAACATAAAATAAACACAGAAGAAGAGGTTATTTTTTTAAGGAGATACAGATGAATTGGAGACAAAAAATTAGCTATTGTTTTTAAATGCAGATTCTTGAGTGTCATTTGATCACACCCAGCTGAATCCTGGACTTTTGACCCTCTTGTAACAGCCGCCCTATAAAGCTTTCTTCTCCCTGGTTCTGCAGCCTTCTCTCTCCTTCAGTGGTTCATTGGTCTGTTGCCTTTCTTTCACTACCAGCTAGTCTTGTGACTTCTCCGTTTCTGCTTCCAGTCCCTTAGGATATACTGGTGGGTTTCTGAGTTTCATCAGACCCTTCCTCCAACCCCAAGGCCAGAGAAAAAAACTCTCCAGAGGTAGTAAAAAGAAATGTTGGATGATTTCCACTCACCAGTGGGCATTCATTTTTAGCATCCTGAACTCCTTGGAAACACCTGGAGGGGTATGACCAAGAGAGGGATAAAAATGCATAGGTGAATTTTTAAACTAAAGTGGGTGGCAAGAATATGAAGAGAGGTTAAGGATAAAAGCGGTTGGATAACAAATAAGCCAATGGTCCAATGGTGCAGCCATTCTGGACAGTAATTTGAACTAAGCCCCCAAAGGTTTTATACTGTGCATCCTCTTTTTCCCAGTCACGCCAATATTAAATCTAGATTCCAAAGAGATTTTAAAAAGAGAGAAAAAGGACCCATATATACTAAAATATTTATGCAGCTCTTTTTGAAGTCGCAAAAAATTGGAAATCGACACAACAATTGAAAAGTGGCTGTGTAAGTTATAGCATATGAATAGGACAGAAGCTTTGAGCCAAGGTTCAGTCAATCAATAAAACATATTAAGCACCCACTATGAGCTAGGCTCTTGAATATAGGAGAAAAATTTGAAGCCTAAGGTCCTATACCTAATCAGCATTTGGATCAGGACTAGAATCTAGGTCTTCTGCTCTTAGTGCCATGCTTTCTTTTTCAATTCCATTCTCCAATAGCTGTCAAACTGATGTTTTTTTAAAAGGGCAAGAAGACTTTAATATCTGTAGATCCCTCCCCAAGACCTGAGAAAAGCTTAAAACCTGGTTTGGTCAATCAGAAGAGGTACTGTGGTCCATTCTGAGCTTAATCTACCATAATGCTTTGCAATTTTTTGGCATTAGAGACATGCCTTGCTCTCTGAGTGAACTCAAAATGCCCTTTCCCATGCCAACACTACAAGGCTGACCTGAGGATTCTTCTGTTAATCACTACCAAGGACAAGGCACCTTGGCCAGATACTACCTTAATAAATAGGACTTTTCTCATCTTAATATTTTATGGACATATATTATGTTATGTCATGTTAATGGTAAATTAAACACATATATCCTGGGTTGTAATTTCAATTGACACTTTGTCAACTCTCTTATCTTATTGCATTTACAACCTATTCAATTAAGAAAATTACTTTCCCATACTATGGTTAAACATATATGGAGATCATAAATTTGAGTGAGACAGACATGCTGAGTTGGGATTGTTCTAAAACATATTTAAGGCTTCTCATTCTTTTATCAGACAGTAAAAATTTAAGTTTTGGTTCCATGTACATGTGTCTGCTAGCTTTAAGGAAACAAAGCAATGTGAATTATTTATCACCTAGCCTGTCTACCTCTTTTAACAAAACTTTCAGTTTGACAACTTCTAATTCCTTACTCAGTAAACTTCAGTGGCTCCCTATTACCCCCTAGGATCAAATATAAACTTTTTTTTTGGAAAATATAAAGTCTTTACAAATATATGCCCACCACAACCTGGCCCCAACCTACTTTTCCGTTTTATTTACATTACTCAATAGACAAAATAAAGTTGAAGATAGAAATACAAAAAGAGAAAGATTGTCCCTGCCCTCAAGGAGTTTATAATCTATTAGGGGAAGAAAAAGCCCAAAAGGAAGGTAAAAGGCAAGGATGGAGATGGGGGAAGGTTGGGGGGGGGGGGGAGAGATGGTGTTGAAGTCAGAGAAATTCCAAAGAAGTGCAGAGAGTCTGAGAGTTGTTGCACTGGTATATCGGAAGGACTGAAATGGTAGAATCAGAAGAGGTAAGGAAGCACATACAAGAGATGTGATGATGGTAGAATTGGCAGAACTTGGCAAAAGATTGGATTTGGAGAGGGGTGGTGAAAGAGTGAAGAGCTGAGGACGACATCTGGGTGACTGGGAGGATGCTGCTGCCCTTGTCAATAACAGGAAATTTAGGAAGAAGAGATGGTTTGGGGGAGAGGGGAGATAGGAGAGAAGATAATGAGCTCAAATTTGGACATGTTGAGTTTAACATGTTTATAGGAATCCAACTCAAGATGTCCAACAGGTAGTCAGAGATGTGAAGATGGAGGTCAGAAGAGAGGTTAAAACTGGATAAGTAGATTTGAGAATTTGAGAATCACCAACAGAGTGGATAATTGAATTCCATGGGAGCTGATGAAGAGAATATGTATTGAGAAGAGGGTGCTCAACAGTATCAAAGGCTGGAGAGAAGTCAAGAAGGATGAGGATTGAGAAAAGACCATTAGATTTGGCAATAAAGAGAAGATTAGTAACTTTAGACAGAGCAATTTCAGTTGCATTATGAGTATTGGAAGCCAGACTGCAGAGAATAAAGAAAAGAGTGAGAGAAAATCAAGTGGAGGTACCTATTTTCAACAACCTTCTCAAGAAACTTAGCCACAAGAGGGACAAGAGAACAAAAACTTAAGTGAGGGTTTTTTTCAGGATGGGAGAGACATGGGCATATTTGTAATTAGTAGGAAAGCAACCAACAGAGAGGAAGCAATTGAAGATTAGTGAGAAGGTGGGGATGATGAATCGATTTGCTGGAGGAGATGGAGGTCGAGTGGAATCAATCAACATTATTAAGTATTTACTATGTATTAGACACTGTGCTAAGTTCTGGATCACTTGTTCATGTAGAGGATAAAAGGGTGTGAAGACCATTTATGAAAATGAGAAAGAATTTCAAATCATAAGTGATCATATGAGAAACATGTTCTAAATGACTAAGTTTAAGAGAAATGCAAATTTAAACAGCTCTGAGGTCTCACTGCATACCATACAAACTGGTAAAGATGGCAAAAGATGGGAATAATCAATACTGAAGGCACTGTGGGAAGACTAAAACTGTAATATACTTATGGTCAAGGTATGAAGTGATCCAACAATTTTGGTTATCAGTTTGGAATTATGCAAGAAAAATGATAAAACTGTCCGTACTCTTTAATCCAGCATTCCCACTACTGGACACAGACCCCCAAAACAAAGATCTGATATATGACAAAGCATTCTTAGCAGTATTTTTTGTGACAAGGCACTAGAAACAAAATGGGTGCCCACTGATTTTGGGAATGACTGAAAAAAGTATGATAGGCGAATGGAATATTATTGTGCATTAAAATAATTACTATGAGGAATTCAGAGAAACATGTGGACATTAGTCAGAACCAATAAAACCAAGAAACAAGAGCCAAGAACCAAGAGAATCAAAAACCAAGAGAAAGCTATGCACAATGATTGCAGTAACGTAAAATTAGCAGAGTAACTAACAAACCAAGGACAGTCCCAGAGAACAGGTAATGCTACGTAGCTCCCTCCTGAGAGCGGTGATGGGGGAGGTTACTAGGATAGAATATCATACATTTTGTGAGATGCAGGCACGATCTGTGATGCTTTTATTTAATTGTATTTCCTCATGACAAAGCAAACTTCACTCTGGAGGAGGGTATGAAATGACTTGGATGCAAAGACGAAAGCCATCAACAAGATGTATTTAAAAGTGTAAAAAAAAAATCTGTTTGGTTTCTTTATTGCCACTCAGCCCATTTGGGCCACCAACTCTATTTATCAGTCAGTTGTATTTAGGGAATATAAGTTAATCTTAATACTATTCTAAACCTAAAGTAATTAGCATGGTAAATGTGATATTTATCCCAAACCATCAAATAAATCTTCAAAATAAAGATCAATCTCTCCAAAATCAAGGAGATATCATTTGGGGGACTTGAGATGATTCTCTAGGTCCTTGTTCTACTACCATAATACAGATTTTCGAGTTAACTATGGTGCTTGTAGACTCTATCTTTGTCCTCATTTCTCCCAGAATTCAAATATTGATCACATCACTTTTCCAAGACCTGTAATAGACAGCAGGCTACACTGTCTGCTATGTATTGTGATCATTCCCTTTTGGGAAATATCTGTGAATGAAGGAAAACAGACCATTCTCTCTAAGTCCCTTTCTAGTTTGGTTTTTTTTTTTTGAAAATGCCTCGAGGATAATTGAATTGCTGTCTTGTGTGAGCTTCTAAATAAGAACAAAAAACAGAGACGTTGTCTGAATGAGGCCATGTGACAAAGAGGATAAAGGTGGCAGGTAGCTTGTATTTTGGCCACTCTCTCAACAGATACTTGGCAGCTTGGGGACAAGGAATGGAACCACATTTTCAATCCTCTTATTTCCTTTTTTAATAATAGAGTATTCACACAAATGAGTCTTAAATATTTAACAGTCTGAAAATGGCTTTTATTGACTTTTGCTTCTCGAAGGAGGACCCAGGGAATAAAACACATGGACCCAGTCTTCTTTACCCTTCTTTTCTGGCTGAAATTATTGTTCGCTCTGGGTTAGTGGCTATTTACAAATTTTGGTCAATCAAATATGTTTAGGGCCCAACAATTTGTCTTGATTTGCAGTGCCTAGAAAGGACCAGACTGGGGAAGGTATTGACAAACGTGATATTTAATTAAAAATAAGCAAACCCAAACTTGGAATTGGTGTGATATGAATGTGCCCTACCTGCTACCTTTAGGATGCTTTGGAGAAATCAAAATGTGACTCATCTTGCTGATTGCAGAGTCCAAGTTACAAAGGAATTCAGAGTTCTAGGTAGGGGGTAAGCAAGACTCTGTGGCAATACTAGAGAGGGGTTGGGAAAATGTTTGATAAAGTTCCTTTAATTATCATACTTTTCCATCTCTGCTTTATTGTTAGCTATGTTGTTTGTCCTTCATTCTGGAAGAGGACCATGATGTCAGGAAGATGATGCCATGACTGGCAAGCGAATTGGATTTAAGTGAGGGAGGGCTATGTAAGGTCAACAGCCTCACTTTCTCCTCCAGAGCCATCTGGGTTCAATGGCAAGATACAGATCAGAATGACTGGAGATGGCCTGGATGTAGTAGAATACTTAAGAGGCCTGGATGTAGTAGAATACTTAAGAGATGGAAAGATGCATTCTTTTAGAAGATCCTCAGGTGCTCACTACATCATTTCACATGAAAAATGTGGTAAGATTGGTCCTTAAGAGCTGCTAGGTGGCACAGTGAACAGAGCACTGGTCCTGGAATCAGGAGGATCTGAGTTCAAATCTGACCTCAGACACTTAACGCTTACTAGCCGTGTGACCTTGGGTAAGTCACTTAACTCCAATTGCCTCATCCTTCCCCCTCCAAAAAAAAAAGATTGGTCCTCAAGAAGAGATGAGAAAACATACTCCTTCCCTTCTTTGCAGAAGTGGCAGTATATAGGTGTGGAGTATGGAATATACCGTAGTACTTGCCTGGGGTGGATTTATTTTGCTGAGCTGATTTTCTTCTATTTGTTCTTTATTATAAGAGATGGTTTGCTGGTAGGAGATGGGATATGCTCAGAAAGGAAGGTAAAATAAAAACAAAGACTGCCAATAAAATTATTAAAGACACAATAAACTTTTAGGTTTTCAAAAATATTCAATGGCTATTGATTCTAGAATAAAATACAAAATCCATAGCCTGAAATTTAAATTTAAAGCACTCTACAATAAGGCTCCCTATATATAATATTCCACCCCCTGACTCTGTGCATTTGCACAAGTGGGTCCCTATGTCTAGAATGTACTCCCTCCTCACTTCCATTTCATAGGATCCCAAGCTTCCTTCAAAGCACAATTCAAGTGCCAATTTCTACTTGAGGTTTTTTTTTTTTCTATCTTGTCTCCAGTAGGTGCATTCTTTCTCTGTTTATGTATGATATCACCCCAGTAGAATGCAAACTCCTAGAAAGCAGGGTCTGTTTCATGTTTGTCTCCGTATTTCCAGGATCCAACACAGTATCAGAGTGCCCCTAGAAACTTCAATGGTCAAGGATCTTATGCTTTGAGATAGGAAAGGATCAGGCTGGATCTGATCTCCCCTAGGAATTCCTGCCAGCCCCCAAACTGGACTGTTGGAAGGGAACTATGTCCAATTTGATTGCAGCAGAATGTTGAAGTGCAAAGAATGAAGGACTTGGATCCTGATGACCTAGATTTGTGTCCTGCCCCTGAGTCATACTGGGCAAGCCATTTAATGTCTTTGGGCCTCAGTTTCCTTATCTGTAAAGTGAAGGGGCTGGACTAGATGATCTCTATGGTCTCTTCCACTTCTGAATGTGTGTTACATTCACAGTATCAAATGATATTGTACTGAGTGATTGCTTTTCTTTGTCAAAGACAGGGTTCGGTGATATGTGGGTATATGTGAAATGACTGTAATATAAAGACAAAAGGCATTAATAAAATACATTAAAAAGAAACATTGAATGTCTTTTCAGTAAACAAAGGTTTGAACCACAGCTGGTTCTTCATTTTTTGCAGATGAACTCACTTCAGGGCTGGGCAGTTGCCAGGCCTGAGTCCAAATTGGATTTTTCTTTTCCTAATTGGGCTTTGCTACTTTTTCCTGCAAATTTAAACTTGTTTCTTGAGCTCTTGGATTCAATGAGGCCATTTTCTGATGCTGGTGACTAAACTTGAGCCATTTAGACACGATTAGTTGGAGGAACCAAATCAGGTTCCCAATTGCTTTGGAACAAGGTGTTCTCTGTCTGGAACTAGCAAACACCTTGCCAGCTTGTTTGCTCTAGCTTAGACCACCTTAAGCTGATGGTTTTGCATTGGAGAAAGTGATGTGGTCTTACAGAAATAGATTTCCAGAACAGGAAAGGGCCCTAATGTCCATATAGGCCAGTCTCCTTGCTTTAAATGGGAATAATAAGATCAGCCAGCTCTGGCTATCTCACATAGTTGTGGTGAGGAAGAAATGAGATATAGTGGATATGAAATCAGTTTGTAACAATATGGCAAAATAAAGGTGTGAGTTATTGTTATTATAAGTGTTTTATAAAGATCTTCTGAAATAGGTGCTTTCCCTAACTCTCTGACTAAAAGTATTAAATTTTACATGTAAAAATTACATTAACAACAGTAACAATAATGGCTGGCACTTATGCTGTTCTTAACATTCATTACCACATATCGCCAGTCATAGGAAGCAGATAGTATAGATATTATTATCCTCCCATTTTACAGATGAGATCATTGATGCCCAGAAAGAATAAAACAACTTACCACAATTTTATGGCTAGTAAAAGACAAAGCCAGCTTTCAAGTATAGGTCTTCTGCCTCCCTATCTATGGTTTTTCCCATTTCACCAAAGCTGCCTCCATGGCAAAACATTGTAACTGTCTGGGGAAACTGAGGCCTAGAGAGATTTAGTGACATATTCAGGTTCATGTTTCCTTCCGCTTTAAATTAGCTTTTAAAATGTTGTTTATTGCTTCTGAGTGCTCTTTCAAAATTCTCCATATTCTGGTCAAATTAAGGCATCCTAGAATAGTGGAAAGAGAAGGGGCATCTCTGCTGGATATGTCTCTCCCTGCTAGGCTTTCTGTTTCATTCCCTGCTGGGCATCTCCAGTGAGGTCCTGCTCACCAAATTCTCTTTGAGACTGTCTGCTGATTTTCAGCTATTTAACCACTTGAGGATCAGCTAATGCAGTCTACTACCACCTCCTGGGATGTAATAGCTAAAAGTCTTCCTTAACAGGGACAACTACATCCTTTCAAACACATAGCGAAGGCTATGAGAGACTAAAATCAGACCTTCAGTAGAATCCGGCAGAATTCCTCAGGCTAATAATTGGTCCATACTTTTTTCTTAACTATGTCTGGTACTGATTATCATTTGTATCCATCAGAAACAAACATTCTTAGATTTTGTGCTATATCCTTCCTTATTTTCCTATAATTATTACAACCTTGGTAGGTGGGGTGGGATGGGGAGGGAATCTCCAGTCGTTCTGATCTATATGTTGCCACTGAACACAGGTGGTTCTGGAGGAGAGAGTGAGGCTGGTGACCTTGCACAGGCCTCCATCGCTTAAATCCAATTTCTGACATCACTTTCCTGATGTCATGGTCCTCTTTGAGAACAAAAGACAAATAACAAGAACCTAGGGGTGTTGTGATGATGGTGGACTCTGTAAACCAGGCAAAATTTTCTAAAGAGTCAAAGAATCTCCACGTTGGGAGGAACCTCAGAAGTGAACTAGTCCAAACCCTGACTAGAGCAAGAAGCCTTCTCAGTATCCTTGACAAATGGTCTTCCAGCCTCTGCTCTATGTCCCTCCAGAGATAGGGAAATAACTTACAACACCCTGAGGCAAACAGTTTCATTTCTAGAACGGAAAATGTCATGATTATTAAGTTCAAGGTATTATTTTTAAAAAAGCTTTTGTCTTCTGCTGTGATTTAAATAGAGTCTATTAAAGACTGGTGTCTGGCCTCCACAGGCAGCCAGCTTTGGCTGGCCCTTTTCTCGCCAGGGCTCACAAGACCCCAGCATAGAAGTCTGACTTCCTGGTTCAATTTGTTTACTCTTCAAAACCCCTTCCTTTCCGTTTTGTGTTGCCTGCAGCTCTCCAGTTCCCTTTGTTCTTGTCATTCTGCAAGCTTCCAAGACCCTTCTGGGGCTGCAGAGTTTTTTGTTTGTTCATGTGCTTGTTTTTGCTTTATTTGCCTTATTTTGCTGGGAAACGAGATCTCCCACCTGAAAGCATTGTCACCCTCAAGATTTCTTTATTCACCTGTATGATCCAAAATCCATCCTCCTCCTAGACTGGGGACCTCGCCAATCACAGCATGCTAGCGCCATCTTGTGCCTTCCAGAGAAAGGGAAGCTGGAGGAAGTCTAGACTGGCAGAATATTTACAGCCTCTGGATCTGGAAGTCACCTTGGACATCATCTGGTCCTGAGGTTCTTTGCCTTTTTGTGTATCATGGACCCCTTGGGCAGTCTAGGGGAGACTATTGGCCCCATCTAAGAAGAATTTGTTTTAAATAAAATGTATAGTATTACAAAGAAAACCAATTACATTGAAAGTGATCTATCTGTATCTACCTACCTAGTTATCCATCCATCATATGTGCATGTATGTATGTATATATATTTAAGAATTAATGGATTCCAGGTTAAGAACTGAATGGCAGCCCCACAATTTTACAAATGAGGAAAATGAGTTATAGAGGTGGAAAGTGACTTATCCTAAGTTACCTTACAGGTCAGTAGCATTGCTAGGACAGTAACCCAGCTCTTCTGGGACCATCAGTGCAGTTCTCACCTGACTTTCTAGTTAAATGTAAGGTCATAGAATCATGGAATTTAGTGTTGGAATGGACCCTAGAGATCATCTTCATTCTACAGGTGAGGAAACGGTGGTTCAAAAAGACTCCTACAGAAGAGAGAGTCTTTCCTTGTGTCATAGACTACACAACTGATTATTTTATTTTATTTTTTTTGGAGAGGGGAAGGCAGGGCAATTGGGGTTAAGTGATTTGCCCAAGGTCACACGGCTAGTAAGTGTTAAGTGTCTGAGGCTGGATTTGAACTCAGGCCCTCCTGACTCCAGGGTCGGTGGTCTATTCACTGTGCCACCTAGCTGCCCCATTATTTTATACTTTTAGTATATACTATAGATCAAGGAAAAAAACCAATCTATTTTAAAGTGAATAAAATTTTATTTTTAAAGTTAACTCTAGGGGACAGCTAGGTGGACAGAGGATAAGTTCTGGAGTCAGAAGGAGCTAAGTTCAAATCTAGCCCCAGACACTTCAATGCTATGTGACCCTGGGGATTCATTTAACCCTCATTGCTTCTCAAAAAAAAAAAAGTTAACTCCATAATAAAATCAAATTACGTATTTATTTAAAAGAGATATAATATTGAAAGTAACTCATTTCTTACATCAAGTTAGTTTTTAAAAAAATTTTAAAAAGCAACTAAAAATCTTACGACTGATGACTGGGATTACAAGTAACTGATTGAGGACATTTCAGTGTCATAAAACACATAATGGAAGTTTCAGTTTAAAACCTAAGTGCTTCCTACTGTGTAAGATCACATAGTAATAACTAGCAGAGCCAGGACTTGAACTCAGGTCTTCTGATTGACCCTCCCTCCTCACCTCTGCTTTGTAGATTCCCCACCTTCCTTCACAGCTTCATTGAGCAGCTCAGTCCTTTAGGAGGCTTTTCCTGACCTCCGACCTGCCCCTGCATCCCTCCCCCCATCCTCAGACGGCAGTGCTGTGTCCTTGAGGATAATACTTGGCATTGACTTCTCTGCTTATATGTCAGATCATCCCAGTAGATGAGTGCTCAGAACACCAATGTTCCATTGACTTTATGTGTCAAAATGTACTTTTTTGCTGTTTTTAATTTTCCTCAAAGCCTTAAATTTTGTATCTGGTTTAACACTTGTCTTCTGAATGTCCTTACATCTGTTTTGGGAACAGTCTTGCATGCCTTTGCTTTCTGTTCTGCTTGTTTTTAACTTTCCACTGGTGGATGTTGCCTCTGGTTTGGCTGATTTGTTTCAGCAAACCTGTTCTGTGCACTGAGCACTCTTCCTTTTTTGGCTTCTTTGTCACTTCCATTCAAAATTCCTTTGGCTTCCATTTTGAAGACATAAATAGTACAGGGCAAATGGGGCTTTGTGTCAGGGAGTCAACAGTTAAGGGAGCATGCTTCATTTCCTGGGGAGTGTTGGTAGGGAGTGGGCCACCTTGATTTGCAACTGTTCTCACTTTGCCTTAAGGACCTCAAGGTCCTCAAGAGGTCTTAGCTGCATGGTAAAACCATATTGATCCAGGCCAACATTCCCAGGGCTCAATTATAATAGCACCCTTGTGAAGCCTGTCCTTACTCCTTCCTGATCAATTCTGATTTTGACATACCCCCACTCAATAAACTCCAATGACTCTATATCACCTCCAGGAGCAAATATAAATTCTTCGTTTGGCTTTTAAAGTTTTTCATAACCTGTCACCTTCCCACCTCCCCTTCCTGCCTTACATTTTTAGTCTACTTATACTTCACTCCTCTCCATGTACTCTACAATCCAGCTTACCTGGTCTTCTTACTGTTCCCTGCACATAACCCTCCAATCCTGACTCCCTGTCTTTTCACTGACTGTTCCCCATGTCTGGAATGCTCTCCTTCCTCCCCTCTGACTTCTGGCTTTCTTGTCTTCCTCCAAGATTCAACTCAAATCCCACTTTCTGAAAGATGCCTTTCTTAGTCTCCTTCACTAGTAGTAGGTCCTCCTTTTTGAGATTACCTCTCATTTATACTGCGTATATCTTGCATGTAGATAGCTGTTTGCACGTTGTCTCCCCAATTAGAAGCTGAGTTTCTTGGGGGCAAGGTCTGTACTTTTTACTTTATTTGTATCTCCAGAGTTTAGCAAAGCACCAGTCACATAGAATTTAGTAAATGCTTGGTGATTCATTGTTCATCCCCTAGCTCTTTTGAGCTGAGGATGTAGCTTTGGGGTAGGCCTCCTTCAACTAACTTTTCAGTCAAATGGTATATTATCTACGAGTCTCCATATATCACCCATATTCTGAGATTCCAAAGTGTAGAGCCATAGGCATGGGCATAGGTTCTTAGTAGGCACAGAGTATATGGTATCATTTTAGGTGACATTACATGTAGGGCATTAAAAATGAAACTCCATTCAACCTTCTGCTTAGGCTGCAGGACCTCCAGCCTGTTTAGCAGTGTGCATGATTAGCAGTGTTAATGATATGATTGTACTTTCTGTGATAGCCAAGATCTAGGACTGTCTCATGTGCAAAGTATACCAGGGAGGTTGGCTTATGCAAATTCTCCAGGAGAGTCTGTTGATGATGTGGCATGGAAATGCCTTAGAGTTATTGTGGAACACTTGGGGACATTCTGCAACTGGTTATGGCCTACTAACACACTTTTTTTTTTGTCATTCAGTTGTTTTAGTCATGTCTAACTCTCTGTGACCCCATTTGGGGTTTATTGGCAAAGATACTGAGGCGGTTTCCCATTTCCTCCTCCAGCTCATTTTACAGATGAGGAAACTGAGGCAAACAGGATTAAGTGATTTGCCCAGGGTCATACCAGTTGGTAAATGTCTGAGGCTAGATTTGAACTCAGGTCTTCCTGACTCCAGGCTCTTGTTGTTGTTGTTGTTGTTGTTGTTTTTTGTTGGCTATGACTGGGTTCATCATCAAAAGATCCTGAGTCAAATTTGGCCTCAAGTCTTTGGGCATCTTCTCTTCGTTTTCACTCTGGTGCTTTGACTCCTTTGTTCGCGGCATCTGATGGGAAACAATGCTATAAGGGAAGAGACTTATTCTCTGTCAAGGCCATGTAGCCTCAAGAAACGGACACTGATTCTCAACTTTGTTTCTTTTTTCCATTCTAGGTAAAGAGTTTGGACCCTCTGGTCCTGTGAGCTGGGAAAGGTCAAGAGATCACCCCTGGCATTCCAGGGTCCAGGGTTTCTAGCTGGCCCACCAAACCCTGAGGAACAAAGAGTGACCCTTCAGGACCCAGGCCAGCAGCAGCAGAGATGAAAACTCATCCTCTTAGTCATGCCATATCTAGACTCAAACTTGGTGGAACCAATGCTATGTATAAATGGTACTGAGTGTGCTGCCTGAGGTGTGGAGGGGGAAATGCTCGTATTTTTATTATTGCCGTATCTTCAAAATAAATATCCCTTTGTAGGAGCTAATTTATGTTATGAGGATTTTAGGAATATCTCTTCCCTAATGCCATTGGCTCATGCCCCTACAAGATATGTTCTTCCTGCTCCAGTGAGGAAGACCTAAAATCCTCAGGATACCTTAGATCCTAGAGGGGCAGATAAAGTAGACCTAGTTCTGGGAGAGTGAGGCAGCAGAGAATACTTGATACACATACAGGGGCAAAAGAAGCAAAGAGGATTGGTCTAATGCCATGTGTATTTCCGTAACGGCACATTCTTGTGCAAGCAGCCCAGAACTCTCACATCACCATGGATATCATTCCATGGCTACCACTATGTACCTGGACTTAGGGTTTTTGGGAAAGGACCTCTGTATCCACATTGATCTCTTCCAGCTATTACAGGATGCTGAGTTCATAGTTGGCTTGTACCCCTGGCTGTATGGTAGTATCCAATTTAGCTAATCAGAATATATCAGTGAATCATTGTAAACTCAAATTTGGAATTGAGCTCAATATACACAAATATCTAGACTTATCAGTAACAACCCACTTCAAAGCCAAGAATTCCAATCTGTGGATAGAAAAGTAAGATTCACTGTCGCAGAGTCCCCTACTGATAGATTCAATGGGCTTCATAGTGGCTCCAATATCAAAATGCTCCAATCTTTCCATACAAGTGTCAGACTGGGCCACTCACACCTCTGATGAAATAGAGCTACCCCTGTCCTCTGGTGAAATCACTGTGCTGTTCTCTCCTATATTATCTCTGCTGGATAAGATTTTTCTACTGGTGTTGTGATCACCCACCTCTCTATTGCCATGCTGGCTGTTGTCATTGTATCCCCAATGCCTAATCCAATACTTGACATGTATCAGGCACTTAATAAATGTTTTGTGAATCAATGTTCAGCCTCTTCAGGGCCATCTGATGCTTTCTGCTACCCTGTGCTAGGTGGGAAGGGACAGTTAATAAGTATAGACTTGGCAAATAATGGCTAAGTAGTGCATAGCTGAAGGTCACGAGCTACCATAACTAGTCAGACAATGAACAAAAACAAAGCAGAACATCCCCAGGTTGATATTATCTATTCTTTTGACTGTTTTTTTTTTCTTTTCCTTTCTTTTTCCCCCCAGGTGCTGATTTAAAAGCTCCTAGCTCTAGCCAATTGTCTGACTTAGGGTTAGAAAATTCCTTTTAATCCCCAGTTGTCAGTCTGTATCCCCAAAACCCATTTAGGAGAATCTACTCAACAAAATTTCACAGAATCTATGTAGAAGCTGGGGTGATAATGCTTTCATCTACTTTCTCATAAAGAAGTCTACCCCAAAGGTGACACAAATGAAGGCACCTAGAGATCTATTTTCAAGATATCTCAAGGAAGGGAAGAGTCTAAAAGAATGGAAAGTTACTACCAAAAAAGTATGGTTTTTTTTTTAAGGGGCCCAAGAGAACATCAATCCACATACCTATTTTACTTATTAAAAAATAAATATTTGTGAGAATTATCTATACATATATTGAAAAAATCCTTGATAAAACACAAGGAGGAAATAGGCAGATTTTCACAGACAATTTTCTGTATTGTCACAATCACACAACTGTTTGAGAAGTGGAGAGAATCCTGTCTTGGTTATTATTCGTGAATTAGGGACAGGGAGAGGGGAGGCTCTGTGATTTCACTGGTGGAGGGTGCTACTTGATGATCAAATATTCCCTACCAATTTTGGTAGCTTTTCTGTAACTTATAGTCTTAGAGAGTTGCCTAGTACCCTGAGAAGTTGTCACTTGCCCAGGGTCACTCAACCAATATGTCAGTGGTAGAATTTGAACATGAGTCTTTCTGGCCCTGAATCTGTCTCTCTATCTACTGTGCCATTCTGTCTCTTTTGATGTTTATGAGCCCTTCCATTGACTCAACAGAAAAAAATACAGCCTTAAAATTCCTTCTATGAATAATTGCAAGATTATCCAGGACTCCCTAAAGGATGCGATTACAGAGACAACTCTCGTCACTGATCCTCCAAGGACTAATATTGAAGGAGGCATAAAACAGGAACGCATGTTAGCCAAAAGTATTCAGAAATGCCATCAGGGATTCCCTGTATAGTCTAATAGAGAAATTTATTGTAGGTGGTGATGATCTCCAGGTATTCATTTTGGCAGGTGACATTGTGATGCTACAGAGCCTTCTCAATGAGATCCATAACCACCCAAAAGAGATTAGTCTAGTAGCCCATACAGGAAAAACAAAATAGATGAAGAATGCATCTGGACTATAACCAGAGGTTGGACAGGCAGTCTCTTGGGTTAGCTAGTTCATTAGAACATATATCTTGGACAGACAGTGCAGATAGTTAAAGAAATGGGCCTGGAGTTGAATAAGAAGACTAGGTTGGATCACATTTGGTAAACTACCTAGAATCACCTTCAGTGATTCAACTTTTGATGTTTGCTGACAATATTCTTTCAGTAACACTAAATAGTCGTGTATCATGGAACACCATGATTTCAGAAGATTTGAAACTGCAGATGATCCCAGTGGCACTTGAAAATCATATTGTGTGGGTAAATATACTGCACTATATACTACCAACAATGGCATGCATTAAAAGTGTAAAATATATCACTTAGGATATATATGACTCAATTAGGGTCTATGTGGATGTTGACACCTTTTTTCCTCATTTATATTGCTATGTTTTGCTAATTTAAATAAATATATCATTGCTGGTTAGCTTAATTGGTTTAGTAAAAGTAAACACACTGGTGGGGTTTGTGATAGTGATTTTAAACGTGATAACCATTAGAGTGTTTTGAATTATCCACAGGGCATCCTAAATAAACCACCAGAGATCTTGAGCCACAGAGTAGCAAAGGCACTAAAAGATTTGTGCATCTGAGGATTCTGAGATTCAAGCACCTGTTTTATAGGACCCAAATCCTCGGTATATATTGAACTGGATGGCCATTCAATCCTGCTGCATTCCACTTCCCCCTCATCTGAGGTCTTCCCCAATGTCTAGAGTGAATTTCATGACACCACTTCTGCACTAATGCCCTACTCAGTCATCACAGGACTATGAAGGTTCCAATCTAGTGTCTGTTTATCTATGTTATGACTGACAAACTCCTTCCCTATCTCTTCACAGAGCTTTGATCTGGTGCAAAAATCCTTTGCCTCTGTTACCTTTCCCTACACACTCATCTCTGTCTAATTTGCTCCTACCCCTCTACAATCCATATTCTCCTCTGTCTTCCCATTCCATCCTTCACTTGGTAGCAATCTCTTCTATTCTAGATTCATTCATCTCATACTCTTCCCAAATTCTGCTTCTCATAGAAATTGAGTTTGACCTAGAAAACATTGAACTCCTGGTCATCCTTCTGGTGCAGGTTCTTTCATGCTCCCTGACACACTGGGCCTCTACTGCCGCATTCAGATCCTTCTGCTGCCTCCATCATTCTACAATTTCTCCTCCTTGGAAGTTACTACATCTACCTATATCCTCCCTACATCTACCTATATCCTCCAATACAGATCCGTGTTGCAATCATTTAACAGACTCTCCCCTCCCTCTCTACTGCCAATACTTGGCACTTAATCTTTCCCTCAACCCCATTGCCTACCCCCATACTCAGGGACTTCAAAATACACATTTGTGTTCTTAAGAACACCCTCTCCTCCCTGTTCATCAACCTCCTTGACTCCCATGATCCACATCTTCACTCCACCTCATGCAAACCACAGGGGTGATCAAAATTGATATCTCATCATTAAGCATTACTGTGCTAACTCTATGGCCTCAGCCTCTTGAATTTCTCTCTGGTCACAGCTTCTAAACATCCATCTCTCCCTATGCCTCACTTCTAACTCTGTTCTTCCTTCTCACCACAACTTCTGGTCCTTCAATTCTTCTCTGTTCTCCCAACCCTTCACTTCTGCTTTGGTCTCACTTTCTTCTCCTCAGTCTTTACTGTATAGCTGACCATTTTAACTATACAGCATCTTCCCAGTGGAAATCCTTGCCCTCCTGTCCTACCATCATTCATTCCCTGTCAATCCTCAACCCAGGATGACCCCCACTAACCTTTTCTAATCCACAGGAGGAAGTTACACACTGAGTCAACTACAAATTCGTGTTGTTTAACCTCGACTGGGACTTTGCTGCTGAAAGGGAATTCTTTCCTGATTGACCCTCTCTAATGCTTCCTACAGTGATTGCTCCAAGTATCTTCTCTGGTTCATGGTGCTGTTTTTCTCAGCAGATGACCTTGTCTCCTTCTCTACTGAGAAATTAGAGACCATTTATGAATGAAAGAGCATTTATTAAATACTTTCTATTTGCCAAGCTCTATGTGTTTCATTTGTCTACCATGAACTCTCACCTCTTTTCCACTTTAAAAAGCCCTTATATATCTTTATCTGTACTCTCCTTTTCTCCAGTCTTGGAGGACGAGGTGGCTCTTTTTGTCAAGGGTATGTCCTCTAAATATCTCTTTTGCCCTTGATCCCATTCCATCATTGCTGTCTCTCTCCTCATAGATACTTTCTTCTCCTCTCCTGCTTCTCTACCTACTGATACGACTACTTTTTAGTCTACTTTGTCATATCACCATCTGCAATTCTTTCATGTATATATGGAACTATGTGGCCTCTGAGGTGACCTCCTAGTTATGTGTGACTCTTCTTCTTTCCTGCAAATCAGCTGTCAAATCCCTTCAGTTCTATTAATATAACATCTCTTACATCCATCCTTTTTTTTCTACGCATATGACCAACACCCTAGTGCAGGCCCTTGCTACCTCTCAGCTGGACTGTTGTGATGCTTTCCTAATTGATACCCATGCTTCCAGTCCTTCCCTTTACCAATCTACTCAATACAATCCATCACACATTTATTAAACAGCCACGGTGTGCAAAGCACCATGTTTGTTGCTGGGGATAAAAAGACAAACAAACAAAAAAATAGTTCGTGTCCTCAAGGAACTTATTTTCTACACATAGCTTCCAAAAGAATCTTCCTAAGATACTAGTCAAGGCACCACTTTCTTAGGCAAAAAGCCTTCAGTTGTCTCTAGGTATCCTTAGGATAAAATGTGACTTCTTTATCCTCAGGCCTATTGTCCTCCACCGTTTGTATACTACTTACCTTTTCAGACTTACCTCACATCATTCCCCTCATGAAATCAATTTGGCAGCCAAGGTGTAGAACCAGTTGTTTCCTGAAGTTGATATTCCATCTCCTACCTCCATGCATTTGCATCCTATCTGCTCTCCTGTAATATACTACCTCCTAATTTATGTTTCTCAGAATCCTTACTTTCCTTCAAGGTTAAGTTCGGGTTTCATTGGCTTCAAAATGCCTTCCCTGATTCAACAAAGAGTTATTAATGCTCTTCCCTTGATCAAATTGCTTTGTAATAAGGTCTGGGTTCATGCCCAGATCACCCAAGGTGAAGATACCCATGCAGGCAATGCCAAGGATCTGCTTCTGCTGCTCCCACCTATATGGTAGACCAATGCAGAATGTCTTCTCCCATTACACTTACTTATCTGGCCATGTATTATATTCTTCCAGTAGAATGCAAGCACTTTGAGGGCAAGGGCTATTTCATTTTTATATTTGTATTTTCAACACCGAACATCTCATTTGGTCTTCAAAACCTGGGAGATAGGTTGTGCAGTGTGTTGTACATAAGAACTGCTTACTAAATGCTTGTTAAGTTAAAATCAAATGAAAAAGGTGGGCCAGTGAGACTGATGGACAGCCTAAAAGTTGCAACAGTATAGCTAGAAAACATTCAAAGAAACAGAGGCCTCTATGCATATGTTGTTCAGTTGTTTTGGTCATATCTTACTCTTCATGATCCTAATTGGGTTTTTGGGGCAAAGATACTAGAGAGATTTGCCATTTTCTTCTCTAGTTCATTTTACAGATGAGGAAACAGAGGCAAACATGGTTAAGTGATTTGTCCAGGGTCACACAGCTAGTATGTGTCTGAGCCCAGATTTGAACTCAAAAAGACAAGTCTTCGTATTGTAATACCTAGCTGTTCCTATGCAAACATTTAGCACTTAATAAATGCTTCATTCATTCATTCAGAGTAGATTCTTTATGGAAGATTTAAAGTAGACATAGATGTGAATGCCATGTGAAGAAAAGGCACAGAAGGGCCTCCAAGAAGCTTTTCCTAATTCCTCCTGGCTAAAAATGTTCTCAGTCTCCATCTCTCTCTCAGGTTTTCTTAGAACACTTTCTCAGACTCTATCCTTTGACCCCATCACACCCTACTCTGTATTAAATTTATATGTGTATATGTCATATCTGGATTTAAGTGAGGCAGGACTGTGCAATCATCAGCTTCACTCTTTCCTCCAGAATCACCTGAATCTAGTGGCAAGACACTGATCAGGACAACTGGAGATGGCCCCAGATGTAGTGGGTGACCTTGTGACCAAGTGAGACTTGGGCTGGGACTTATTATTGGCCAATCAATGAGAGCTGGGAATTTGGGTTTAAGGTGTGGTCAACTGCTCCCTTTGAATCGTGATGGGCTTTATCAAAGTCTGGTTTTCCAGAGCTCTACTTCAAGAAATCATAAATGAAAAACTGCATGAGACAAGAGTGTAGTAGACTGAATCTTGCTGTTGCCTTTTGAGTATGAAAGTCCATCATACTGTTGGAATGACACCTTCTCTGCAGTTCATAATCTCAGAGAACTATCTCTGGTACAAGTTAAGTAACTTGCCCAGAATCAGTGGGTCAGCGTGTGCCAGAGGAGTGACCTGCACCCAAGTTTTGCTGGCTTTGAGGACAGTTTTCTGATTCTCCACATTGTTGAATATTAATGTTTTGTAACTTCTATTGATAATAATTCACATTTATATAGCACTCACACACAAACAACTTTCTGCAAACTCTGTGTTGTAGGTATTATTATTGCCATTTTATAGAAGGGGAAATTGAGGCTTAGGGAGGGTTAGTGGCTTGCCTATGGTCACTGAACTAGTAAATATTAATTAGGAACCTAGATCTATTATTTTTTCTACTACGTCATTACAATTCAAGTAACAGTTTTTTGTTTTAAACAACCTTGTTGAAAACAACATATAATAGGACTCTATTGACAGCTACATAGCTCAGTGGATAGAGTTCTGGGCTTGGAGTTAGGAAAATCCGAGTTCAAATCTGGCCTCAGACACTACTAGCTGCGTGACCCTGGGCAAGCCACTTAATCTAGTCTACCTCAGTTTCCTCAACTGTAAAATGATTATAATAATAGTACCAACCTCACAGAGTTGTGCAGACCAAGAGACAATATTTGCAGAGTGTTTAGCCTAGTGCCTCCCGCATAGTAGGCACTTCCTCCTTTTCCTTTCCTTTACTGATGTGCTGTTTCATTACACATAGCGAGGAAGTGGGGGCATGGGAGATGCCAAACTGCAGCTGAATTCTTTCTGGTTTGGCTTGGATATCAAGCAGTGATTATCTTTTGAATCCCTCCCTTTCCATCTCCCCCTAAAAATATTCCACCTAAGAATTCTCATCAAAGCAACACAGATACAAGTTCCAGAGGCCTGAAGAGATACCGGGATGTACCAAATTCAATAAAAAGAGGACAGGCAATTACTCTGCCTTCTCCCGTTATGTCCATATGGGAATCTGACTTTAGCATTATGTCGTTAAGAAGACAAAATTCCTAACGAGTCAAGTCAGAGTTCAAATGGAGCTCATCACGTTGGTGTTTGACTTATGAATGTCTGTAGGAAACGATGCCTCGGCAAACTGAGGTATTTCTGAGCTAGGGGTAGGGGGACAGCACCCAGCCCCAGACATCCTTTCACACTCTTTATATCAGTAACACAAGACTCTAGGGGAGGTGGCATTTGGCAATACCTGTACTCATTTCACGCATTCTGGTCCTGCTGACTACAATTCATTCCTAGGTGACGCTCATGCCCCCTTGTGGTAACTCAGCCACAACAACGACTGACATTTATACAGAGCTTTACTGTTACAAAACACTTTACAAATCTTTTCCCATTTGATCCTCACAACCTCGGAGATAGGCGGTGAAAGTACGAGGATACCTATTTTACAGACATCCAAATTTTACAGAATCCGAGGCCCATAGAGACAGAGGTTTGTTCAAGGTCACACAAAGCTGGGTCACAAGCTAAGTTGAGCCAGCTCTGGGTACCACTGCTGGGGTTCTTTCTGTTTCACCCCACAGCCTTGATGGTGAGAGAGTACTCGATTCCAGACCACATTCTTGGTTCAACAGAAGACTACATGAGAACAATCAATCCAAAGGCCTCCCCTTCTTTGTGGAGTTGTGAGCACACTGCTTACCAGATTGCTATTCAAGTTACGTGTGCTTTTTTTTTCTCTCAAATCTTGTTGAAAATAATGTGTAATAGGACTTGATTGATGTGCTATGCTTGTTACAAGAGGTATATTAAATGAAGATTAATACTCTGGGTGTGAAATATTGAGAGAACTGAATTATAACCCTTGTCTTGGGAAGGGTTAACAATAATGAAACCTGACATTTATATGGTACAAAGATTACATACATTATCTCTTCTAATAACCCCCACAACAACCCTGCAATGAAGGTACTGTAGGCATCAGTTGCATTTTATACATGAGGAAACTGAGGTTCATGAACATAGAGCAACCTGCCCATTTACATCTAAGTTTTCCTGACTCTAAGTCCAGCTGGAATGAAGCATCAACATTATTTTCCCCCCTTACCTCTCCTTCTGGTATTATAGGGTCCTCCTATCTCATGCCATTGGAGAGTCCTGGAAGAGCTGCTACCCAACGTAAGAATGACTTAAGTTGCTGAGAGAGGAAGAAGGGACCTCAGAAATCATCTAATTCAATCTCCTCATTTATTAGACAAGAAATCTGAGACCCAGGGAGATATGACTTATCCAAGATCACAAAGGAAGTAAGCTTTAGAGGTGAGATTTGAACTCTGGTCCTCTGACTCCAGAGCCAATGTGACCTTGGGAAAATTATCTAATTACCCTGAGTTTCCTCTGTTGTAAAATGACAAGGGTAGATCAGAAGACTTCTAAAATGCCTTCTAGTCCTAAATTTCCCTGGGATTGAAGAAGAATGAATTGAGGTTGATAAGGAATGCCAAGGAAAACAAAAAGAAGAGTTATTTTGTGTTTGTTTTTAAACTATGTTGGGGAAAGGAGAAGCAGTGTTGCAAAGTATATTGAGAGCACATCTTGGAGTTAGGAAGACTTGCTATATGTTGGCTTTGTGACCCTGGACAAGTCACAGTTTCACAGTGCCCAGGAAACTTTCCAAGATTTTAAGTTGCTGAGAAGGTACTCACCTGCATTGGTAAAGGTTGTTTTCTCATTGGATATTCCATATACCAATGAAAGGACAGATCCTGTCCCACTCAATTCAATTGTAGTAAAAGAAGAAACTACAACCCAGGATGGATGGGACAAGGATAACTGAAGATTAGACAGAACTGGTCAGGACATGAAGAGAAGGCAAGATTGGGCAATTCTAATTTTTCTTGTTTTTATTTTTTATGTCAAAGAGAATGGAAGAGACAGAAAAAAATTGGCAATAGGGAGTTGATATTCAAGGTAAGTAAGGAAATAAAAAGAGTGCACCAAGCTCCTCTAAATAAATTCATGTCATCTGGTCCAGAACTAGATTCCAATGAAAGACTTGGTAGAAGTAAGCATTGAACAACCTTCAGTAAGTTTTCCAAGATTGTGAAGAATGGGTGGAGCTCCAAGGCTAGAGAAGGGTAAATGTTCTTATTTTCAAAGAAGGGAACAGGGTGGAATCTACAAACTACAGGTCAATGAACTTGATTTTAATTCCCTGCAAAATTCCAGAATCTATTTTTAAAAGGGTGGATAGTAAATTTCTAGAAAAGGAAGCAGTGATCACAAAAAGTTATTATGGTTTCATCAGGAACAGGTCAAGTCAGACTAACTTCATTTTCTTTTTGACAGGTTTCTAGAATGATGGATCAAGGGAATATTGTAGATATGATTTACATATATTTTAGCAAAGCATTTAACAGATTCTTTCCTGTTTTTCTTATGGATAAGGTAAAGTGATATGATGGTATAATTAGGTGGATTTGGAAGTTGGACCAAAAAATGTTGTCATTAATGGGTCAATATCATCTTGGAAGGAAGTCTGAAGAGGAGTGCCCTTGAGAGCTATGCTCAGCCCTGTGCTATTTAACATTTTTATCAATGATTTAGACAAAGGCATAAAAGACATCCCTATCAAATATGCAAAGGACACAAAGCTTGGAAGGTTAGCAATAGGTTGGATGACAAAGTCAAGATTAAAAAAAAATCTCGACAGGCTGGAATACTGTGCAAAATCTAATAAATTGACATTTAACAAGATTAAATGCAGAATTTTACACTTAGGTTAAAAAAAAAAACAACTTTACCAGTACAGTATGGGGGAAGCAGTTTTTTTGAAAATGACCTAGGGGTTTTAGTGGCTTAATATGAGTCAACGATATGAAGTGGAAGCCCCCAAATTGTACGTGACTTTAGACATCACTCAGAGGCAGTGTTCAGAATGAAGAGAGGTGATAGTGGTCATACCACATCCTGAATATTATGTTCAGTTCCAAGTGCCACATTTTAGGAAGGACATTGATATGTTAATGTGTTCAGAGGAGGGCAATAAGGTTGGTGAAGGGATTGCAAAGTGATAACTCAATGACAATAATTTGAAGGAAGTGGTGATATTTAATCTGGAGAAGAGATTGTGGGAGTGAGGGTGGGGAGGAGTAGGAATATCATTCATAACTGTATTCAGAGCTGTTCTTTGGAAAAGGAATTATACTTGCTTTATTTTTAGCCTTAGGAGGAAGAATTAAGAATAATTGGTCAAAGATGCAGAAAGGCACTTCTTTACAGTAAGAGCTATCCAAAAGTGGGATGTGCAGCCTGGGGATGTAGTGGGTTCCCCTTTTCTTACTGGAGGTCTTTAACCAAAGGTGAGATGATCACCAGGAATGTTAGAGTGGATACTTACTTATTAATTTTATTTGTCGGATTAAATGACCTCTGAAACCTCTTCCAAATGAAATATCCTATGATTCTACTTGTTCTGTGGGCAAAATATCCTGAACTGGTAGGCCATCAAACGAATCTTCAATCAGTTTGGGCCCTATGACAAGCAAATCTTAAAGCACTACATAAAGTACTTTACTTACTATGTTCATCTCCAAGGACCAAGCTATCAGATCAAAAAGGCTTAGCACCAGAGGTTTGGTCACCAGGAACAATGATGATGATGACTAATCTTTTGCCCACAATAACCCATAAAGAACAGTAAGTCTTGTCAGAGTTTCAACAGGAGATGGAATTTCCACAGTGATGGAATCATAGTTCCTCTTTGCAAAAAGAACACAAGTGAAAATCACTAGAACTCTGGGCAAAGGGGCTTTGACTAGTTGTATATGGCTGGTCAGGCTCCTGGTGACTCCCCTGACCTGAGCAGTGCCCTCTGGGCCCTGGCTTGAGTTGAGAGGAAGGAGGGAATTTTTTTTCTGATCTATATGGCAGTTGTTTTTTTTTGTTGATCTTAAGTAGGAAGCTAGTAAGTCTGCAGGGAACCATGAAAATGGATCAGAGCTAAGATAAGGTTGCCATGTCCCTTGACTCTACTCCTTCCCAGTTAATTAAGAACTATTCAAGACATCTGTAATTTTTTCCAAAAAGAGTTTGTGGCTACCCAACTAATTCTGGTGTTGATATAAAGGTTCTTAACCTGGGGTCCATGAACTTAAAAAAAGTTTTGATAACTGTATTTCAACACAATTGGTTTTCTTTTGAATTCTCTATTTCATTTTATGCATTTAAAAACATCATTATGAGAAGACTCTATGACAAAAAAAGGTTAAGAACCCTTGATCAAGAAGCTGTTTAATGATATTAATCTTCAGGATCTTTCTTGCCTGTATTGTTCTGTCATAATTCCTAGCTTGTCACAAAGAAGTGGAATTTCACTGGAGAATGAGAAATCTAGAGCTCTTTAAAGTGAGTTCTGCTCTGAAGGAAGAGTAGACAAAGGGAGACGACTTGAACAGGGAGGTGCATTCTATAGAAGGCACAGGAAAGCACTCCCGGGGCAGAGTTAGAGCTGACAGAGACCTTAGACATCATCTAGTCTAACACTCTTTTGCAGGAGAGGAAATGGGAGGTCAGAAATTAAGTGATTTGCCCAAAGTCACATAGGCAGTGCTTTAAGATTTACAAAGCTCTTTACACAAATTATTTCATTTGAGCCTCAAAATATGCCTGTGAGGTAGGTTATGTAATTATCACCCTCATTTTACAGATGAGGAAACTAAGGCTCAGTGAAGGTAAGTGACTTGCTCATGGTCACAATGCTAGCAAACTTCAGAGCTAGGATTTAAACCAAGATTGTTTGACTCTGATGCTCTTGCCATAACATTTTTCTATCACAAGGGGAATGTGAAGGAAACCTGCAGAGAAGGAATGGGATTGGGTGAGGGCAGAGTTATTGATGGGATGGTCATATTCTTCTGGGTTGGGGCTGAATGACTTCTTTTCAACTCATTACTACCAGTCTCCTGAGTTGAATCTGACCTTGAACTCTATAAGTTTTTTTGAGAGATTATTTGCTACTTCAACTGTCTGGAGTTCTGGGCACATGTCACCTTAACCACTGAGCTGCCAGACTGCCAACTGCCAGGGGGCACCATTAGTAGAGGTAGAAAACTGGAGGAGAAGTCTTGTGACCAGACTAATATAGCTCGATACAGCCTTCCTCTACAGAGGCCAACATGTTCTGCTAGATTCTGAGTGCCTGAGCTGAAAAGAACTCGCAGCTGCCTTTAGTTGCCTATGGCTATTAAAGATTAGTTAGGACACTTTAATGATGGTGGGAAATGCTCAAGTAGGTGTGGCTGTAACCCTGATCTTTCGGCATTTGAGTGATTGTGTTGAGAGTAATTTCTATGGTGATAGTGGTTGAGATAAGGAAGCTGTAAAGTTAGCACTCAGTGTGAGTTCAGGTGAGTCAGAAGAGACCCAATCACCACTGTCATCATCCTCTGCTGTTGAAGTCTCAGAACCATCCCATGTAACAGTGGAAAATATCCTAGAGATCTTTCCCTTCCTAGGACTCAGAGATGTGTAATACAGAGATGCTCCACATGCAAGCTACCTTTTGAAATGCCTCATCTCTCACAATCCTGGTGGTGAGACTGTGAAACTGGCATGGAGTATGAGTTCAGTCCAGTCAAGGAGACATGAACATTTAGTTATTTTCTGACTCAACTAGCAGGACATAACTCCCTACTTTTTCCACCTGATGCTTCCTACCCTGCTCCCAGTATTTGGAGTGACAAGCCATTACCTTCAAGCTGACACCACATTCATCCTGGATGGTTGGGTAGGGATGGTTGGGTGGTTGGGTGGGGATGGGTGGGTGGGTGAGCACCCAATTAACTGTTTTTTAGCTGGATTGAGGAAGCTGTTTTTGCCTTGTGCTCCCTCATGTTGGTGATTCAATGACTTGAATGAAAATCCTTTCGTCTTGTCAACTTTCTCTTTACTCTCATCATTATCCATTTTGGAGCAATTCCTCTACAATCCAAATCATCAGCTACTTCATTCTGCCTTGTGCAGCCTCCCACCCCCAACTCTATTTTATAGGTGGACTTCCTTTTATCCTAGATTTCATTTCACACTACTTCTGTCTTTCAACACACATGGAAACCCGGCTTCCTCCAGAAGACATTGCATTACTGGCTATTCTTTCCAAGACTGGTTACTTTTTCTCTCATGCCAGTTACACACTAGACCAGAAAGAAGAGCAGCCACATAGACTTTGCCACTTCAAGACCATCTCTTTGGTATTTTCATGCACCAACTTCCTGGATCTTTTCTGCCACTTTCGTGTGGGTGTCTCTTCTCCTCTTTTTCCCTCAGCAATCATTAACTTCCACGTAGCCAATTTTCACCTCCATATAGATACCTCTCTTCTCACACCACCCTCAATCTAATATTCAGCCCTGATCTTGAGATCTCAATCACCAATTGAACATAGGGCATGTCTATCTGGATGTCTCAAACTCAACAAGCAAAAATAGAACCCATTATCTCATCCTACCCTTATTCTAACACTACCCCCCTTCCAAATGTCCTTATTTCTATTTCACATACCACCATGCTTCTAGTTACACAAGAAGAATAGTTACACTATTCTTTCTCCTTTAATCTCCTTATCTAACCAGTTGCTAAGTCTTGTTGTTTCAACATCCATACCATCTTTAGTATCCATCTTCTCTTCAACCACCACGTTGGGTCAAATCTCATCAGATCTTCCCTGGATCATCACAACAGCTTCCTAACTGCTCTTGTTGCTTCCATTTTCTTCTCTCTCCAATCCATTTTTTTCAGTTACCAAATTAACCTTCTTAAGAATAGGTCTGACCATGTCACTTTCCAGATGAAGAATCTTCAGTGGGTCCCTCCACTGAAGAGTAAAATATAAACCCCTCAGCCTGAGTTTTAAAGCTCTCCACAATCTGGCTCCTAGCTATAATCCTACAATTATTTCAGGTTACTTTCCTTTCTATCTCCTTCCAACTGAACTGACCTGCTGGCTGTTTCCCAAATTTAAGATTTCACCTTCTGTCTCTGAACTTTTGTACAGGCTGTCCTACTTCCCCCAGAATTCCTTGCTTCTTTCAAGGCCCAGTTCAGGCAGCATATTCTGTAGGAAGCTGCTTCTGGTCCTGCTAGTCTGGTAGTGCTCTGCCTCATTAAATCATTTTGTACTTACTTCTCCATGTAGATTGTGTCTCTCTTACTACACTCTCAAAGGAACGTAAATGGCTTGAGGGTCTAGCTTGTACATTTTGTCTTTGTATTCCCAGTGCCTAGTAGGTACTTAAGGAAAGTTAAACTGATCAAATAGAGACAACAGAGTGGTGACTGTGGAAGCCATCAATTCCATGGATCTCCAGAAGCCTGGGTTTGCCCTAGCACAAATTGATTTAAAGATCTTAAGTGTCTTCACAGAGGTAGGTGCCATGAAGCAGGGCAGTAAGTCAGTGACATTGTGGTTGTCTCAGAACCTTTCCACAAGGAGTAATTTGAACATTCTGGAGACAGTGATGTAATACCCTGATCAAATGTGATATATCTGAATGGCACTGTTTTGGGCTCTGGGTACTATCACAAAAGTGGGGAAATGTGTGTGTGGGGATGTGTGTTTATACACATATGTAGTGTGGAAAGAGGTGCAAGTGGGCCCAGAGTCAAGTGTGTATGGGTCCAAAACATCCCCTTTCTGTCACATGATGACTCTTCAAACCATTGCAGGCCTACAAGGTCCCAGATATGTATGTCAGCAGCCTTACCTCTTTTCCCTATACTAAAAAATTAATGAGTTTGATGTTTTTAAGTAAATTGCCATCTTAAATTCTTACTATTCTTCCTCCTGGCCCTGTGAGGTGGAGAAAATAGAAAGAGGAGTGACCTGAGGGGAAAGCCAGGTTTCAGTTCAAAACAAGAAGGTGGGAAAAGGAAGCTGGGTTCTAGTCATGTTGATCTGAATTCTTTAGTGTCAGTCATAGGCAGGGAAACCCAAGTGGAAATGACCAATAGGCATTTAATAATGCAGGTAGTAATACTGAAAGATGTTGGGTTCACTGAGTACTTGAGTTCCTAACCCATTTTTAGGGTTGGATAATTGGAATAGTAAGAATTTAAGAAGGCAATCCACTTGAAAACTCTTTCCTCTCTGTTGCTGGTCTTAAGGCTACTCCTCCACTTTCAGAAGAGATTGGAATGTTTATGTCACCTTTTTCTGATCACTTGTATGTGATCAACCAACCTCTAGATAACTTTTCCAACTTTCTCAATGACATCTGGCTTCCACCTAATTTTGACAGGAGGAAAAAGTAGGAAGAAATCAATAGAAATACATAGGAATTTACCATCTAACGGAGTAAGATTAAAAAAGAAATGTACAGAAGATGAAAGGATAATTAGCAGAGGGTAAAAAAATGTGGCATTGTTCTATAAAGTGAGGCATGCTAAAACTTAGAACGAGTGAAGGCTTCCAGGGAAAGGTGAGCGCCATGAGGACCCCACCCTCCCTTTTTTTTCTTTTTTGCTTTTTAGAGGGGGGGGGGAAAGCAGGGAAATATGGGTAAGTGACTTGTCCAAGGTCACATGGCTAGTGTTTAAGTGTCTAGGGCTGGATTTGAACTCAAGTCCTCCTGACTTCAGGGCCAATGCTCTATTCACTGCGCTACCTAGCCACCTCATTCTTTTTTTCTCCTATGGGGAAGAAAAGAACCATTGGAGGCATAGGTCTCTGCTTGGGGGAGTGGGGAGAAGAGGGAGTAGGGCAATGACAACTGACAACACAGAAGTACAGCTGCTTTACCCTTACTTTGCTTCTGTTTTCTCTCACAAGGAGAGTAACATTGTAACAGCATAAAGGCTAACAGGAAGTTGATACCAAGATAAGAAAGTATCCATTTACCCTTGATGAATTCAAATTACTTGGTTCAGAAAACTATTTTAAGAGTCCTGAAAGAACTGGCAGATGTGACATCTGAAATATGGAAAACGAGAAAAGAGCAAATGTCCCTATTCCCCAAAAGAGGGAAGAATAGAGTGCATCCTTCAGAATGGTGAATTTGACTTCAATTCCTGGAAAAATTCTATAATGGGTTATTAAAGGGATGGCTGATGAGCATCTAGGAAGAGAAGTAGGGATTACAAAGAGCCAACACAGCTTCATTAAGAATAGGTCATGTCAGATAAACCATATTTCCTTTCTTTCTTTTTTTTTTTTTTAACAGAGTGACTACACTGTGATTGAGGGGAATCCTAAAGATAGAATTCGTAAGTATTCAATAAAGCATCTCAAGCTACTTTTATACAGAATATGGAGAGAAGTGAATTAGATGATACATTTAGATGTGGATTCAAAGAGTAGTTCTTGATGTTTCAATGTTCATGTACTAAGCCTCAAGTGGAATACCCTGGAGATGCAGTTCTTTTTTCTTTTTTTTCCTTTTCAACCATATTAGATAAATGCAGAGATAGTATTCCCATAGAGCTGCAGCAGGAAAGGAAGATAGAGCCAGGATCCCAAAAGATGCTGACAGGTTAGTTTGGGCTCAATCTGATAACACAAAATTCAACAGGGAGAAGTGTAATGTCTTACACTTTGATTTAAAAAATCAACATAAAATTGAGGGATAGAAGTGTGGGTAGCTAGCAGTTTGAAAGAGAGGTGGGGGTTGTGGTAGACTGCAAACTCATTATGCATCAGCAGTGTGATGTGACAGCCAAAGAAGCCAATGCCATTTTAGACTGCATTGACAGCTAGTTTCCAGGCAGGAGGAGATGATAAAGTCCTTAGAACTCTGACCTTATCTGACCTCATTCAGGGCTCTATATTCTCTTCTGGACTTCAGTTTAAAAAGGTAGTTGATAAATTGATGAGCATCCAAAATATGCTACCATGCTACATGAGGATTGGTTGAAGGAAATAGGTTGAAGGAAATATATTTAGCTTACAGAAGACTCAGAGAAATATGATAACAGTTTTCAAGTATTTGAAAAGTCATGGGGAGGGGAAATTTGACATTTTCACTTTGACCCCAGAGGGCGGAATCACGAAAAGGGGGTGGAAGTTGCCCAGAATTAACTTCAGATTTGGAGTTAGGAAGATCTAACACCAATAAGAATTATCCCATAGTGCAATGGGCTACCAGGAAAGCTAAGTGATTCTCAATCATAGGGATGGGAGTTAAGAGGGTATTCTTTAAACAGAGACCAGATGACCACTTGTCAGCTGTTGTAGCAGGGATTTCTTTTGCACATATAACTTAAAACAGATGATTGCTGAGGTCCCTTCCAACTCTCAAATTCTGTGATTCAGACTCCAATTCTTCCTCATACCCTGTCAACATCTCATGATCTTAAGTATTCATTTTGACAGCCTTCTAACATCTTGGCCACACAATTTTTCAGACCTGTGATTTCAAACCCCTCTTCCACTCTCTTAAGTTACACGCAACATAATCAAACTTTATATTTCACCATCTAGAATAGTATAACTTTCAAGATCCTGAATTATGAAAGCCTATTCCTGTTATTACCCACCTTTTCCACTCACTCATTTAAACTATTCATCCTTGTGACTTCTGATATTGTAACTATCAAATCCTTCCTATATTCCCCTATCCCTAACTCAGCTTCATTCACCTCTATAGCAAATCTTCCTATCATTGTTTGCTACTGATTTACCAGCTACTACACAAGTCACTTTGTTCTTCCAACTTTCTGCTCTTCTCAACTTGCTAATAGTGTTTCTTATTTCTGGGTAACCTTTCAAATCTTATTTCTCCATTTGGGGTTTTGACTGTCACTGGAGAAGGTGAGAACATGTCATTCACTACAAATTGATGGTGCAACATTCTAGCTAGGCCCTCACAACTGTTGGACAGTTGTTGACTATCACATGCCACAGCGAGTTTCATGCTTTGTACTTAAAACTTACGTTTCCAACAAACTACTTATCCTCCAACTTCAGAGAAAATTAAGGCCATTAAAGGGGAGACTTTTCAATTTCATACACTTACCATGCATTAGACATTTATAGATGTGACACATCCCTTTACTAGACTACAAGATCTGATGGCAATGATTGTCTCTACTTTAACTTTTTATTGTCTCTGGGGCCTATCATAGTACTGACTATAGCAAGCACTTTTTTTTTTTTTAAAAATGGAACCATTCCTTTCCCATGCATTGCTAAAATTATTCTTTCTCCTGACAATTTCTTTTAACGGCATGATTATTCTCCCAATCACAACCGTGGAGTTATCTTTGACTCTTCTTTCTCCCTCCTTCCCACATCAAGGATTATATACTGCTGATTCTACCTCCTTAACATATCTCATATTCCACCCTCCCCTTCCAATGTGTTCTATGAGAAGATTCCGGGACAGCAAAGAGGCAAGGCATGGACATATATCCCGAGAAACTGAAAGAACTGGCAGATGTGGTGGCTCAATGACAGCGATGGATCCTTGATTTGAACAAGATGTGTACATCAAAACTGTGGGATAAACCTGATTTTCAAAAAATGGGAAGAAGGGATGTTATGACTATGAGCATGAGAGCTTAATAAAGGGAGGAAATGGAAGGATGGATTACCAAGAACTAGTGGTGAAGGGCTGTAAAGAGCACTATTTATTGTTAAAAGACCTCATATCTGTCACAAATTAACTAATCCCTCTGATGCTTACTACCTTTCCCTATGTAATCTTGTACAGGTTACTTACCCACCCTAGGCCTCAGTATATCTGTAAAAAAAGGGGAAGATTCTGGGCTGTTTTTTAGCTCTAGATTTATGATGGTGAGATCATGCCAGAAGTAGGACTACAATTATTTAGCCTAGGAAAGATTAGGGGAAGGAGAATGGATAACAGAGCTTTCCTAAGGACCTGAGGCGCTGTCATTAGGAAGAAAGGTTAGACTTATTCTGGCTACCCCGGAGACAGAATGAAGAACAAGGTGCAGAAGTTGAAGAGGCTGATTTAAGTTTCATGCAAGAAAAACCTTCCTGGAAGTTAGTCATCCAAAAATGGAAAGGACCACCTCTTAAGCTAGTGGGGTTCTCACCCTTTTAACAAAGGGTAGATAGTCACGTGCCATGTAAGACATGAGGAGCTTGCTTGTTCAGGTACAGACCGACTAGATGGTTTAAGGTTCTTTCCAAATTTTAAACTCTTGAGGATCAAGAACAGGCCTTCCTACACTCACCTCATTTTCTTTTTTTTGATAACTATGAAGATCAGTAGATGAGTAACATGCTACAGACATGGCAGAGTATTTGACAGTATTTCTACTCTTGTGGAAGAGATACGTATGTGGGCTAGATTAAAGTACAGTTAAGTAGATGCAGAACGAGCTAAATGGATATACTCAAAATAAGTCAACTAGGAGGGTGGTCTTGGAGTGTTCAACAGATTTTTGTGTGATATAGTTTTAACATTTTTTATCAGACTCAGGTAAAGGCACAGATGCATGATCACTGTGCCAATGAACAAAGCTGTAACATGTTAGAATAGAGAATCATAATCTATAAATTCCTCAGCTACAACAATGTGCCAACTCTTAGTGGGATAAAACTTAAATTGGTCAGGATACATGGGCTTTGCATGAGGGCCAAAAAAAAATTTAAAAACTGCAAATGTGTAACCTTGGGAAGGTGTAACTAAACACTTCTTGTGAAAAATAACTGAATTTTAGCGGACTGCGTGCTTCTTGCATCAATGGTGTAGTACATCACCACAAAAACTAATACAATCTTATCCTGTATTCAGAGATTTGGTTCCTGAGAGAACGTAATACTTTACTTTGATCAGAACATATTTTTGGTATTGTATCCTACTCCTGGCAGTGCATTTTTGGAAGGACATTGATTGATAAATGGAAGTGTGTCTAGAAGAGAGACTAAGGATCCTTAAATAACTCAAAAGTTGTGCAATGCAAGAACTGTTTGAAAGAACAGGGGACATTTAACTATCTTGAACTATTTAAAGGATACTATATGGAAGTGGCTAGACTTGTCTTGCTCTCTTGGAATGCAATGAGTTCTCTCAATAGAAGTTTTCAGCGGGAGGTTGGATGCCCACTTAGGATATACTTGTTAGGTAATGCATTTACTTTAGCCATGTTTGAAGCTTTTTAAAGTTCTGATTTCATGGTTCAATTTCTGTCGTCCTTATCTTTGTTCAAGTTCTTACTACTTTTCACTCTGGACTATTTCTATACTGAAAATGTACATAACTTTGTGTCCTATTGCTTTAGCTTGCTGTAACACCTCTTCTTGAATATGTTTTTCTTAAGAGTTTCCAAAGCCTGGCTCTTATTTTAGCAGACAGGTACCCTGCCTCATAAGCCCTAAACAAAGACCCAAATGGTTAGGATATCTTTTCTTTTCCAAGGCTCAAGCTATAACAAATTCTCTTCATCTTGCCCATAAATACTACCACCATCACCAATCAGGGGGCTACAGAATGACTTAACTCCTATTGTAGCAACCTCTCTGGCTCCTTGTGTGAAAGCTAGATAGGATCTCTATTTTAGGCCCTGCTTGGTGTCATTGTCTGACCTTAGGCAAGTCAGTTGTTCTCTGGGCCTCAGCTTCCTCATATGAAAAATGCTAATACTGAAGCAGATGATACATAAAGGCTCTGTCCAACTCTCAAATTCTGATTCCATGAAATCAGATCAGAAAATTTTATTTCCTCCAGTCTCGGTGCTCTTTTAGAGCAATTCTGCCAGTGGTCTCTTCAGAAATCTTTATTACTGGTATAGTACAGTATTCAACAATTTCTTCCTTCCCAGGGAGCTCTAGAATTTATTTCTTATGAGTTGGGAGATATTCTCACATATATAGTCTTCCTCCTCAAAGCCCTCGCTCCCCATAAAGGGTGAGGCTACACCCTGCTCAACCAAAGTTCTTTTAGAGCTAGCTCACATATAGGTCACTTCTGCTCCAGATACCTATGACTGCACCATGCCAGTGGTCAGAAGAAAAATAACAAATCCATCTGGGAATCTCAGCAAATCCAAGAAGTCACATAACAGAGGCCTGAAAGATGAATGAAATGAAAGCTCCTTTATAAGGAGGGAGCAGGTAGAGAGGTGTTCCATATGGATGGAGAGCCTGGAATTATCAACCCATTTTATCATCTAGGGTACAGAGGTCTATCAGTGGCATAGGTGGCACAGTACAGTAAGAGAGGCACTGAATAGAGGGGTCTTCTTCCCTCTTGTGCTTTCATGCCCAGACTGTGTTCTAACTATAGGAAAAAGTTCCTCCTGTCTACCACACCCACATTAGACCAAGTTGGGTCCATGAGTTGCCATGGCAATTTGCCTTGTTTCCATGGCAACCCCCACCAGACAACAAGGGTTCTTGGGAGCACTCAGAGATTGCTATTGTTTTGTCACTAACATGAGAATGGAGGTAAACACAAAATAAGAGGGAAAATAGAACTCACAAATGCATTAAAATCAATCACTCCTAATATGATCTTAGTTCCCAGGTGCTGGCTAGAGAAGTTGAGGAAATAAGAGAACACCCGAAATCTTTTCCTGATGTCAGATACAATATACTATGCAGAAACTGATGGGAACAAGGTATCAGCAGGGAACCTTGTCCCAAGTTGGTGAGCTACGGATACCTCAGGAGAACTTTTGCTTGATTTTGTGAGGACACTCTTAGTTCTTCACTTGGTAGATGTTCCCATGGAACTGTGACATTCCAGTCAAGATGACTCAGTACCTTTCTAAACTGTTACTACTCGAATTCCCATGAAATCTAAAAGGGCTGGGTAAGGGGAAAGGACGGAAATTACATCTTTTAATTTAAATCCTAATTGTTTTACTTATTCTCCCACCTCACCTTGAATAGTAGAAGTATTTCCTGGGACAGAACCAGAAGAGCCTGGTGAAAAAGAAAGGAGGCTAAGAGTGTGTATGAATGGCAACAGAGAGAGAACATGAGGGAAAAGAGAGGCCAACTTGAGTAAGAGACCTCCTTCTCAGCTCCATCTCAGCACTGCTTACCACCATCCTGGCAACTGGGAAAGAGCCTCAAACAATAAGCCTCGAGTGCCTGTTTGGTAAGAACAGAATTTTCTGTCATTCCACCCTGTACCGTCAAAAGAAAGTGCATCAATTGTGTTCTCCATTTTGAGATGTGGAAACTGAATCGTAGAAGGGACATGGGGTCTGTCTGTCCAGTTATCCAGTGAATTTGTGGCAAAGTCAAAGGGCCCTACATCTCCTGTCTTAGTCAGGGCTGTCTGCTGCCATGCAGAGGCCCAGCAAGCCTGTGGCTCATTTTATGTCGCTTTTTTTTACACAAGAAAGCCAAGATATCTTTAGAGACACCACAGCCTCTCCTGGGAAGGTGTCTTAACCACATCTCCTTAGCACTCTCTCACTCTCCTAACTTATCCCAAAGAAGTGGGAACAGGATCCCTCAGTGGAGAAGCCCTACTGGGGTAGCAGAGTAGAAAAAAGTGTTCCCTCAAAGGCAAAGAAGATTGAGAGGATCTGCACAAGAAAACAGAAAGAGGAGAGGCAAGATCTGGGCTGGTCAGTGGGACTCCCTGTAAGAAGCCCCAGTTTCAAGGTGATAGGAAGGCTTTTCTCACAGCCCATCCTCAGCCTGGGAGGCTTTTCTCAGTGCAGCTCTCTCTACACTTGAGTCCTGTAAAAGAGTCTTTTCTGAGTGGGTCCTCTGATGCCTGATCAAGTGGTATCCTCTCCCGAAGCTTTTTCCACAGGTGGGACATGTATATGGCTTCTCGCCAGTGTGTGTTCTCTGGTGCCTGACAAGATGGTCCCTTCGACTGAAGCTTTTCCCACACTCATTGCACCTGCAGGATCGCACTGATGCATGTCCTCGCAGGTGCTTGGCAAGTGCTGCACCGTGGCTGAAACACTTCCCACACTCATTACAGAGGTAGAGCTCCTCAGATGAATGGGTTTTCCGGTGAGCCAGATATCGTCTGTGGTCGTTGAAGTCCTCCCCACACTCCCCACACAAATAGGGTTTACCTCCCAGGTGGATTCTTTGGTGTGTTGTAAGGACAGACTTCTGGCTAAAACTCTTCCCACAAATGCTACAGAAGAAGGGTTTCTCTCCTGTATGTGTTCTACGGTGCCTGACAAGGTCTGAGCTCCAGCGAAAGTGTTTCCCACATGTTTCACATCTATAAGGTTTCTCAGTTTGTGGGATTATCTCATGTTGGAATGACTGGGGACTTTCATCAAATCTGTCACTGTTATGAGGAAATGCAAATGGTACTTGTAACTTGTGGATCTTCTGATGCCTGACAAGGTGTGAGCTACGAGTATAACTTTTCCCACAATCAGGACATTTATAAGGCTTTTCTCCTGTATGGGTTCTGAGATGCCTAATAAGATGGGAATTACAACTGAAGTTTTTTCTGCATACAGGGCACTCATGAGATCTCCCTAACAGTGGATGCAACTGTAAGTTTTCTCGAAGGCTTGGGAAATTACGTGTTGGAGAAAAACTTGTACTCATTCTTCTTTCACTAGGGCTACTTGGCTCATCCTCAAGAAGTAGTTCCCAATCAATATTCTGGGAAATTTCTGGACTTCCCAAAATAGTTCTCTGTAGGTCCTCAATATTGATTTCTTCTTGTTCAAGAAACTCCTCCTCATCCTCACTCCTATCTCCTATGAAAATAATGATAAGAGAAAAGGGAGAATCAGACACAGTCAGTAATGTTTTCCTCACAATGGGGAAAAGACAAAATGCAAACTGAAGGGAGAAATCACAGAGAAGTCAGGACATATTTTATATCCCTAGGACAGCTAAAAATAGGGAGAGACTTACTGACAGGAAGGGAGGAAAAAAAAGAATGTTACGTTATGGCCAAGCCTCATAAGAAAAGAAAAGGAAGAGGAGGGCTCCCTCTTGGAAGTTGAGACACAGTCACTATGAACAGATGTTACTATGCCGAGTGAAAGCTGGGGACAGGTCTACCCTAGAATGGGGAGACAGCATAATGATTCCTAGATCACTGAGGATAAGATCTTACCTGTATAGGTAAAACTCAGGATCTCTGTTTCTTCAGGCTCTTGGGGATATTCCAAATCTGGGACCCAAGACTCTTCCTCTTCTTCAACCTGGCAGACCTCATCTAGTCTGGGAATCGGAAATGCTATTCAAGGGAAGGAAATAAGAATATCGTGATGGTTTAGTCTGTTAGTCCTGCATTGGCAGACAGCTAAGATCTGGCAGGTGTCAAACAGTCGGGTAATGCAATCAAATTCTCGGTCCGTCTGGTTTGTTATTCATATAAGTACTGCGCATCTTTTGTCTGATCTACTCAGGTGCTCCTCTTCCTCTCCAACCCAATCACAAAGCATTGCTAAGGCTACTTTCCTTTCTCAGTGACAAGTAACTTCTCCAAATTTTACCATGTCTACTGCCATGTTCGTATGATAAACATGAAAGTGGATTCCTCTTTGTTCCCATCCTACTTCTCCCCTCCTTCTGATCTTTCTTTAACACCTCAAACATTCTTCTTCAGTTCTGATAGTACTCGATACTAGCAATCCTTTCTTCCCTCCAGTCTGAGAGACTACTGATCTCTATTCTAGCCATAAACCTACTCAATTGGTGGGGGTTGGATATATAAAAAAACTTAAGTCTAGTTAGACCTAAGGATCAAAGAGCCTGAGTTCATATCTTGGTTCTGCTATTTACTACCTGTCTAAATTTTGGCAAGTCAGCCTCTTTGGGCAATTTTCTTATCTATAAAAGGAAGGGATTGGACTAGATGAAGTTACTATGATTTCAGAAAGTTCCATTAAAGAAGAGAACGCAGAACTATAAGCTTCAGAAATGCTTTGAAATGTACTATCAGCGGAAATGTGCCCTTACTTAATGAGACTACAATTCCACAATCCTCCTGCAAGACATATTCTCCATAGAATTCTTTCTGTGTTGGATCCAGTTCACCCCACTGCTCCTGGGAGAAGGACAGAGTCACATCCTTGAAAGTTGCAAGTCCCTGAAACAAGAAGAAATTTCACTCAGTAACTGATGCTTCGGGAACAAGCCCATACTTTGGTTCTAGAATGACAGGCAGAGGCAGCTACTGTAAGGGCAGGATTCTGGCAGAGAAGGGTTCCCTCACAGGACTTTCGTTCATTTCAAATAATCTGCTAAAAGCAGAAGTTGGCAACTTCTTAACTTGTCATAATAACTTAATTCAAAAGGCAGCGGAAGCAAATGTGGTACACTTGCTATCCTTGAACTGATTCTGACCAAAAGGAGATAGTGGCTACTAAAGTAGGAATGTTAATATTATTTCTGGGTAAGAGACCCCTTCATCTTAGAATTTGTGAGAAGAAAAATTCAGGCATATACACACTAGATCTTGGGAATACTGAACTTCAAAGAGCCCAGAGAAAGCACACAGATGGGATTCCATGGCCTAAAATTTTTAGGTGAAATCAGTCAAAGGAGGATAGATGCTATAGGATCACTGTATCATAGATCTAGAGCAAGAAAGGACCTCAGAGGCCATCTAGCCCAATCCCTTCACGTTATAGATGGGAGAAGCTGAGGACCAGGGAAAGTACATAACTTGCCTATAATCACACAAGTAGAAAATATCAGAAATTAAGATTTAAACCCATGTCCTCTGACTCCAAAGCCAGTGCTCTTTCATATATACCACAATGCTTCCTAAGTTCTCAATAAAGAAATTCTAATGGTAAACAAGAGATTATGAGGAGAAAGGAGATGGGAGCTGTCTAAAAAGGATGAAGCAGATGAACAAGAGAACTCATCTACTAACAATTAAAAAACACATATACAATTAAAGGCCGATAAAAAGGATAAGAATAGAAAAATAGCATGAGCCTGTAAAGATGTCAGGAACAGTAAGTTTCAGAATGAATTTTAAGGCCAACAAAAAATTATTTTTTGCTATTTTGGAAGCAAGAGAAAGATCAAAGAAGGAACAGGACAAATATTCCTAAGGCTGTATAAGAGGAGAGACAACAGAAAGAAGGCAGAACTACTCTTATTTACATGGTCTTCAATGCCAAGGAGAATGACTTTAGAATCACTTAGCAGTAGAAGTTGGATCAAAAATGCTTAACAAAGAGTTGAAACCTAATGTAAATAAGCAAATAAGAGACAACCTAGTTGCTTTCTATTAATTTCAAGGCATCAAGGTCAAGCAAACTACATTATACTGAAAGAATTGGCACATAAGTGATTGTTGTGCCACTGTCAGTGATCTTTTAAAGATTATATAGAATGCGAGAAGTGTCCTGGAGTAGAGTATTAATCATTTTCAAAACAGGAAAGACAATGAAATAGTCAGTCTATAGGTCAGAGAACTTGACTTTCATTTCTGGCAAAATTCTAGGATGGATCATTAAAAAGATTGTCCATGAGCATCTGAAAATAAAATAATCATCATGAACAGCCAGTATGGTTTGATCATGAACAGGTTATGACAAATTAACGTTTAATTTTCTTATTAATTTTAATTAATTTTAATTTTCTTTTGGATGGGTCAGTACAATCAGGGGAATGGAAGAGACATTATCAAATGCTTTGCTGAAATCTAGGTATAAATAGGTTTCTCAATCTATCCTTATAGATAAGAGGAGATATGGACTAGTCAGAGGTTCCCAAAGTGGGTGATACTGTCCCTTGGGGGGCGCGGGGTACTGGAATGACCGGGAAATGGGGGGAAGAAGGTAGTAGTAGCCTAAGGTACAACTGGGGAGGGTGTTGAATAAAAATAAGGGGGCAGTGGACACATAACGAAGATAAAAATTTTTTGAAAAACTGTTCATACATGTTTCATCTGTTATATAACAGAGTTAAAGTCACAGTGATTACATTATTTTCCAAATAAACACACAAAATGAAAGTGATCAGTGTCCAAGTCTGCTGACAGGTTTAACAAGCAAGTGTTGGCAGGTAAGCCTGTCATGTATTGTTGAGAAGTCCAGCATGCATCGCCAGGAATACATGCGTGCAATGACTTGTTTACAATATGATACTATGTGGTTACATGACACAATACTGCATCATCAAAATTTCAATGCAGGAAAACACCTCACAAATTTACCAAAAATTATTAAAGATGTCATTTTAAAAATTTATATTTTTTTGAAATGATACAAATTTCAAAATTAAAAACCCATTAAAGGATTAAAGAAAGTAGATTTCCAGGGAGAGAAGGGGATGCTAAGTATTTTTTTTTGGAAAAAGAAGTGGTAGGTCAGATAAGTTTAGGAACCTCTAGATAGGATGATAGCATAGACCCCTCGGTAGAGAAGCCCAAAGAGTAGTGACTAAGGTCAATTTGGATGGCATTTCTAATGGTATATCACAGAGACTGATTCTTGGACCTGTTTATCAAATCTGTAGATGATAAAAATCTGGGACATCAAACATACAAAATGATAGATTCAAGCTCTAAAAAAGACCTGGTCAGGCTAGAACAGTGAACTAAATCTAGTAAAATAAAACTCAACATGAATTAATGCAAAGTCCTAAAGAGAAGATAAAAAAAATCAACTTCACAAGTACAGGATGGGAGAAGAGAGGCTAGATTAAGAGTCCTGAAAAACATCTGGGGGTTAAAGGCCAAGAATATAACACGGCATGGCAGCCAAAAATGCTAACACAGTCTTATGTCGCATAAAGAAAGACATAAGGTCCCCAAGCAGGGAGGTGATTGTCCTGTCCTTTTCACAACAATTCAGGGTGCCAAATTTCATCAAGCAGAATGATAAACTGAATAGCATCCAGAAGATGATACTGAAGCATGATACTGAAATGACTTATGGCCAGGCCATACAAGAATACTTGGGCTGTTAGCCTAGAAAACAGAAAACTTGGGTGGTATGTGAAGGCTGCCTCCAAACATCTGAAAAGTGCGATAATCCACAAGTGTGGAAATGGGTTCAGTTTTTTTTTCTTTTTGCTGGGCCCTGTTGGGCAGAACTAGGTGGTAATTTCAAAGGAGGATTTTGGCTAGGTCCAAGAAAACATTCCTTAATATTTAGAGTTCTCCAAAGTGGAACAGGCTGGCTCAGGAAAATAGTGAAAGTTTCCCTTAGTGAAACTCTTAAGGGAATTTTGGTCAAGGATGTTACAGAAGGGAATGCTTCTGAGCTCCCTTCCAATTTTGAGATTCTGTGATGCTCCACACTGAGCTTGTTTCTGCCCCTGCATTCCTTCATGGAATATTTTTTTCAATCTCTCCATTCCTTCCCACCAATTCATGTTTCTCTTCCCTTTTTTCATCAGTTTGGTTGAAAACATAACTCCTTGGTGAAGCTATTATAAATTAACCCACTCCACACATGAAGTTTGTAATCATTTGTTTTTTTCATTTGCCCAAAAACAAACACTTAAAAATGCCTATAGTGTACAAAGTGTTGAGCTAGGAACCAAAGACAAATATAAGATACCTATTATCCCTGTTATTAATGCAAAACAGAAATGCACGAGAGGAATAAACAGCATTATGAGAATTCTGAGAGAAAGTTAATTAAGAGTAGGGATGCTATTAAAGGAATGGAAGAAATTGTGATGGTGACATTTCGGTTAAATCTTGACTGACAGATGGATGAATTCTGTAGGCAGAGATGGGCAGGGCTGGGTTATGTACCAGGAACAGGGGGAACAAAGGAACAGTGGCCGTTGAAAACAGAGCACATACAAGAGAATGTGTTTCATCCATATTAAGCCACTCTCATTGTGTTAAATTTCAGTCCCCACAAAAACTGAATATAAGTTCTCCTTGAGCAGGGACCGTGTTTCCCATTTCTTGTGAAACCACCTCTATGCCTTGGGGTCAGGACATTGCATAATTGTTACAGACTGACCAATGTGAGCACTTCATTGGGAAAGCAAGGAGTTGCCTCATTAGAGAATAACCTCATTTGGTACAACTTCCCTAGTAGTACAAAGGACTTCCAATTTCCCTCAAGTAATTCAAACAGTTACAAAAACCCAATTCTATAACCACAGAGTTTTTCTGCAAGTTAAAAAAAAATATTTTTATCAGCTTCCTCCTGCCTCTTACCTACCCCCTTACTTCAGTAAGAGGGGAAAAAAAGGTTTTAGGGACTAACAATTCAAGAACTCAGCCACTTGCCATCTCTTTTCAGGAAAGGCCAAGCAGGCAGTTTTACCATGCACCCAACTCCTTGGGTATGGGGCCACACTCTGTTGTAGCTGGGGCATAATTCAGATTTAGGGTCCTGTCCTAACAAACACCATTAGTACTGAGTACCAAACCAGGAGCACTGTACTTAGGGGTGGACACCACAGCTCACCTGGGATATGGCTGTAAGAAGGTTAACCATCTCCTGGTCTCCACTGCTTCCCTCTTCAGGAAGGACATGGTCCTGGGGGACAGGAAGCTCTGAGGACAAGAAAGGAGCCAGAGCCAAGAAAGATTAGATCTGTGCTGTAGTTATTCCCTCCTAATCAGGGCAGGTATCCCTCCTCACTCTCTTCGATGAAAGAACACTCCTACTACCCTTGTGAAATTCAAAAAACACTACGTTAAGAAAAGCTGAAGTCATTTGCCTCCACCCCACCACTTAGCACTCATACAAATAACTCACACACTGCCAGGGAACAGCAAGGACATGTGCATCATTTGGGGTCTGCTGAGGGAATCCGATTGAGACTGTGCTTACTTCTAGCTGCCAAAGTCTAAGGATCATCCCCTGTTACAGCCTACACAAGCTCTTGGGGGGCTGCAGCTACCTTCCTTTCTTCCCTCCCTGCCGCTGTTCCAAGAAGCCCCATGCCCCTTCACTATCAGGCTCCCCACCGCTCTCCTGTAGGGGCTGGGGTTCCTCTTCATGGCAGTGGCTCTGCTCCTCAATGCTCAGATCTGGGCTCTGTGGCCCTTCCTCATGCGACTCCTCATGGGACTCCTCCAGGGATGGGGTATGCACAGGCTCCAGCCGTTCGATCGGTGACTCCGGGTCTGCTCCCAGATTTGATGTCTCCTCTGAGAGGACTTCCTGGCCATGCACATGGACCGTCACCTGGGAACAATCCCCATCTCCTGTCACCACAGGGCCCAGAGGAAATTCTTGGGGCAATCAGAGCTTAACCTACAAGGAGCTGCCTGCAGGAAAGCTACCCTAGGGACACAGAGACAGGAAAGGAGGAAGAGTCTCATTCCACTGGGGAGCAACAAAGAGGCTACTGAGAGCAAGTCCTGGGCCAAGAGAGGCTCTGGACACTCCAATGTGGTGCTACTTTCCCCACCTCCCCCGTCACTTTCCCCAAGTCACCTAGGGTTCCAAGACATCCCTCCTTCCCATTTCTACCTGCCCAACCTGTAGCCTTCTCATGCTTGCTTTCAACACCTTACCAACCTGAAAGGGGGTTCTGTAATTGGGGATACATGGGCACCCTTGAGGAAATCACAGAACTTTCCTCCCCCAGCAAGCTGAGAATCAACATCTGAAGAAGAGAAAACCAAAGCCAGGATCTGTGGGTAGCAGTAGCCACCAAAAATCCCATCGCTCTAAGGATAGCTCCTGGCAAATGTTTCAGATACTAAGTTCAACTGAAAATTTCTCACAGACACCAACCAAGTGCCCCAGGCCAAGTACCCAAGTTCTTACTAAGAGTTGAGTCAATAAAGCTGAAAAAAATGAAGCACATTTCACCCCCAGAATCCAACCCACCATCAAGCTTTCCTCCTCCAAATCACACAGATCAGGACTCCCCCTCCTCACCCACCGCCTTGGTCTCCTGGGTTGTTTCTGCAAACCCTCCACCAGCGTCACTGCCTCTTCACCACTTTCTGGCCGCTGCCCCCGTACCCAGCTCTGCAATTCCCCAGGCAGAACAGTTAGAAATTGTTCTAGCACCAGCAAGTCCAAGATCTGTTCCTTTGTCCTCCTTTCTGGCCTCAGCCACTGATGGCAAAGCTCCCGGAGTCGGCTCAGGGCCTCCCGGGGCCCTGATGCCTCTTGGTAGCGAAATCTCCGGAAATTCTGATGTGAGGTCTCAAGCACAGTATCATCCTTTTGTAGTACTGGGTCTTGCCTCCAAGTGCAATCATCTTCCAGCTTCACCATTAAGATTCCTTCCTCTTCCCAAAGATCCTGGTCCTCTGGCTCCAGCACTGTAGCCATGATTTGGCTTTGGAGTTAGCCTAATTTCAGATAGAGTTCACACTGCCATTTCTGGTCTGACTGGAACCCTGTAGAAGGGACCTCTCCCAAGGGAACTAGAGTAGAAAGAAACACACAACGTCAGTAAGAATGCCTATACAAAGATCATACATTTGGAGTCTAACCCAGAACCATTAACTCCCAGTCTATCCCCCAATCTACTGCATTTTAATTCACTCTATCTTTGCAAATTCTACTTTATCCTTCGCTTATTCCTGATTAGGACAGGAAAATGATTTTATACATGTATGTCAAGTTCCTACCCCAAAGGAAATCACTGTATTTCTTACTTCATTTCTCAATCTTATAACTGTATTGTGTCTCTAAAGAACTGAAAGGGAAATTAGGAAAGACACCAAAGAGAGACTGCATAATTTGTTACTGAAGTGTGTGGGAATACAGGTTTGATTCCAAAGTGCTAGATGAGCATTGAAGCAATAGCATGATCTAGAATGATCAGGGAAAGAAGAAAAGGCATCTGAGCTAAGGGCAACACTGTGAGCAAAGACTGGGAGGTAGAGACAGTAAGAATGGTCTTCCAAGTATCCATGCCACTTACTAGCTATGTGACACTCTCCCCTCTAGGCCTTTCAATCTCCTCAACTCGACTGAATTTGATTAGATGATGTCTTACACTCCTTTCAGCTCTAACACTAGGACTTTAGGTTGGAGAGTAATAGGAGATAAAATTGTAGTAGCCTAGGACCAAGATTATGAGTAGGTTTTGGAAGCAAGGCAAAAGGGGTTCCATTACTTACAATAGGAAGGAATTGCTCCATTTACACTCAATATATATTCATTAAGTGCTGCTATGGGAGGCAGGTGGTAGGAAGAGTTATGAATGTGTGCAGAAGGGGTCCAAAATGTAGATCTACAACGTTGCCTTCATCAGGCTTACTTTAATAAGAAGATTCTTAATGAGGCCCATTCACTTGTCTTTAAAAATGTTTCAGTATATATTCAATATAATTGGTTTTATGTATAATCCTATTTTATGCATTTAAAAAAACATTATTCTGAGATGGGATCCCTAGACTTCACCAGACTGCCCTTTAAAGAAGCCCAAGACACATAAAGAAGATTAAGAACTCCTGGTTTAAAAGAAGATAAGATAAAATATAGGTAACTATAATACACCATGTTATAGAATAAATGCACAGGGCTGTTGTGAAGATTGAATGAGGTAATATATGTAAAGTGTTTTGTAAACTCAAAGGTGTTATAAAATGTTATTAGAAAAAAGCAAACAAAATATTGCTGTAGAAGACAGAAGATAAGTGACTTGAGGGCAGGGACTTTTAAATTTCGATTTTTTTTTAACATGATCTAGCACTGTGGTTTGCACATAAGAGGTGATTGATAAATGCTTACTGGACTGGATTAGAAAGTAATCACAGGAAGATTTCATGGAAGAGGTGACTGTGCTGTGCTTTGGTGAGAGGACATCACTGGAAGTGTGGCTATAGAGGTAGGATATATTCAGTGGGATAATGTGGGGAAGGAGAGGAGAGAATTGGCAGAGAGTGTAGTTTGAAGCATAGTGTGTATAGAAGGTGTAATTCCAGTAACATTAGAAAAATAAGGTAGGCTCCTCTGACTCTGGAGGACTCTGAATATTAGGCTTCTAAGTAGGCAGTAGGGAGCCTCTAAATGACTTTTGAGTACAGGGCTGACAAGACCAGCTAGAGGCATAATGAAGTTCATTCTCACAATGGTGTGAAGAAAGGACTGAGAAGAGGTGGGCAGAGTGGAGGCAGAAAGACTTCATGTCAGGCTACTGCAAAAATCCACATCAGGGAGAATGAGGACCTGTAAATTAAAGTGGGGAAAGAGCAGAAGCAAGAGATACTGCAGAAGTGGAACTGATAAGACACAGTAACTTAATGGATATCAGGTAAGAGAGAGGAACAGGCAGAAATGACCAAACAGAACTAAGTTTCAGTTCTGAATACATCCTATGGTATATAAGCTTTCCTCTGGTAACAAGCCTTTGATCATCCCCTCTTTAATTTTCAGTCTCTTGATCCACTACTTTCCCAATGCCTACAAATATGCCCAGATTTCTCAATGCTTAGAAAATGACTTTACAATCCCTTCAAGTTATGGTCCTTTATCTAATAAGAGCTAACATTTATACAGTGTCTACTACTATGGGCTAGTCACTGTGCTAAGCACTTTACAAACACCTCACTTTATCTTCACAATAACCCTGGAAGGGACGTGCTTTTATCATCACCATTTTATAAATGAGGAAACTGAGGCAAAAAGAGGTGATGTGACCTGCCCAGGGCCACAGAGTTGTAAGTTTTCTGTATCTAGGCCTCGTGCTCTACCTAGCTGCCCATCTCTCCTCCCCTTCACAGCTAAATTCCTAGATAATAAATAATAAATGTTGATACTTGTTTCTTCTACTTCCTTGCATCCCCTTCTGTTTTCAAATCCCTGCAACATGGCTTCTAATTTCAACACTTTACTGAAACTGTTTTCTTCAAGTTTACTGAAGATCTAATAGCCAAATCTGTTTGTTCTCAGTCCTCTGTTGCCTGCCGCCTCCTCCAGTATACTCTTCTCCCAGAATTCTCCTAGATCTATTCCTCCTACCTTTTTGACTTGTTCACTGAGCCATCAACAAGCTCTCATCCCTTATGCTTAGGTATATATACTCCAAGGGCCCTGTTCTAAGGCATGTTCTCTTCTCTAAACTTTCTCTTGGGAATTTCCTCAGGACTCACATAGACTCTACTACCATCACTGTGGATGACTTCCAAATCTGTTTCTCCCATGTTCTAGTCCTTTCATGACCAAATGTGTCAAGGGTCAGTCTCTGATCCAGTTCACTCATGGGAAGAATCTGGTCCAGGTTTTCTCCCAGGCCAGCTCCCTGTGAAGGCTATCTTATGTCTTAAGATTGGTTCACCACCTCTTCCTGACCTGAAGGAGTTTAGGACGTGGTAACTAAGCAGTGACCCAGATATAAATGCATGCAAGGAACAAGGATATTAAAACATATGGATTCACGTAAGTGAACAAAAACATTAAAACATTCAGATGTGTGAAAATGAACAAAGACATTAAATATTTTCTCATGGGAACCTAAGAGATAATTGCTTTACATTCATTACATAAACCCAGTTCTCTGATCAATAAATGGGAACTGCCATGACAGATCCCGCCTGGCTCATGTCCAATCATTCCACACTCTTTGGTTCCGGCCTGCCCATTTTGATGCAGGCACCACAAATGTCTGTTGGACATCTCTAACTTGATATTCCATGGACATCTCAAACTCAACATGTCCAAAACAGAAGTTGTTATCTTTTCTCTGAAGGCCACCCCTGTAAGTTCCCCATTTCTGTTGCAGTAATCACTAACCTGCTAGAACCAAGGTTTGTACCCCAAGAGACTTTTAACTCTCCCGCATTTCCCATATTCCATCAGATACAAAGTCTTGTTCAATTCTACCTACATCTCTCCACTTCAATCCCCTTTTCTCCACTCACACAATCACCATCCTCATTATCTCTCATCCTCATTATCTCTCATCAGCGTACTAAATCAAACTATCTAGACTCTGGGTTTCAAGGTTCTCTCCTTGCTGAACCATTTTCTGTCTCCTGTCATTTAAAGTCCTAAACAACCTGGCTCCCACCCATCTTTCTATACTGGTTTCATGTCACTTTCCCTCATGCACTCCTGTTTACTTGTGGTTCCTCACACAACCTTCCCCTCTCTAGTCTCTATAACTTTTGCATAAGTTTGAAATGCCTTCCCTCTTCACTTCTGCTTCTTGGAATCCCTCCAAGATTCAGTTGAAATGTCATGTCCTCTACAAGGTGCTATGACTAAAACACACGGTAACTTGCACAACCACAATTTGAATTCAGATTCTCTTACTCCAAATCCAGTGTTGTTTCATGTATTGCACAACGAAACTTCAATAGCAGGTACTTAAATATTTATGGACTCAAAATGAATCCAGGTGGGGATATTCTGTAAATACTTGGAGATTCAGGTCTGGAGATCAGAAGAGTGGTCAGAGCTGGACATAATCATGAGCATCATTTACTTAGTGGTCCCAGTCGAAGCCATGGAAAAATATGAGACTGCCTAATATTCAGGATTCTTGAACTGGGATCCATGAAATATTTTTTGTTTTAACAATACCTTGATAATTATGTTACTACATAATTAGTTTCTTTTCAAAACATCAGAGTCTTCAGACTGTCAAAAGGGTCTATGATACACAAAAAAGGTTAAGATCACCTATCCTAAAGAGAAAAGGGTCAGATAGATGCCTACATTAAGGGTTCTGGAAGACAGAGCTAGCAAAGGAGACAGAACAGGTAAAAAAAAGAACACAGAAAATGGAAGAACCAGGAGAAAGTAGTGTTCCTGAAGTCAAGGGAAAGATATCCACTAGGAGGGGATGAGTAGTAATGTATTATATAAATGTAATTATGTCAAAAGATCCAGAGAGCAAAGAGGGTAAAAACTGAAATCACTGGATTTGAGGACTGTATCAGAATTCCTAACGGAATTGAGAGTGAGTAGTGGACGGATCACTATTAACTGCTTTTTCAAAATGTTTAGTAGTGAAAGGGAAGAGCTATGTATGGGATAGTAGAAGCTGAATTGTATACAAACATCAAGAGAAAGTAGACTTTCTCTCTCTCTTTTGATTGGGAAAAATGTGACAATATTTGTAGGCAAACTGGAAGGAGCCGGTAGAAAGGGAGAGACTGAAGATGCATTGAGATGTTCAGTCAGGGTGAAGATAGGTCCTGAAGGAAGGAGGAAAGAGGATCAAAGGTTCTGGTTGAATGTAGACTAACATTAGTAATAGGGATAAAAATGAAACAGTTTCCATCCTAAAGAAACTTAGAGTCTAGGGGAGACAGTGACGTAATGACATACACAGAAAAGCATAATTAAGAAGTGATTAGGGGGAGGAGATCAGACAAAGTATAGTAGGGATTTCTGAGGAAGGTGTAGACACTTACTATACTGGGGAGAAGAGATAAGGAAAAAAAATAAAGGGAGGAGGCAACAGAGATGAGTCTTTACCAAAGATAAGGAATATGCAAAGCAGAAATGAGGTGTGCATTACAGATATAGTGCTGGCCTATGCAAATATGAAGGAGCAAGACAGAATGTTCAGGGAAGTGCTTTGTACAATTTGGTAGGAATGGAGAATGCTTAAATGGGGAGAGCTGTTAAGGAAGGCTGGAAAGGGTTCCAGCTATGGGACATTAAAGGAGTTCCTAAGAATTTTATTTTATTCTAGAGTTAACAGGAAAGCACCAAAGCCTTTTGATGAGGGTAGTAACACTGTCAGCCTTGTGCCTTAGGAAAATTATTTTGACGACTTTGTGGAGGATGGATTAGAAAGAGGAGAGGGTAGGTAGGGAGAACACATTAAGAGGCTACCACAATAGTACAGGCAAAAACTGAAGCCCTAAATTAGGGTTGAGAAGGGTGCAAACTGGAGGGATGTGGACACAGAATCAATAGAGCTTGGCAAATGATTAAGATATGGAGGCTAAGAGAGTAGGAAAATTTAAAGATAACTTCCAGGTTTTGAAACTGAGTGAACTGATGGTGGGGGCCATTAAAAGTTTGGAGATCATGAATTCAGTTTTGGTCATGTTGGGTTTGATGTCCCAGGATGATATCTAGGCAGAAAGTCCAGCAGGCAGCTGGATTTGTAAGAATGAGGTTCAGAGAACTGGTGCTAGCTATTTCTGGAATCATAAAATAACTAAGAAAGTATTTATAAGCACTATTTGGGGATATGAAAACAAGAAATGAAATAATCGGGGCGGAGCCAAGATGGCGGCGTAGAAGCAGCAACATATCGCAGCTCTCACATAGCCACCCCAAAATGCCCATAAAATAGGACTCTAAACCAATCCTGGAACTCCAAAATGCACACAAAGATACTTCCCACTAAAGTCAGCTCGGCTACGAGGAACCATATCAGCACTGCGAACCTGCAAACCGAAACCAGCCTGGCCTGAAGCCGGGGCTGTGCCCCGGAGGCGGCTGGATGGGAGGAGCGGATGAGCTGAGATGAGCTGAG
>CM053582.1:270877023-270913674 GCA_028627135.1 Pseudochirops cupreus
TCTTCCTATATACTTCTGGCTGACCGGATAATAAAGACTCCAAGACCGAGGCCCAAGACGGCGATCCGTCCAGGCTTCTCAACACGAGAGCTCTGGCCTGAGAAGAATCGCTCAGTCCCCCTGCTGCCTGCAGGCCGTGGGTGGGAAGCTGCAACGCCCAGGCAGGTGCAAAACCTCTGCCTTTCCCTTATCCGCTCTGGAGGCCTTCTGGCCGGACTGCTTATCTCCCCCTTTCACAATTCCCATTCACAGCTGCTGCTAATCCGCTCACCTGAAGCTCCTCAGCTCCTCCTGTCCAGCCGCCCCCGGGGCACAGCCCCAGCTTCAGGCCAGGCTGGTTTTGGTTCCCAGTGCTGATATGGTTCCTCGTAGCCGAGCTGACTTTAGTGGGAAGTATCTTTGTGTGCGTTTTGGAGTTCTAGGATTGGTTTAGAGTCCTATTTTATGGGTATTTTGGGGTGGCTATGTGAGAGCTGCGATATGTTGCTGCTGCTACCTCTTCCCCAATTTTCATATGACAAGGTCACTCAGGATCTGCTATCTACAGACCTCAGTGGCATCATAAGGTAATAATAATAAAACCTAACATTTAGATAGTGTTCACCCTGTTCCTGGTATTGTATTCAGTGCTTTAAAATTGTTATCTCATCTGATCTTCCTGATGACCCTGGGAAGTAGGTGCTATTATTCCCATTTTCCAGATGAGGAAACTGATGTAAATGGAAATTAAGTGCATTGCCTAGGGTCACCCAGCTAGTATCTTAAGTCACATTAGAACCCAGGTCTTCCTGACTCCTGCTGTGACACTTGGTATCCACTGTGCCACCCAGCAAAAGCAATTCCTAAAGAGGAGCTATGGGTCCCATAGTTTCCTTTGATCCAGCCTATGGAGTAGGGGAGTCAGCTGGCAGCAGCCACGTCCTATGACACTATTGCACTTGGCTAGAGAGTCATTTCCTCTTTAAGGGCTAGGTTGATTAGGGGAGCTTTGACAATGAAATTTTCTGTACTTAAGACCCTCCTACTCCTAAATTATTATAGAAAGATATGGGCTTAAGATCACCAGGCCAACATGTTTTGATAAAAAATAAATGTGGACATATAAGTGTTACAAGGCAAAATGAATAATTGTGAAATTGCATGATAGGATGTACTTTAATTGGTTAAATGATTCTGTCTTGGCAAATATTTTGCTAAAAGCAACCAGAAGGATGAGATGATTTCAGTTCAGAGGCTGCTATCTCCAAGTTTCACAGGTCTAATGCAGAAGGGGAGGTGCAACTAGTTTTGAGAGTGGGATTTTTAAAGAAATCCTATGGGTTCAGAGAAAGAGTGAACCTAGGGTGAGGTAGGTAGGGGGAATCAAAGATGTAATCAAGAAATGCTCAGCTCATGGGAAGTGAATAACATGTTAAAACACTCAGAACCTAGGGAAGAAGTCAGGAAGTTTCTGTGGATAAAGCAGTATGGACTTTTAGAGCCTGAGATTGAAGAACATGGATCTCTAAGGTAGCTCAAAATCTATGCTCCTGGGCATATAAGGCCTTAAAGTCAGTTAGTCCTTCATTTTATAAACAAGGAAACAGGTTCGGAGAGGCTAAGTGACTTGTCTTAAAACATGAAGCAAGTTAACGGCAGAAAACAGCATAACACTGAGGTCTTCTGATGGCCAATCCAGCTCTCTTTCCACAATAATATGGCTGAACTGGTGGCTTTGACAGGTCTACCTAGAAAATAATCCCACTTCTCCAAGAACCTAGGAGTACTGAGATTGAAACTGAGTTTAATTTATGGAAGGGGCTGAAAGGTGAACTAATAAGTAAAAAAGAAAGAACCCCAGAGGTTAGGGTTATAAAAGGTTTACTAACCAGATGGGGAGTGACAACAGAGAGAACCAGACACTGTTAAATGTTTTAAATCCTTGCCAAGTTAAATGAATAATTTGTCACTGGAAAGCTGTCACTTACTCTGTCTGAATATAGTTTGTATCCCAAGATTTCCTCACTATAGTAAATATAGTCATATCCTAGAATGTCACAACTATCCTGTGAAGGCAGGGGTTGGTAAGAAAACGATGGAAAAGCAATGAATTCCAAAAGATGGAAAATTCACAGCTCCACCCCCCACCCCCTACACAAACACACACTCACGATTCCAAGAAATTTAAGACTCCAGAAAATTACTCAAGATCAGCAGCTGCAGGCTCTGGGAGTGACTGTCACACTCTACCAGGTGCTCTGTGGTTTAACTCAGGGGCCAGCCCAAAAGGGGAGTGAGGAAGGCTGGGGGAAGGAAGAACTCCAAGGGTCTTTCATACTGGGCTGAGTGTCAAGACTGACCAGAGCCACCCAGGCAGGTAATCAAAACAAAACAAAAAAAACCTCTGAGTTCTGAGTAGAGGCTCTGCTTCAGTGAGCTCACCCAGGCTTCTTAGTTGTTTGGACAAGACTGACATAGACTGTCAGTAAAAGACTGTGGAGAGCTAGGGCCCAGAACCAAGCCAATGCCCAGTCAGATAGAGTGCAGCTGCAAAGGTGTCCAGAAGGCCCAAGCCTATGGAATTGACACTGGGCTTTCCTCCCATAGACAAAACTGAGAAAGGAACTCGAACCACTTTCCAACCCCTTCCAACTTTCCGGGTCCCTAGCACAGGGCAGAGCTGGGGAGAAAGAGCAGCTGGGTCGGCAGGGGGGAAGGCGCAGAAAAGTGGTCTGGGAGTGGGGTAGGGGCAAGGCAGGAATGGGCACTGCGTTGTGGGGGAAGGATGGGCAAAGGAGGGAACACGCGGCGGGGGTTGGGTAAAGCAAAGGCAAGCCTACGAGCTGGGGGGAGGCAGGTTGGGCTACGGGGAGCGCTGCAATAAGGGGGAACAGGAAGAGCCACCTCCACTCCCAGCCTGGGGGAAGGAGCGCCGGGAGAGAGACGGGGGGGGTGCTTCAGAGTCAATCCCCACTTCCCAGAATCGGGGGGCGAGGAGACAACGATCTCACAGGGCAAGGCCGTGGCCGCCGGGGTGAGGGGATTTAGTAGGGGCGGGGGCTGCAGCGCTGAACAGGGCAGCCGCAGACCGGGGTCACAACGTCATCCGCTGCCCAGTTGCTCTAGACCTAAGACCTGGCCCAACGCCTGCCTCCCCCGCCCCAACAGGGATACAGACCCCCTTTCCCTCCCCCTCACTAGCCCCCCCGCCGAGCTCTCGGACGGCATGGGGGGAGGGAGGCGAGGCAGGGGCGGGTCTCTGATCCTCTGCCCCTCCCCCTCCTTTCTGCTCAGTCTAGCTCGGCCCAGCCCGTCTCGTCTCGGTCCGGCCAGGACCCCCACACCCACCCCACCCCCGTGCCAGCACTCACGGATCCGGCAGCTCCGACGGCTCCTCCCCAGGCTCTCTCCCCCACCCACCCCAGAGCCAAGCGGCGGCGCCGGATCTGGACAGTGCGGGGCCAAACGGGTCCCGAACACGTGGGGCCGCCGCGCCCGGAACCGGAATACATGGATGGCTCCGCCCCAAACCTTGCCTGGAGCCTGTCTAGGCTATGGGAGGTTAAGCAGCATCTCTCTGGTGCTCTCCCTTGAGATGAGGCCCCGAGGTTGGCGAACCGGAAGTACACCCCGCGTACAAGCCAAACCTGCTCTAGCCACGCCCTCAAATCGGGCCCCGCCCCTCGAAAGCTTGTCAATCACTGCTGACACTACGGCTCCGTCCCGCAGTCTTTCCTCCCCTTTCTGCTTATCTGTTTTGTTTTCCTGGCCTCCTCTGCTCATCCCTCTTGGTTGCCTCTATCACTCAATCTCTCTATGTGCCCCGTCGTCTCTCCCGGACTGTCTCTGCGACCCTGGCTCTGTCTCTTTCAGTGGTGTGTCTCTCGATCTCGTCCTCTCTGCCTCCCTGTCTCTGAGCCCCTGTCTGTAACCCGACTCTGCCTGTCTGTTCTGTCTCCCTGTCTCTGCTTTCTTATTGACTGTCTCTGTCTCTTGTCTCTGTGTCCCTTCTCTTTTTGTGTATCTGTCTTTACCTCTCAGTGACCCTGGCTGTCTCTTTCCTTGCCTGTGTCCCTGTGCCAAGGACTGCCTGTCTCACTGTGCCTGCCTCTATCTGTGTGTGCCTCTCTGACTCTGGATCAGCCCCTCACTCTGCCTGTCTCTCTTTCTCTTTCTCTTTCTTTGTCTGTCCCTCTGCTACCCAACGCAGTTTTTTTGGTCTCTCTTTTATCCCTCAGGAGTCCCTTTTAATACCCCTCTTCTCTCTGTCCTTACCTTGAGTCTCTGTTTCTTGTGCCTCTTCTACTTCTCTGCCCCCTCCTCTCTCATTCTTCACGTATGTGAGTGCTTTTTTTGTGCCCCTTTCATTCTGTCTCTCTTACTAATTTATATTTATTTGTTGCTAGGGCTCCCTGTGTCTCTATCCCTTTCCAGGACTCTCTATCTCCATATTCACTACTTTCTCTGTCTTTGTTTTTCTCTGATTCTGAATTTGTGACTGTCTTTCAGTCCCCACGACACAAACCTGTATCTTTGCTAAATGTATGTCTTTATTGAACCTCTCTTTTTGTGTCCCTGAATGTGTCTTCCCTTTGACTGTCTTTCTCTTTTGGTGCCACTGGAACACGGAAGTACTTCTTTTGATGGTTAGGCCTTTGACCACCTTAAGAATTGTACCCTGTATCAGCTGAGAGGTATATATTATGGGGAAAACAACAAACTTGCATTCCCCTATTTTAAGATTTTGTAAAGTGATTTAGCAAGCATTACCTATTCCAATTTCCTCAGGCTCTGAGGTCTGGTCAGATCAACCTAGTCTGCAAATACTTATCAAGTATTGTTTTTCAAGTTAATGTGCTAGGTGCTATCAGATAAGTCAATATGAGGGACAGAAAGAGAGTTTTCTTACAAAGGTGGATGGGGTGGGATGCAGTTAACAGAGTGAGTCCTGCTGATAGTATGTATAGGAGTAATCTCCCAAGTGCTGGGGCAAATGTATTCTTTACTCTAATTAACACTAGGACCTTGCTTTACACTATATATGAGTTCCTGAATAGTCGGTAAATGAAGACTATTTTAAATGCAATAGAAAAACTTAGTTAAGATATTTTGCCATATCCTGTTGCAAAGTCATGAACCTTTTTCTGGTATGACTAATTATCTTTTAACATCTGTTTTCTCAGTTTACATTTTCTTACATTAGGCTTTTGTAATTTGGAGATAGACATCCAACTATAGGGTAGGGGATGTAGAGAAAGAACTTCCATCTTCTAAGCCGAAGAAGAGATCTAGTTAGCACTATGTACTAATTAATACTTATGTTAGTTTGTTTAAGACACCTGACCCTCAAAAGAAGCAATTTATTCTTAGCAACATGAATGGCTGGCTCCTCTCCTGAATGGGTCTTTACAAATACAATGGAATAATCTGATTTTATATAAAGGCAGAAGTGACTTTAATTAAAAACAGGCCCAGCAGGGAGGTGGCAAAAAGTTTTTAGAATTTGCCTTGTGTTCAACAACAAGCTAACTCAAGATCTCAGTAATCTAAACAGGATTTGGTTGAGCACTATCTCTCTAAGCCTTGTTTTTTTGTCATTAAAAGTTAGTAGGGGAGCAGCTAGGTGGTGCAGTGAATAGAGCACCAGCCCTGGAGTCAGGAGGACCTGAGTTCAAATTTGACCTCCAACACTTGACACACTTACTAGCTGTGTGACTTTGGGCAAGTCACTTAACCCCAATTGCCCTCCAAAAAGCAATAAAAAAAAAAGCTAGTAGGAAAATAATACCCAGAGATCCAAAAAGGAATGGTGGCATTTGGCTGTTTGTTTTGTTGGCAGTATTCTTATGCAATTTTTTTTCTATTGTGGAGAGAGCTACAATGTTGCACAGGAAATTGGGCAGTGCAGGAGTCCCTGACATCATGTTCACAGTAACCATGGTTTGTGTCATTGAAGCAGAAAGACTGAACTTGTGTTTGACCTTTTTGGTGTGAATCATGGAACATAGATCACAGATATTTGGACTGAGTGGTGTAGTAGAAAAAGCACTCGCTAGAGCTGGAGTTGGAGAACCTGAAATCCAATCCTAGCTCTTCCATTGACTGATGGTGTGATGTGGGCCAAGTCATTTCACTTCTATGGGCCTCAGTTTTCTCATCTGTTAAATAAGGTAATTATTCTAGGTGATATCTAAGTTTTCTTCTAGCTCTAAATCAGTAATCCATGTTCTTTGATACTAAACTGAGAAGCAATAATGTTAGGTAATAGTAAATAATACAAAGTTTTGTATATATTATATAAATGTTATAATACTAATTATAATAATGCTAAGTAATAAGGTAATACTAAAGAATACTAATTACAATAAAATAATGAGCGGTTCTGATTCACTTCTAACAGTTTTCTTAATACTTAGCTTCTGTGAAAGCACATGCCTGGTTTGAAACTTGGGTAACTGGGTATTTGGCTAGGATACAGCTAGTGGTCGGTATCACTGCTCACAGTATACCTGCAGACTTTGGCTTATATAGAGCCTTGGGCCCCCAAAGGGTTCATTAATTTAAAGATAGAGAGCTAGTTCATTTTGTATGCCTGTGAACCACCTTCAAAACTTGTCAGGGGAAGTTTTCATAGCTCTTAAGTTGTACCCCAGCAATCTAAAGGGAAAGGATATTTTCCCAAGGCAGTATTAGGCTTTTTCTCCCATTCAAGCCAGAGCCTCCTTTCTTTTCATAGTTGGCAAATTCTTAAAGAACGGATTGGCATTTTACTCCATTGTCATATGTGAGTGCACTATACAACGCTGAGTTGTAAAATCTTAGAAACTTGGGGTCTAATTTTCACTTTTATTGAAGACACTTTATTGTACAGCATATCTCACCCATGGTAACTGGCTTTTTGGCATGCCATTGCCTTCCAAAGGGCTCCTTTCACCTCCTTGTTTCTAATAGTATAAATGAAGGGATTCAGAAGTGGGGTGAGGATAGTGTTGAGCACAGATACCACCTTGTTTATCTTGAATGAGGAATGTGCTGTGGGTCTCAGGTACATGAACAGAACTGCTCCATACAGCAGAGAAACAACAGTTAGGTGAGAAGCACAGGTAGAGAATGCCTTCTGGCGCCCAGTAGCTGAGGGGATCTTCAGGATAGTGGACACTATATAGATATAAGAAACTACTGTGAAGACAAGTGACCCTGGTATGATCAGGCTGGTTGCCAGGAGACCCAGAAACTCTAGGAGGCTGGTGTCTGCACAGGCCACTTTCAGGATGGGGCCAACATCACAGTAGAAGTGGTTGATGGTGTTGTTGCCACAGAAAGGTAACTGAAAAATCAGAACTGTCTGACAGAAGACAATGGTGAATCCTATCATCCAAGAACTGAGGGCTAGCTGGAGGCAGAGGGAGCTGGTCATGAGAGTAGAGTAATGGAGGGGCTTGCAGATGGCCAGGTAACGATCAAAGGACATGACTGTGAGGATGAAAAACTCTGTTGTGCCCAGAAAGAAATGGAAAAAGGACTGTAGCAGGCAGCAGGGAACACAGATGATTGTCCTTTCCACCACAAAAGTTTCCAGCAGCTTGGGGATGACAGTGGTGGTATACCAGATCTCCAAGAAGGAGAGATTGCTAAGGAAGAAATACATAGGAGTTTGTAGTCTTGGCTCTGCCCAGACAATAGCAATGATAAGTCCATTTCCAAAAATGGTTAAAATGTAGATGAGGAAGATCACTATGAAGAGGGGAACCTGCAGTCCATGTATGTCTGGAAAGCCTAGGAGAATAAACTCTGTGACCAATGTGCCATTTCTCATATCCTTTGCAGTCCCTAGAAAACAATGTTCCATTACATTCGTATACCACAAGTTCAGCCATTTACCATTTTATGGGTATCCCCTCAATTTCCAATTCTTTGCCGCCACAAAAAGAGCTGCTGTAAACATTTTTGTACATGTGGACCATTTTTCAAAAAAATTGTAAGGTTGAATGCAACAACTTATCGTGTGGCCCTTGACTGGTTGAGCTGCTCACTAAGTACAGATTTGGTGAGTGTAATAGTATTTATCATAGCATTAAAATATGCTCATAAAAATTAATACTTCACCCTGCATATTTTTAAGAACAGTACTAATTTGTAGTTATATTTTATTTATACATTTATCTTTTGTTAAATTGATGTGGTTTAGTCAGCCAAGAAGTTGTAAATAGAATTTTAAAATTTACACTTTTGTTAGTGATGAACTTGCCCTGGCAAATGGAATTGAAAATTTTTTTTTATTTTTTAAAAATGGAATTGAAAATTTTAATCTATAAATAAAATCTTCAGTAAAAACTCAAAAAGAGTTCAAAACCAAATTCAGCCTCAGAGATACCCAGTTTAAGTCAGCAATGAATTAAAAAGTTTAGGAAAGAGAAAACTGAAATAAAGTTTTAAATCCCAAGTAATTTTTAAAGAAAGCTTATGATTGCTACCTTGCTAGCAGTCATCAATATGGAAAAGTTTATAGTAATACTTCTAGTCCAATTCATTCTGTGGGGAGGTAAACTCTAAATTTCCTAACATTAGCTGATTTATGCCCTGCTCCCAGATTCAGCATGGTAGTTCTTAGTGTTCGGAGTTAGTGGGTAGGTGGAAGTGGTGGTTTTGGTGGAAAAATTGGGAGCCATAAAGAAGGAGGGGTAAAGAGTGGAAAGAAGGTGATAAACACTAGAAAGCAGAGGAAAAAGAGAATTCTGGTTTTGAAGTTCAAAAGTTTTAACAAGTAACAACCTTTGGTTGCAAAAATTTTTATAGAAAGGAAAAATTTGTCCGGGACTATTAGCAAGCATAACGTTAGAAATTAAACGTCAAAGGGAAAGAGTTGGCTGAATATTCCCTGTGAGTATCCACAAGGATACTCCTGCTCAGCAACCATGCTGGGAAGTAGATTTCGTCCAAAGACTTTTTTGTAATGACACAGAACATTTCTTTTACACAATAAAACTTCCATTCTGTTCATATGCTAGCAAATAAGCACATCTGCTAGACCTTGCTTCCTATTTCTCTTATAATTGCTAGGGAAAAGAAAAAGGAAGATAAGTGACCTTTCTCCTTGAGGGTTATTTATTATGTATTCATCTCTTTTGTGAGGAAGTCTTCTCCGTAAAATGCTAAGGCATTAATTATACAGTTTTCAATGTGTGTAGTAAATTTTGGCATGGACAGCAGTACAAAATTACTTGTCAGGCATTATTTGATTCTTTATGCAATGGAACACGAATTCCTCCAGTGCTCAGGGAGGAAACCTTATTCTTATTATCTTCTAGAGCCTGCATTCATCTCCAGGAGACAACTGTTCCCAGTTTACATGGCCATCAGCTGTAACACTTTCCTATGAAGCTATAAATGTTTTAGTTTGTGCTTAAGAACCAAAATACTCTGTGGTGAACCTGGGCTCTGCACATCTGACAGATGTGGTAATATCTACTCTCTCAAAGGAATGAGGAGGCAGTCTTTCCACCTACATATATACCTTCAGAGACAAACACTCTTTTTTTTTTTTTGGCTTTTTGGAGGGGGAGAGGGCAGGGCAATTAGGGTTAAGTGACTTACCCAAGATCACATGGCTAGTAAGTGTTAAGTGTCTGAGGCTGCATTTGAACTCAGGTCCTCCTGACTTCCAGGGCCAGTGAGTGCTGTATTCACTGTGCGACCTAGCCGCCCTTTTTTTTTTTTCTTTCTGAGATAAATGCTCTTACATAACTTGGGACAACCAAATAGCATTTGTAGAAGTGGAGGTGAATAAACAATGGACCAAACTTTGCACTTTTCACATTCATTAATGTAGTCTTTATCATCTATACTCTATCTGCAATTAGTCACCATATATGGTTTATTGTTCTTGCATTTCTATTTTTGCAGACAATCTCATTATCTTACATATTCAAAGTGCTGCTGAAGATTCACTCTGCAGTGTTTTCCATACTAAAGAGTCAAATAGCCTGTTTCTTAGACTGTTGCTTTCATGTTGGTTTCTATTTTCAGTTTTCCCTTATCATAATGGAGTTTCTCATTCTTGGTTTGCTGCATGCAGATCTGTTGCTATCTTTCCCTAACAGTAGAGACATCATTTCATGGTATGTTCCTGGAATCACTGAGGTTTGCCTTGCTTTTTTTTTATTATGATAAAATTACTTAATTTATTCAGCTTTCAATATTTGGGGATGTATTATATTTATAGTACTTTAGAATTGAGACTATGGATAATAAAGGATGCCAGTTTTTCCATGAACTTTTCAGTCTCAGTTCATAAAATCAGTCAAGAAACAAAAAGCTTAGTTTGGTTCTTTATTTTCTGTGTCTGGACCTATAATATTCATGATATTCAATTAGTTCATGTAATCAGGCAAGAAGGAAAAAGCTTAGTTTGGTTCTTTATTTTCTGTGTCTGGGCTTGTAATATTCATAACACTCTTTAAACTTTCAGGTTTACAAAAATTTTCTGCATAACCCAGTGAAATAGTACAAATATTATTATCCTCATCTTACTAGTGAGGAAGCTAAATCAGTACTTATTAAGGGTTTTATTATTGATAAATGACAGGGCTAGGACTTGAACTCAGATTTTCTGAACCTGACCGATGTTATTTTAACTGCTCTTTGTCTACGCTAAAGATAGTTTCATTGAGAAAGTATGTTCCAGAAACCTGTGTTTCCATTTTTTTTTTTTTACTTTTTTGGGCTAGATACAGTGTTAGAAATCATGAAATATATTTATAGTGGAAGTTGCCTTCTCTAGTACCTTACACAAAGTAGATAGTTAATAAATGCTTGTTGGATTGAATCTAATGGACTGGACTGAGTAGATTGAAGAAACCAAGTTAGAGCCACACTTCAAATGAGGAAGAGAGAATAAACTCAAATCCAATGTGGAAGGGTACAGAGATGATAAACTGCAGAAGGGATGCAACCACCTACAGAGGGGCTCCTCAGGAGCTTTTACTTAAGTGAAATGTGGCTGACTTGTATGTAAAGAGAAAGAATCAACATTGTTAGTTTGAAATTCATGGAAAATATGGGAAATATGCGTTGAGACTTCTTTAAATAAAAGAGATACAAGTCTATGCTCTTCTGCATAAAAATGAAACTTAATTTAAATTGACAATCAACATTCTGACCAATGCCTTACTGAAGAAATGTAATTTTACTGCCTTTCTCACAGAGTAGCACACATCATACTCACTGTACTCCAGATTCCCAAGAAAATGTTCTCAGTTTTCTGAAGTGCTGGGCCACGTCCTTGTTCACAAGTGGGCTAAAACAAAAAAAAAAAAGGATGATAAACGGTCAGAGACTAGTTAAAGCAAACAGAAATCTTTTCTGCACCTCCTTTTATCAACAGAAAAATGAGTCTATTTTAGAACTAGTAGCAAGTACCTGTGTAAATTACTATGGCAAATGCTTTCAGGAGAGTAGATGGGTTCTTTGTGGCTTTAGGAGAATTGTATTGAGAGAGTACAAAATTTAATTTCACTTTTGGTCAAGATTTACCCTCTCAAAATAATGATTTCTCTGTTTGGGCTTTTTCACATTGTCCCCTCAGAGATTCTAGTCTCTATGGATTTTTTTTCCAGAGACTCCCAGTTGGGAAAGGCTTCAGTAGAAGTTTAATCATCATTCTTGCTAAGGATTTTCTGTCTGGTAGGTTCTAATTGATACAAATGATTCCTTTGCCTGTAAGATGGAGACAGAGGGGGAAGGGTTCCCGACTTCTATGCCTGTTGCATCTTGTACCTTGCAGCTCCTCTTAGAAGTGGATTGGATATATGAATGGATGAATGAAAAAAGCATTTATTAAATGCTTCCTATGTGCCAAGCACAGGCTGTGCAAATAGAAAAGTGAAATAGTCTTTGCTTTCCAGGAGCTCAAACTCTATATGGAGGAAATAACATAAAAGAAACTTCAGCTAGGGAGAATGAGGGGCACGGCAAAGTCTAAGTATGCAGCAGTGGTATAGATATCAAGGCCTAGAGGTCCTTAGACTGGTATCAGGGCAAGTGAAATCAAAGTGGGTAAAATAGAGAAAATATACAGTTGAAGGGAACAGGCTTCAACAAAATGGCAAGAGGTTTTGTGTGAGTGGAGATTTGGAAGGATAGCAGATTCTGGTCGGAGAATAGAATTTCAGAATTCTGGATCTTGGAAAGATAGAAGACACGTGGGATAAAATCATCTTGACTCATTCATGAATGGAATATGGAGACATGGAGCAGGGCAAGTAAAAGGCAGTTCCCACAGGTCCTGAAGAGGCATCAGTTCCCATGAGTTCAATTATCATTGCTATGCACATGACTCCTAGATCTATATACATCTAGCCTTAGACTCTTTCCTAAGTTCTCTTCTAGTTATAATCAGTGTCTAACTGATCGTTGGACATCAATCAGTTAATCCACCAGCAAACACCTGTTGAGCAATTACTATGTGCCAGGTACTGTGGTAAGTATTGGGGATTCAAATACAAAAATGAGACCGTCTTTACCTTCAACAAGCTTATATTCTACAAGGAAGGATACAACATGTTACTAGAAGTACATACAAGGCTGGGGGGGGGGCGGGGGACGGGAGACAGAGATAGCTAAGTGGCATAGTAGATAGTGTTGCAAAATAGAAGTACATACAAGAGGGGGCAGAGATAGCTAAGTGGCATAGGAGATAGTGTTGCAAAATAGAAGTGTATACAAGGGGGGCAGAGATAGCTAAGTGGCATAGTAGATAGTGTTGCAATGCCAAGCAAAGGCAAATTCCAAGGTTTGGAATACCTGAATAGTAACTCTCCATTTTATTCAGTGACAAATTAAGGCAAAACATTCACAGAAAATCAAAATATAGCATTCACCATGTGTAATTGAATAATTTAGTAAGTCCTCAATTCAATCCAAGTACCACTCCACTCCTGGGCAGTACATTCATTTAGTCAATCACAAAGTCTCTCCTCTCAAATGGAGGTTAGTTTCGAATCATAAACAAAATACATTTGTTTGGTCAGTCACTGAGCACAAAAAAGTCAAAAGTTTCCCACTCCTATATCACAACTGAATTAAAATTATCATCAGTTAATGCCAAGCACTTTCTCAAAAGGGGCAGTGGAGAGCACAAAAGGCCATCCACCCCTAAGCTACAATGAGGTTAAGGTAGCATCACAGCATTTAATACCCAAGGAGAGGTTTTGTCTTCATCTTGACTTGAGGCAAATTCTCAGCAATCTCTGATCTTGGGGAGACAAAGCTTAACAAAGCCACAATATACGTTGCCAGTGTCCTTACCAATTCACTTTCTGCCTGCAGAACAGTCCCAGAACCCCTGAAAACATCAGCAAGACCCTCTTCCAGGATTTCTGTACACATACAACAAGAAAATCCTTCTTCAGGGCTTCTGAACCAACAGCAAGGTTCCAGGATCACTGCAACAACAGCACTGTCTGTCACCAGCAGACAAATCTGGCAAAACAACATCAAAACAGACTGACAAAATACTGGCATCACAGCCATGCCTCCTCAGTCCTCAGCAGCTCTGGGTGGCAGTTCTCAAAAGTCCTGGCAGCTCCAACTGGCCCTCAGCAGTCTCTCTCTCAGCAACTCTGGCCCCTGGCAATTCTCTTCTCTCTCTGTCTCCATGATACTGCTCCCCAAAAGTTCTTCTGGCCTCTTCTACTTTGGCCTTCTCTCTGGTTGTACCTCTCTCTAAAATCCATGGCACCAGCTCCTCCCAGTTCAGCCCTCTCTCTTCATGTCAACAAATCCTTCCCTTGTTTCATAAGGTCTGGGTTTCAACACTTAACCCAAAAACCAAGCCAATATAGGGGGATCTTTAAATTCCATTACCATTACAAGTGTCTACTCTGGATTCAGAAGGTCCTGAGTTCAAATGTGACCTCAGATACTTACTAACTGTATGACACTGGGCAAGTCATTTAACCCTGTTTCCCCCAGTACCTCATCTGTAAGACAAGCTGGAGAAGAAAATAGCAAGCCACTCCAGTATCTTTGCCAAGAAAACCCCAAATCACATCATGGAGAGTCAGTCACAAATGAAATGACTCAATCACCACCACCACCACCACCAGGATAAATACACAGTGATGAGGACAGTGGGGGGAGGGAGATGACACTAACAACTAGTTTATCTACAATTGTTAAGCAGACGTTTTGGATACAACTTGTCCAAAATGGAACCTGTTATCTTCCCTTCTAACTCAATCTGTCCTCAAAACTTTCTTGATTCAGTTGAGAATACCCCCAATCTTAATTTCTTTTGTAATTAATAAATTTCTTTTTATATTGTAAATTTAATAAATGTGGACATCTCAATATCACAGGAAAACAAAAGAAGAGCATTTTATATGAAATTTTGAACTTTTATTATAGTTTTTTTTTACCCTCCATTACATACAACTTTTTTGTATAATTCAAATTTACACATTTGTTTCGATATTATCCTGCTTTTATGTGCTTATGTTCTTTTTCTGGAAATCTAGTCCCTTATTTGTAAATTCTATTGGACATTTACAACTAAATGATCTGTATGTATATCAAACTCAACATTCCCCAGAAGTCATTATCCCCATGCCTCCATCCTATATCCCTTATTAATGTCTCTATTCCTGTAGAGGGTACTACCAGTTTTCCAGTCACCTAGGTTTACAATCATGGAGGCCTCCTTAACATTTCACTATCCTTCACCCTCTATGCCTTTTCAATTACCAAATATTGATTTCTATTTCAATATTGTCTCTCATACATTGTTACCAATCAATCTATATTTATTCAACACTTATGTGCTAGGCATTGTGCTAAGTGCTGGGGATACAAAAAGATGTAAAAAAAACAAACAAACCAGTCCCTGCACACAAGGAGCTTACAATCCAACAGGAGAGACAGTGTGCAAATCTATACAAAATAAGCTATATGCAGGATAAATAGGAAATAATCAACAGAAGGCAGTATATAATTAATAACACTAGAATTAAGAAGGGCTAGGGAAGGTTTCCTGTAGAAGGTAGGATTTTAGCTGACACTTAAAAGAGACAGGGAGGTCAGTAATTGAAGTGGAGGAGAGAGAAACCATTCCAGACACAGGGGACAGCCAGAGAAAATGGTCAGAGCTGAGAGACAGAGTATCTTGTTCCTAGAACAGCTGGGAGACTAATGTCACTGGAATTAAGAAAACATGTTGGGGAGCAAAGTGTAAGAAGACTGGAAAGGTTAGGAGAGGGCTAGGTCATGAAGGGTTTTGCATGCCAGAGATAGCATTTTGTATTTACTCTTGGAAGCAATAGAAAAGCACTGCAGTTTATTGAGTATTGAGTGGTGATGGTGGTGGGGTGATTACATGATCAGACCTGTGCTTTAGGAAAATCACTTTAGAGGCTAAATGGAGGAAGTGGGGAGAGACTTAAGATAAGAAGGCTATTGGAATAGTCTAGTCATGAGGTGATGAAGACCTACAATAAATCTGAGAGGTGCTGCATAGTTAAAATTGACAATCTTTGGCAACACCTTGGACATGGAGGGGGAGCAGGTGAAAGATAGTGAAGAATTCAGTTTGACTCTGAGGAAGAGAGCCTTTACAATAAAAGGTAGGAGGGGGGGAAAGTTTAGGGAAGAAGATAATAAGTTCCATTTTGGGTATATAGTTTAAGATATCTCCTGGACATCCAGTTTGAGATGTCTGAAAGGCATTTGGAGATGTGAGATTGGAGGTTGGCAGAGAGAGTGGGGCAGAAAAGTAGATTTGACAATCATCATCATAGAGATAGTAATTAATTCCATGGGAGCTGATGAGATTACCAAGTGAAGTAGTAGAGAAGGAGGGAAGAGGACCTAGGACAGAATCTTGAGTGACTCCAATGGTTATAGGGTGTGATATGGACCAACAAAGGAGACCAAGAAGGAGAGAGTGATGTCCCAAAACCTAGAGAAAAGAGAGCATCTAGGAAGGGAGTGTAATCAACAATGTCAAAGGCTACAGAGAGGTCAAGGAAAATGACAATTGAGGAAAGGTCTCTGGATTTAACAATTAAGAGATCATTAGCAACTGAAGAGAGTAGTTTTGGTGAGAATGATAAGGTAAGGAGTAGGAAGCCAGATTGTAAGGGATACTGAAGAAGTCAGAGGAAAGAAAGTGGAGGGACCTACTGTAGATGGCATTTTCAAGGAGCTGAGTTACAAAGGCAGAAGAGACATAGGATGATAGTTAGCAGGAATGGAAGGAGAAATGGGCATGCTTGTAGGCAGTAGGAAATGAGTCAGTAGATAGGGAGAAATTGAAAATTAGTGAAGGGGACAATAGAGGAAGCAATCTGCTAGAAGAGACAGAATGGAAAGGGATTGCATAGACAAGTAGAGGGGTTAGCTGTGGTAAGGAGTAAGGACTCCTCATCATATAATATAAGGATGAAGGAGGAAATAGTGGCAGAAGGCAATGAGTAATAGGACATGAGAAAGGGGAGGAGAGGGCATCCATAACGAATGGTCTCAATTTTTCCTGTAAAATATGAGGTAAAGTTCTCAACTGAGAGATGGGGAGGGAGACCAGCCATGGGACAGTTGAGGAAGGATAAAAGTTTGAAAGAGCTCCTGCTAAGAGTGGTATAGAGAGTTGATAAGGGAGATACAGTAGAACTGATTAGCAGCAGTGAGAGCCAAGGTGAGGTTATATAACAGATTTGTAGTGGACCAAGTCAGATGATGGTATAATTTTCTCTACCTTCATTCAGTAGCACACATTTAAGAGTAAAGGTGACAGATGGGATGGTGGGAGTGATCCAAGGTTGAGACTTGGTAGGGAGTAACTGGCAATAAGATAAGAGAGTTAGGGATTCAAGAGAAGAGAACAGGTAGAATTGAATTGGTTCACCAGGGAGTCAAAATGGGGAGAAAAGGAGGGAATGACTAGTGAAGGGGGAGAAGGCCTGTGAGAGAATTGAAGGGTCCAAGGATTAGAGTCCAAGGTGCAGATGAAGCAGAGGGTTTTGTAAGGAAAACCAGGGAGAGGTGAAAAGCCAGTAGGTTGGTTAAAGGGATTTCAAAATTCTTGAACACAGAGGTAGTATATTTGTGGGATTTGACAAGATCGAGGGTATGACTATTGTTGACTTTCCAGAATTCTGTCTAAGAATGACAAACAGATTGAGGCTCTATGTGCATTTATTTCTCTCAAAGCCTACTGACATGTATATGAGTGTTTGGGAGATGCAGTCAGTAACTGAATTCACTTTTTGGGGTTAGGCTGCACAGTTGATATACGCTTACAGCTGGGGTTGATGTCACTAGATCATCATTTCAAACCTGGACAGGGAAAATATCTCTATAACAAACCACTCCCAGACATACCAGACCATTCTCAGTCTCTATCTAGATAAAACTCAATGGGTTTCCCCACTTCAGATTAAATTCCTTCTAAGCTTGAGAGAGTCAATGAAATCTCATAATCAATAATGTCCTTCTGAAGAAAAACTGAACTTAAAGTCAGGATTTTGGAAGAAGGTGGGAGAGGGAGGGGAGAGCTCTGAAGCTGCCCAAGATATTGGTGATTCATAATAATTTTTCACACTATCTTTGTGGTTGAGGTGAGGTAGAGGAATAGCTCATGGGAATTGAGTAGGTTGAGGAACTGAGTGGCTAGGCATTTGAAAGAGAATAGGTTTGTATGTGTAGTACTCTAGCATGAGGGCAAGAGTTGAAGGGAGAGAAAAATTGTGAGCCAGGTATTGAAGTCATTGAGAAAGTACAAGTTTGATCATGTCTTTCTCTTTCTCAAGACCTCTCAGTGACTTCCTTTTGCTACTAGGACAAAATACAAACTTCTCAGTTTTGCATTTGAAGAAATGACAATATCCTATCTCCTCTCCCCGTTCAAAATTAGGTTACTTTCCTTAAAAAGACATTGAGATGATACTCTACTCTTCTAATATCTCAAGGGACTGAAGAGATAAGCTGTTAACATTACTTACTGGTTACCTTAGTCTGAAGAATCCATGAGGAGTACCAGAGGCACTCTGTGCGTGGCTAGTGAGTCATAATCATGAGAGCTTATATCAGCAAGCACTCTAGTATACCCAGGATGGCTGGAGCACAGGTTCTTAGATCTGCTTTTCTAAAGGAAAGCAACTCAAAATGGGTTAACAATCTTACTTTAATCAATCAAACAAATATCATTTACCTAGTTCAGGGGGAAAAGTCAGCACCCTGAACTTCAGAGAATACAAACAGAATACAAAACACAGGTTACAAGCAGATAGAGAAACAGATCAGCTGATGGGCTTCCAACCATCTGACCATTATATCCATACTTATTCAGTTACCAGAGAGGGAAGCACCAACATCTGAGTTTTTCAAAGCTGGAGGGGGGGCTCAACTGCTTCCCAGAGTCTCGTCTGGCCAAATCACATAACTCTTTCCAAAAAGAGCCCCAAAGCAAAACCTCACATCAGGGCATATATGTAGCCTTCTCCTGGATCAGAGATCGTCACAGCCCTCTTGGCCCACTGCGCAATCACAAAGCTACAAGGCGGGGGCATTCCCAAAAAACAAGCCTCCCGCCACAGGCTCCACATGACCACTCAGCCTGTTAGGGGGCAGAATATACTTTCAAATCAGGGAAGGTTCTCAGAGCCACTTAAGCCACTTAAGCAAAGGGCTTAGGGGCAGGGAAGATCTTCAGATTCCCATAACAGAGCTTCTCCTGACTGTATCAACTGGAACTGAATCAGTTCCTCAGTATCTGTCCTTGTTGAATATCCTTCTCCAGCTATGACTAAGTCAAGCTCTTTTTGTTAATTTTTGAATGACCTACTAGTGATCCATTTTATTCCATTATCAAACCTAAATTACCAGTGAACTGGCCTGAGTTATGCCTATACCAGAACAGCATTTTAAGCCCTCCACAATCTGGTTCCATTTTACCTATTAAAGCTCATTAAACATTATTCCCCTTTATTCACAGTATGTCCCAGCTAATCTAAAGTACTTGTTGTTCTTTGGATTTATCGTTATTACATCTTTTACCTTTCTGCCAGTGGACAAGCCATGGCTGGAACACATTCTCTTACCACCTGTATTTCTTAAAATCCCTAGCTTCCTTCAGGTCTCTACTTATGTGCCATTTCCTACAAGAAACCTTTCCTGATCCTCTTAGTTTTCAGAACTTTCCTCCTCAAATAATCCCATATATACTTAGGTTTACATATTGTATCAGCTATGTATTATATCATTCTACTGGATCATAAACTTCTTGAGGATAGGGACTAATTTTTATTTTGTCTTTGTATCTCCAGTGCCTAGACCAGTGCCTTCCAATGCTTAATAAATGCTTGTTGGATTTCCAAGACCAATGCAAAAAAACAAAAACAAAAAATAAAATAGGAGTAAATAACCTAGAGCCTTTCTATCCCTAGAGTTCTGGAAGAGTTGAAAGAATGTTATACATGCAGCGTTTTATACTCCGTTGTTTATATATTCAAAAGCTAGCACTTGTCCTGGAGAGAAGTTACTCTTGAAGGAGTAGTGGAAGGAGAGCCAAATAGTGAAGAATGACAGGAAATGGAGCCATAATGGAATGTAAAAAAGGACAATGTTTGGGGAAAGTTTAATCAAAATATACAAGCAAATAAAGAAGTTAAAAATAAATTATTAAATAATGTCTGGATTAAACAGAAAGCATAGAAATACTAAATTACCTCAAAGATTTATACCCTCGAGTTTATATTGATGAAAGAGCAAATTGGTTGTTTGTAGTTAGTGAAGTTAGAAACTGAACAAAATAATATTAAAATGCAAGTTTCAAAAAGAAATTGCTAAAATATGGGGGCCAGATTGGTAGGACAGAAAATAAAAGGATATTGAATTGATCGGTAATACAAGAAGCTATTTTTTAAAAAGATCAATATGGTTGCTAAACAATTGGAAATTTTAATTTAAAAAAATGAGATAGCAAAATTAAATGACCAAAATCAGAAATAGGAATGGAGGACCTATGATGAAAAATGCTATCCACCTCCAGAGAAAGAACTGATGAAATCTGAATGCAGATTGAAGCATGTTGGTTTTTTTAAAATAATGTTTTTCTTTTCTTCTTTTTCTTTTGGTCTGTGTTATCTTTCACCACATAACTTATATGGAAATATGCTTTGAATGATTGTATGTGTATAACCTTTATCAAATTGCTTGCCTTCTCAGTGATGAGGATGGGGAATAAGGGTGGGAGAGAATTTGGAACTCAAAATTATAAAAAGTGAAGGGTAAAAATTGTCTTTACATGTAATTGGAAAAAAATAAAATAAATAAATAGGAATGGAGAGATCACAATGAAATATATAATGACAACTTAATATAGTATAATCATGAGATATATTATTATATCATGAAAAATAAAATAAATAGGAACAGAGAGATCACAAAGAAAAATATAAGAAGCCTGAGTATTTAAAAGAAATAACTAAATATTTATAAAAAGCATAAAATACGCAGATCAACAAAACCAGGAAATAGATATGCTAAGTAAACAAGTTTTGGAAGGAAAAATTAAGCAGGGTGTTAATGAGCTACCATATAAATGGATGTTGGGATGGGATGAATTCATAAGTCAATACCTTTTCAGTTCTAAACCTCATATGAATTGTCTCAAACATGAAAAGGAAAAATAGTCCTTATACTGCATAATTTTCTTTTTTGAAATGAGAAAGAAAACAAAATATTTAGGAAGGAACATCAGTTTAAGTATGTATTTATTTAGTTCTCATCATGTTTTAGGTACCAGAGATGAAATGCTATATTTGGCAAACTAGAAGTAGGCAATATAAAATATAAAATATTCTGTTTGATATAATTTTTTTTAATAATATAAATAAATCTGTTTTTCCTCCTAAAAGAGAGACATGATTTTTATTTCAAACCTGGCAATGACAAACAAAAAAATATATATATATGTCGAGATCATGAGCAAATAGAGATACAAAAATATTTAACAAAACACCATAAACTAAATACGACACTCTCTCTGTCTCTGTCTCTGCCTCTGTCTGTCTCTGTCTCTGTCTCTGTCTCTGTCTCTCTGTCTCTCTCTCCCTCTCTGTTCTTTCTCTCCTTGTCTCTCTCTGTCTCTTCTTTCTCTTCCTCTTTATATATACTTTTCTCTGTCTCTATCCTATTTCTCTCTTTCTTTTTTGGGGATATTATGTTACATTTAAAAATCTAAGACACAACAATAATAAACTTAATCATGGTATTTGGCAAGATATTTTTTTCTGCTGTAAATCTGTGATTTCAATAGTATAGATAGTTCCTAGTGGAGGGAGTTCCAGTGTAGATCAGCAATTTTTCTGAAATTTAGAGTTGTCTGGACCCCTTCAGAGATTAAGTGATTTACTTAGAGTCACACAGCCAGGATGTGTCAGGCAGAGCCAGGTCTTCTGATTCTGAGGCCAGGTCATTATGCATCATGTCTTGTGGCCTCTTTAGCAAGACAGCAAAAGATTAATACCTATATTTTGTTTGCCAATGATGTGTATATATGTATGTGTAGTTTATATATATATATATATACATATATGTGTGATACACACATATTTATTATGCACAAGGAAAAGTTATATGAGTAAAGCAAAGACAATTTAATATTAACAAAACAATCAGTATTGCAAAAAGTATCAATAAGAAAAACCACAAAACCATGGATATATTAATAGATGGAGAACTGGGTTTTTGCAAAAATATAAAATTCACTTATGTTAAAAACTGCAAAATAAAGACATAAATGGATTTTTTTCCTTCATGTAATGAAAAAAATTGGAATTAAAATCAATTTAATGTGATATATAATAGAGAAACTTGGCTGTCTACTATCACCATCATTATTAGACATAGCAAGGCAGGAAAAAAGAAATTAATAGTTTGTCAAACAAGAGGTCAAAATTATGCTATTTGCAAATGATACAATGCTACATTTAGAAAATCCAAGGGAATAATGACAAGAACAACAAATAGATGACTTTATCAAGATATTAAAAAATTACCATCACTATTACATATCACTAATTTAAATCAGGAGAGATTGATAGAAATAATGACAAAATATGCATCAAGTAGGATTTAGAAATGAAATATACCTCATAGTCTCCTTTTACAGGTGAAGAAATTAAAGCCAGGAGAGTTGACACATCTTGTCCAAACTCATAAAGTTTAGAGGTAGGAGAACAAGGATTAAATTATAGGTCATCTTATTCCAGGTACAATGCTCTTCCTACTACCTTTGCTCTGCTTCTTATATGAATAACCCAGATAACTATGAAACAATTTTAAAAGAAATAAAGAATAAATTGAATGTAGTGGGAAAAGTATTGAATTTGGAGTCAGAGGACCTAAATTTTAGTCTTAATTCTTCTACTTATAATTTCTATGATCTTAGTCATACACTTTTTTGGGTCTGAATTTCTTCATCTGTAAAAAGATGGAGTTGTACTAAGTGGCATCTGAGGTTCCATTATAGCTATGATTCTGTGAATGAAATAGATACCTATACATTGAATCAGTATAAATAAAAGTGTCAAAACAACCCAAATCGATTTACTGATTCTGTATAAGACCAATCAAAATACCAATTGGCTATTTCACAAAATCAGAAAATATAATAATAAACTTTATTTGTGAGAATGGACTGGAATATCAAGAGAAACTGAAAAATGAGGAAGGAGACTTGCATAAGTATATTTCAGTTTTAACTAGTAATTACAAAAATTATCTGACACTGAATAAAAATAGAAAAGTAGATCACCAGAATAGACAACCCACAGAATTAGAAACAAAGGCATATAGTAGATCAGCATTTGATGAACCTAAGATTACAAAACACAACAGAAGGAAATTACTATTCAATGAAAACCACTGGGAAAATTGCACTGCGGTAGGGAGAAAAATGGTCCTAGATCGTCATGTCATACCATGCCCCAGTGCTTCAATGGATCAATGATCTCCTCGACAGAGGCACTGTTGGCAAGAATGTGCCTTTTTATCTTGGGTGACTCTTGTTCATATATTCTTATAAATCTTATATAGTGGGTCCAACTAACATGGTAAAGACATTTCTAGAAAATCTTTAACATTTCATAGGGAGCACTGCAACAATAAGGCTGCCTATCTGTTATTCCTCACTCTAAGTATATGTTGCCAACCCACTTTCCAATCACACATCTTCTGGAAGATATATTGTAAGCCAACCCTTCCTCATGATGCATTATTGGTATTATGTTATAGTCTAACTCATACCTACTCTTTACCCCTCTATGAGGTTTCTTATAATTCTTTGAATGTTGTGATATTTTATAATTTGGAGTCTTGTACCATCACTGAAAGAATATTGATGTTAAAAGATAAGATTTTATTTTATGAGGATCTTTAGTATCGTTAAGATGACTGCAATTTCTCAAATACAATTCAACACACTTTCTTCCTCTTATTCAATTCTGGACCCACTTCATTGTCTATCTTCAGTGTCTGTTCAAGATATATCTCTATGTTCGTGATGAGCAGATCTATCAGCTCAGGGTACTGACCGTTTAACTGAATCCTAATACAATGGAAAGAGGATATTGAGTCAGAGGCCCTTGGTTCAAATCTAGCTCTACTTTTAGCTATGTGACCTGGTACGAGTCACTTAACCCCTATAGACTACATTTTCCTCATCTGTAAAATAAGGCAGTTAGTCTAGATATTCTATAAGGTCCCTTCTAGCTCTGATTTTATAATGCTATGATATCACCTGAACAATAGTCATTTTTCATCTACTTGGATTTTCTAATCAGATTATTAGAATGAATTTATTTGAGTCAGCCAAAAAGTATCTATAAGGTGTTTAATGGGTGTCAGGTATTATGCTAAATGCTGGAGATTCAAAGAAAGGCAAAATCCCTTTCCTTTTCCTTAGAGAACTAGCATTACTTGTAATAGAAGAGACAACATGTAAATTCATAGACACACATGCACATATGTACACATCTATAAATACACAATATAGGTATATATGTCTATGTATGTGTATATATACACACATGTATGTGTATGTGTATATATACACATATGTATATGTATATGTGTATATGTACATATATGTATGATGTATATATACACAAGATATATACAAAGTTGATAGAAAGCACTAGCAATGATGAGGTAAGGTTGGGGAAGGAGACTAAGAAAGACCTGAAAATACTGAAAAAGATGGAATTTGATTTGTCTTAAAAAAAAAGTTTTGTTTTTTTTTTACTCTTTTTGGAGGGGGGAAGGCAAGTCAGTTGGGGTTAAGGCTTGCCCAAGGTCACACAGCTAGTAAGTGATAAGTGTCTGAGGCTGGATTTGAACTCAGGTCCTCCTGACTCCAGGGCTGGTGCTCTATTCACCAGGCCACCTAGCTGCCCCTTGATGTAAGTCTTGAAGGAAGCTAAGAGTCATAGACAAAGGGACAGGCTATTCAATCATGTGGGATAGCCAATGAAAAGCCAGAGAGTTGGGAGATGGAGTGTCCTGTGTGAGAAGCTACAATTAGACTAGTGAAGCTGCATCACAGAGTCAGTGGAAGTAGGTCAAATGTGAGAAGACTAGAAAGATAGAAAGGATCCACTTTTGACTAGTTTTAAATGGCAAACAGTGATTTTATTAATACTAGAGGGAGTACAGAGTTACATTTAATATTGGGATGGAAAATTCACTTTGACAGAGGAATGGAGGACAGAGTAGAATGGAAAGAGAAAGATGAACCAAAAACTGCTGTAATAGTGGAAGCATGAAGTGACAAGAAACTATGTTTTTATGGTAGTTTTGTGAGTGGAAAAAGGTGACCATACAATTGTTATTATAAAGGTGGTAAAAACAATAAGACTTGACAACAGATTGGATATGAGGGATATATTCTAGTAAGGAGTTGAGGAGGTTTGAGTTTGAGGAGGGGAGTTTGGCTTGCTGGGAGGATGCTGGTGTCTGTCACTGATGGGAAAGTTGAAAATAAGAGGAGGTTTGGGGAAAATATAATGAGTTTTGTTTTTGGAAATACTGAGTTTGAGATACCTAAGGGACATTTACTTCAAGATTTCTGAAAGGTGGTTGATGGCATGAACAAGAAGATAAAATCTCAAATCTCAAAAAAAATCCTTAGAGAAGAATTATGTGTCAAACATAGAATAAATATAGCTGAATCTAAAAGACAAGAAAGCAAGAAGCCCAAGAAGGTAACAGCCCTGTGAATTAACAAAGAACATTAATCCTTAATATGTTCACTCTGCATACTTTCTTCACCAATTCCATACCCCTGTAGCATGTATAAAGTGATCCACAATATTGTGCTTTAGCACACAGGTATTCCCTTCCTATTGCACAGACTCTATTGGAGACTAACCCTATTGTAAGCATTTTGGGACTCACACGAGAATTTCCTTTTTGCTTAAGACTTTGAACAGACTCTACCCCATTTCAATTAGCTTCAGACACTGAATCTGCTCAGCAACACGGGAAGTGAGGATCAGAGGGGAGATAAACTGGGCTTCCTTCTTCCTGAGTGGGCTCTGGGTGAAGGAACTCCAAAGCTATAGAGAATCCACCCAGATCACCTACCCTGTCTTTCCTCACACCTACAAAAAGCAGTAGTTGTTGTTTTAGCCTAGCCAAAGAACTAATGAATAGATTGAATGGGAGCAGGGAGAAGGTATGGGTGACTGCACTGGGCTTGAAGGAAAAGGGAGTGACATAAAACAAAAGCCACATCTATACTTTTAGAATCTACCTATAGCAAGGGTTTGCTGATGAAAAACAACTACCTCAACTTGGGAGGAGGCTGAGGCAACTTTGTAGTCTAGTCTTTCGAATATATCTACTATTAAAAGGAAAGGAGTCAGAAAATAAGTAAGAAGGGAACATGAGGAAAGAAGACTAAAACCACCAAAGATTTCAAGAGGAGGAAATTTCAATTAAAAACCTAGAGCAAAAGCAGATAACTCAACAGAGAGGATACTAAACTTAAAAAGGAAGAATGACTACTCAAACCTCAAAAAAGTTACAAACTTCTCTCCAAAAATATTGTAAGACAAAAAAAATTGAACCAATGCTGAATGTGATGTAGAGCCCTTTGGAATCACAAGAAACAAGGCAACCATAACTCAGTGTTCCAGAATCGTTAAAAAAAAAGAAATGAGAACTGTAAGAGAAGCTAGAAGAGAACAAAGGTCATAATTTCTGACCTACATGGTAGGAGTAATTAACAAAAGAGAAAAATTTGAAAATACAGATGTCAATGTATCTAAGGAAGCAAAAGAGAAAACAACAGATTGGGAATAATGAAGTAAAGGACAATCTGGAGGAAGACAAGCAAATGGCAATAATTCTAGAAGAACACATATTCTCTATAGAAGCCAAAGATATTGATCTTAAAGACAGAATATATGAAGACAAGTTAAGAGATCATAAATCTCCCCAAAGAACACGACATGAAAAACTTTAACATAATGTAAGAGATACTAAAAAATTTTTTTCCCCAGAATTTCTTTACATAGAAAGCTAGGAACTAATGGAAGGAATCCAAAAAATGACTCCACAAAGCAGTAGTAACAACAATAACAACAACCAGCTATGAGTCAGACTTCAAGACACGTAGCTGTTAAATTTAATAATTCCAATGACATACTGAAAATTTTGCAAGTGGTCAATAGAAAGACCTTCAGTATAAAGAATAGGATATTTGAATAACGCAAGACTGTTCTGTACTCCTCAGAAACTACAAAAGGGAACAGAATAATATATTCCAAAAAGCAGTTTACCCCAAGATGCAGTCCAGAATTAAATACCCTGAAAACTTGAATCTGATCATTAATGCAAGAAAGATAAATGTTCAAGAAGAGAGGCATTTGAAGCTTTCTTGGTAAAGAAAAGGTCAAATATGAGCAGACTATTCAACTTCCGAAAGGAAGCTGATGATGTAAAACTAGAACTTTAGAGCGAGAGAGATTAGGGATGAATATATAAATCTGAGGAGCATTTACATAGAGATAATTATTGAACCAATGAGAATTGAAAACCTCAATAAACAAGCTAATATAAAAGACCTAGCATAGAGTCATGGTGGAACTCATAGTTAGTAGGCATAATCTGGATGAAGATTTGGAAAGGGAGACTGAAGAGAGGTTTGACAGATAGGAGAAAAACCAAGAGAGCAGTATCATGAAAATGATGCAACAAGAGAGTATCTAGAATAGAGTGATTGATAGTGTCAAAGGTTGCAGAGAGGTCAAGAAGGGTTAGGATTGAGAGAATGTCATTAGATTTGATAAGTAAGAGATAATTAGAAAATTTGGAGAGGACAGTTTCAGTTGAATTATGAGGTTGGAAGCCAGTTTGTAGGGGGGTTAGAAGTGATTGAGAGGAGAGAAAGTGGTGGCACCTGGTACAAAAGATGTCCTCAAAGAGTTTAGCCAAGAAAGGGAGGAGAGATAGAGGGTTTTAACTAGTGGGGATGATCAGATTAAGTGAGTCATTGTGAATCTTGTTGAAGGAGCTCTGTAGTATTCCAGGGCTGGATATAATTAATATAATTATCATTTATCCAATCAAATTATTGTCATCTGCCTTCATATACTTTTAACCATCTGGTGGTGTTGGTAGCTCCTACAGCTTTTATTCCATAAGAAAGAATCTGGCTCTGGGGAATACAGTATTCATTTGATTAGGACTCCATTCAGTTGAATAGAAGTGTAAATCAAAGTTCACTCTAGTAATCAGAACTTCCACGACTTTCTATCTCTCAGCTCTGCCTCTGTCTTCAAGACAGTTCTTCGTCTTTAACAAGGAATGTGTGGATTTGTTGATTTGCCTAATTTGTATTCAGCTCCCACCTCCCGGGTAAAGTCTATACTTCTTGGACTTGCTATATTTTGGTAAGCCCTAATCTCTCTGGACACTGGTATAACAGAACTGGCTGACTATAGAAATAGACAGATACATTTATATAAGGCACTGTTCCATTCTGGTCACTGAAAGTATCAGAAAAAAATAAAATTTGTATGTGGAAGGCTGATAAAATTGGTTTGAGAAGAAAAAGTGATTAAAAAGTTTGAGGAGAGACACAAACTTCGGAAAGAACCACAGAGAGAATGGTCTTTCACAGAAACAAAACTGGGAGGGCTGCAAGACTGCTAACCATTAGTACATTTGCACAGGACCATTCTAAGGGTTTTGAAGGATTTAGTTGAGAAATTATAAATCGCAGAATTCTTTGACTTCTATGCAAAAACTGCTTATTGTTTGTATAATGTTTGATAGAACTGTAGATCCTGTCTTCCCCCAAACCCCAGTTTGAGGCATTAGAATTCAGAGATAACCAGATAAAAATGTAAGATAAAAAGCTGAGAAGAATTAGGAAACATAGCAGTTTCCTGTAGGGAAATATTTATGGCAGAAACTGCCTCCTATTGCTTGAACTAAGCTGAGCAGAGCAGAGAAAAGCAGAGGAGAATCAGAAGATAAAGCATCTACTTTGGGAGTGATAGTTAAGAGAACTGTTTGAAACCAGGCAGTCTCTAGGTACTGTCCTCCTTGTAAGAGAGCACTGTAGCTTCTGGAAACTGATTAAAGAAAGCAGAATTCTCCTGCTCAGGATGGATTTGCCAGTATTTCCCTCTAGCCCTCTCTGTAGCCTGAGAGGAGAAATCTTTCATGGATACTCATATTGCCTTTATTTCCCTCTTTAGCTTCTTGGGGTCAGGAGGGTCTGAGCTTAACAGAGGGCATGAAAAGAGGAAAAACAAGCTTTACAGACATTTTGCCAGGAACTATGGTGATAGATATTTTGTTAAAAGATCTTAACAATTTCTCAGGACCCTGACAAGGGCAGCTGTGTGCTAAAAGAGCTTAACACTGCACCAGGATCCCAAGAATAGTAAAGAAGCATCTTTGCCCAGCAGTACCAGAAGGGAAGAGGAAGGAATAAGCATTTTTTTAAGCATCTATTGTGTACCAGGCATTGTGGTAAGCTCTTTGCAAATTTTATCTAATTCGATTCTCACAACCACCCTGTGAAGTAGGTGATATTATTATCCTCATTTTGCATTTGAGGAAACTAAGGTAGAGAGGTTAAATGACTTGTCCAGGGTCACATAGTAAGCATCTTATGTTGTCTTCCTGACTGGAGTCCCAGCATTCTATCTACTTTGCTCTTTATGCCATAAATGGCACAGTTAACAAGGAAGAAATTTTTTTCAGTAGGTGACATGAGGTATGGATTTTTTTCCCAAAACAGATTAGTACTAGGCAACTCATGAAGTTATTTAAACTCAATATCGATGTGGCTTATTATTGTTATTGCTGAAGTAGTTTGTTCAGGCCCTGAGACTCTGGACACAGCTCTCAAGCCTGAGGATTCTAGCAGCAACAGTCAAGCTTTGTGTGGAGCTAGAGGGGATCTGGGACTAGAGAACTATCCAGGCCATTCTTTTAGTAGACTAAAATAACTAAATCAGGGTCACTTTCAGGACTGGCCTGTTAAATACTAAGCTTTGTGCCAAATCAGATCATAGGTATTTGATGTATTTCCCATACTGGGACTTGTTCCTTCAAAGGCCTGCTTTCTGGGAATAAACCAAATAATTTATGAAAAGCTTTCTGATTCCTTTTCTCCCTGGTGTTGAACAAAAAGAGGGTGAACTTTTTCATGATCCCCGAGAATGATGTCTTGTAGTAGAAGAGCTTAGCACATTTCCAAGGCCAGTAGAGTAGGCACAGATTGCTGGCACTGCAGAGAATTTTAGTTATTCAGTGTTTTGATTTGACGGACTGGGTGCTATTTGCCTGTCTCCCCTGCCCCAATTTTTCTCTGCCCAGCCTGCTACAATTTCTGAAATTCTCTAAGTGGTTTATTCAGTTCAACACAGTTTGAATCAACTCAGCTGAGCTTTAGAGCTGAGAATCAAGACAGGAAAAAAATCCTTGATGGTGTCTGATTCCATTCCAAGATATACCATTGAGCTCTGTGTCCACCAGTCACCTAACAGCATTCCACACCTTCATGGAAGAATTTTAGCCCCATACAGAAGTAAACACCATGCTGTAATATATCCTCATGCATTTCATAGGCTTATGGATTTAGAGTGGGAAGAAAAGAAGCTTAGAAATCAGCTAGCTTGATCCCTTTATTAAACAGATAAACTAGGGCCCAGAAACTTGCCCAGGGTCACTGAGCCAGCAAGAATGGCAAAGTCAAGATTCCGATGTAAGAATCTAGGAACCACGAGAGAGCTTATATGATCCTGTTAGGTAAGCTTCCCAATAAGAAGCCATAATCACCTAAGTAGTGACAGTGGGTGTCTTCCTAATCTCCAACCTGAATCTTGAGCAAAAAGGTCTCATGGACTGACCTAGCTCATACGCTTAGTTCTTTGTCGGCTCAGTCAGGTTTGCACAGGTAGAGTAGGAGAGTGCTTGTAGACCCAATTTACCTGTTGTTTTTGTTGTTGTTGTGTCTCAGTTGTGTCTGACTCTTTATGACCCCATTTGGAGTTTTTGTGGTGAGGATACTAGAGCACTTTGCCATTTTCTTCTCCAGTTCATTTTACAGATGAGGAAACTGAGGCAAACAGGGTTAGGTGACTTGCTCAAGGTCACATAACTAGCAAGATCTGAGGCCAGATTTGAATTTAAGAAGATAAATTTTCCTGTCTCCAGAACTGGCACTCTATCCATTGTGCCACCTAGCATGACTTATCCATTTTAGGGGACAACAATTGTGTTATTGAACTAACTCCACTTTCTATCTGTTTAATAGTTAGACTCCAGAAGCTTCTGGTTACAGATGATTAGCTTTTCTTGGTTTCTGTAGCTCTCTCACCAAGACAAGATAAGACTTGTCCCCCCTGTAACAAGTTCCTCCTAGCCTTTTGTCTCCTTATAACGAGCATTGTGCAATTACTACCCCAGGGGATATCATGAACATACTGCCAGTATTTTTCATATTCACTTTCCTTCAAGTTATCATATACCCTATGTACTATGGAACATTGATTCACTCAATGGACTGTGCAAATTGGGAATTTTTTTTAAATCAATAAGAGGGGGGCTTTGTAAGTAATCAGGAATATTAGAGGCCTTGTGGTGTAGTAGATGGGGCACTTGAGTGGGAGTCAAGAAGACAGGAGTTTGAGTCTTATCTTAAGATTCTGGGCCCCTGTGCATATCATTTAGCATTCTTAGGTCCTAATTTTATCATCTGTAAAATTGGGATAGCAATAGAGATAATGTACATAAACTGCTTTGCAAATCTTGAAGTATTGGACAGTAATGAGCTACTATTATTTTCTGGGATTGGGATAATCTTCTGATTCAGGTCCTGATGTGGCTATATTCACTGAATGACACCAGTTTTCAAAGAAACCCACTTCATTCCATAACTGTAAGTCTCTCATATAGGAAATATCTTTACTTTTTTTTTTGTGGAGAGGAAAAGGCAAGGTGATTGGGATTAAATGACTTGCCAAAGGTCACACAGCCACTAAGTGTGTCAAGTGTCTGAGGCCAAATTTGAACTCAGGTCCTCTTGACTCCAGGGCTGGTGCTCTATTCACTGTGCCACCTAGTGGCCCCAAATTTCTTCGCTTTTTAACTGGATTTTGAATACTGATTAGTTTATCCTTCAAACTAAAACACTTAGAAATTAGCAAAACATTTAACAAGGTGTTTTATGCAATTTTTGTGGAAAAAGGAGAAAGATATGGTTTCAGAATTGGTTGATTGGCCAGACCCCAAAAGAGTTCTTTGTGGATCCATGGCAACATCAAATGGAGGCATTAGTGGAGGAGGGACCTAGAGATTGGTGTGTGGTCTTGTGCTGTTAAATATATTTTCATTAATGACTTGGATAGAGGCATAGATGGTATTTTAATTAAATTTACAGTTGATACAAAGCTATCACATTGGGTGGATTGATATTACTCCTTACTTCTCACCATCTTCCCCTACCTCTTGTAAAAATCTCAACAGCTTAGAACTAGAGAGTAGCTCTTCTGAAAAAAGACTGTGGGGATAAAAATCATCCCACCTACAATAAGTGAAACTGAGGAAGAGCTCTGAACCAATGGCACTCTATTAAAGAGGGGAAGTAGACCTCAGATCTTTTTCTTGATCTCAGATGCTCCCTTCTTCTAGGGACCTATTTTTATATGATAGATATCTAAACATTCAAGCACAACTATAGCAAATACAGAATAATTCCATTGAGTGATATATGACACATAGACTAAAATAAGCAAAAATCATGTCAGAGGGGTCATGAGTTAGGTGAAGCAAAGAATATCCCCACTGACTAAGTGTCCATAAGGTGGTCATAAGATGAATACCTGCTCATGTTGGACAAGAGAGAATAGTCTGGAGGTACAAAATAATTTGGGGGGACTTGCCTTGTAGTTGAGTTACCTCTGGCACATTGGGCTTGAACACCATGACAAGGAAAAACAAGGGTTGAGGGCCTCTGGCTAGCTTTCTATGATTATGCAAGTGATCTTATCATCTGTAGCTCACAGCTCTGAGGTCAAATACACAGAACTTATAATCAAATTGATATAATATCAAATTGATTAATACTGATTGGAAAATAGTAGAGGTCCTCAATGAATCAATTTCCTCAGGGTTTTAGGGAATTGCTCAATCAATATGAGTTGAAGTCATAATATGGCATTCATAAAGGACAGTATGAGCTTAGACCGTATTAAGAGAGGACAAGCTTCAAACAATGTAAATCACAGGGCAGGGCACATAAAGTATTTATTTCATTTGAATCCCTCTAATACATGCAGACATAATAGATGCACCTTCAAAACAGACATCATTGATAACCAGTTAATTTTAAGAATGCCAAGGTTTTTGTTTTATTGGACAAAAACTGATTGAGACTTAGGTGTTAATAGTTTCAGAACTTACACAGAATGTCCAATTGGATAATTTTTATTATCAAAATACACTATGATTGACATTTGTTCATTATATTTATAATCTGTGGTGTCATCAGCAATTATTGAGACCATATCTGCCTTTAACAAAGAGTCAGTTAGTCAGTAAGCATTCATTGAGCGCATACTATGAACCAGACAGTATGCTCAGGGCTAGGGATAGAGATATTATGTTTTGTTGTACAACTTGGTCCAAAGTCATAATTAATCAGATAGATAGTATTTCAAGGAAATCATTGAACATATTTTGCTATTATAGGATCATATTTTTGGAACATACTGAAAAGGATAAGAAATAAACCTTTCTCCAGACTCTCAATTTTTGTATTATAGCCCCAGAGTGACATACCTTTCTCTAAATACAGAACATTCTATCATACTTCATTTATGTCACTCTTCTTTTTGTTTAGACAAGTAAATCTACTGTAATGCACCCAATGTTACATCAAGGTTTCTCTTCATTAAATACCCACCATGACAAAGGATATTAGCAGGTAGTTTTCAGATGAAGAAATTAAAGTTATCTATAGTCATGTGGAAAAATGCTCTAAATCACTATTGATTAGAGAAATGCAAATTAAAGTAACTCTAAGGTACCACTTCACACTGATCAGAGTGGATAATATGACAGAAAAGGAAAATTACAAATATTGGAGAAGATGTGGGAAAATTGGGATACTAATATATTTTTGGTGGAGTTGTGAACTGATCCAACCATTCTGCAGAGCAATTTGGAACTATGCCTAAAAGGCAAACTGTGCATACCCTTTGATCCAGCAATATCACTACTAGTTCTGCATACCAAAGAGATCATAAAAAAAAGGAAAAAGGACCTACATGTACAAAAATATTTGTAGCAACTTTTTTTGTAGTGGCAGAGAACTGGAAATTGAGGGAATGCCCATCAATTGGGGAATTGCTGAACAAGTGGTAGTATATGAATGTAATAGAAAATTATTGTGCTACAAGGAATGATGAGCAGGCAGATTTCAGAAAAACCTGGAAAGACTTATATGAACTGATGCTGAGTGAAGTGAGCAGAACTAGGAGAACATTGTACATTATAACAGCAGCATTGTGTGATGATCAACTATGCTCTTCTCAGAAATACAGTGATCCAAGACAATTCCAAAAGACTCATGACAGAAAATGCTATCCACATCCAGAGAAAGAATTATGGAGTCCGATTACAGATTGAAGCATACTATTTTCACTTTATTTTTGTTTTCTTGTTTTTTCTTTCTCATGATTTTTCCCTTTTTCTTTTTCTTTTTTTTTTGCTTCTTCTTTCACAACATGACTGATGTGGAAATATGTTTAACATGATTGAACATGTATAACCTGTATCAGATTCCTTGCCATCTTGGGGAGGGGGGATAGGAGGGAAGGAGGGAGAAAAATTTGAGCTCAAAATCTTATAAAAAACGAATGTTAAAAACTACCTTTACATGCAATTGGAAAAAATAAAGGTCTATTTATTAAAAAACAATTGACCATGAAGAGGAGCTCAACACAAAAGATTATGACAGTCAATTGTTTACCAAAACATTCATTGGCTTTATCTTTATGAGAGGCGCTATGAGAGTTTCTAAGTCTCTTACCAATGAATGCCATAGTGATCTTTGTTGCATCACTAAAGGAGAAGAAATGGAAGTAAAAGCAAAATGTTGCTTTGTTTGTTGGACTATGTTCTACTACCTCAAGTTTTGTACTGAGGAGCCTGAAAAGTTCTTTGTTTATTCTTTATCTTACCTTGATGAAATATACTCAATCCAGACTCATAAAATCCTTCTTGATAATTGAGACTGGTGTTTTAATTAATTAATTAATTAATTAATATTCAGAATATCATATACTAGATCATCTGATGGACAATTGAATGGCTTTGAATAGGAATTCTACTGATCTAGACTAAGAGACAAAGTCTGTTTTCATTGCTTATTACTAAATTTATCGCACAGACTATAACTAATGGCAGAAGCATCTTCATGAAAGTTCTGAACTGAGGAGGCTGAGGAGATTTGCACTACTATCAGCATATTAATTATAACTCAAATTGTCTGTTCCTTTTCTTAACAATGAACCAATCTCTCTCTCTCAACACATACACATGCATATATATATATATATATATATATATATATATATAATTTTTTGGACGGGGGAAGGCAAGGCAATTGGGGTCAAGTGACTTGCCCAAGGTCACACACTTAGTAAGTGTGTCAAGTGTCTGAGGCAGGATTTGAATTCAGGTCCTCCTGACTCCAGGGCTGGTGCTCTATTCACTATGCCACCTAATTGCCCTTTCAATCTATATTTCTAAAATTAAAAGGGGGTATGATGAGATTGAGTTAAAATATAAGTCATAGGCTTTTTGTTGCTGTTTCTGCTTGTAAAGGTAAATCAATTTTCTAAGGTCGTCATTGGAGGAAAAGGAGGGAATTGATAATAATGCGGCACTGTAGTAGCGAGGACATTTTGTGAGCAAATATCACGTATTAGGCACTTAACAGATGTTTGTTAATTAAAAGATTGACGAACCCCATATACTTCTAGACAGGGTTATTAGATTGGTGTATTAAGGGATTGTATGTATAGCATATCTGCTAGCCTGAAAGGTGTGTCGATTGAGTGACTGAACTATATAGACTCCCCTTTGCAATTCCTGCCCAGGTTAGTTTGCTTCAGGCTTCAGATAGGATTAGAAACTGAAACTAAACCCTGCTGTGCTGCTGAGGTTCAAGTCATACCGATGAGGTTACAGTAGGGTTGAGGCAGGTCATGTCTAAAGAATTACAAAGACTTAGGCCAACTCCAAGCCAGTTGGAAAGATTTGTTATAGTTTTGAGGTTTCATGCTCTGGCAGGTGGCTAAGTCCCTTTGAGGAAATTAGCCCCTCAGTGAGGCAAGACACACAATTTTATAGAGAATATGATGCTGATTACATAATCAAGATTTACATATAATTATGGGAACATGATTGATAAGAGGGTTTTTTTGAGGAATTCTCTTCTATGGTTTGGTGGTTAAACATTCTGGTCATTCTGCCCTCCAACTGGCTAGCTATTGTGGTCCTGTCTTGAACTAAATGGATGATGCTATTGTGATTGCACACCTGTTCTCATGGGAAAGGGTCTGGCAGGGTTGCTGAGTTTCTATCACATGGGCATGCCTGCTGTTTCTGTGGGAACTAAAAGTTCAGAGGCATACTTGTTGTTCTCGTGAGCAATGGGGCATAAATTAGGACATTGGTAGGGGGGCTAGGTAGGTACAGTGAGCCTGTAATGAAGTTTGGATATTGGAGCTGAGGGCATTTCTGTTAGGACTCCATCAATACTGCTGTAGCTTACTTCTGAACTTGCTTCTTGCTCCATATGTAGCCTAAGGTCTAAACTAACTATTCTTGACCCTTAGGCATAGGAGCCTGTAACGCCATGCGCCAGCAGATTCCCAAAGGAATGGTACTGTGAACAGCTTTTAGAGTTCAGATTACAAAATATAGTGAACACTCTGTTTATTCCATTACGAATCAAGACAAACATTCAAAACATTATAATATTCACAACATTACATCTTATCACAGAAAATGGCCACACAGTTTTCACTACAGTGGCCACAATATTCAGAACAAGGCTTATCACAGAAAATGGCCACACAGTTTTCA
>CM053582.1:270914174-270941695 GCA_028627135.1 Pseudochirops cupreus
GTGTTTGTTAAGTTCACACTATGTACAAAGTGCCACACTAAATCCTATTAGGGAAACAGAGGGAAACAAATGATATAGGCTGTTTATCACTATGAATTTTGTTGACAAATACCTTTAGATTTCAAGACTTCATAGACACAACCACTGTAATTTGAATTCATTTTGTTACTATCACCTTGCTTTTCTACATCAATTTTCTAACTGCCTGATAGTATCCCTGTGATGCAATTTTTCCTGCCTACCTGAATTTTATTGCTAGAGGAAATCCATAGTAGAATGATTTAGGCAAGGGACTTGCCCAAGGTCATAGCTGGGTTAGCAGATAGGCTTTATGGCTTCCATTCTGGAACTTCATCTCAGAAGAATGGTAAATTCTCAACCCACAAGTTGAATATATACAAGATTACTCTAATACTTCTTTTTTCAAGTGGATAAAACTCAGTACTCAATATTTCATCTGAATTGTAGAGAAAATTCTGGTCATCCTCAATTCTCCATACAGTTGTGGTAACTTGAATTTAGGAACTTCTGCCCTTTTCCTCTCTTTAGGAAGTCAAATCTAATACCTTTCTTCCATCAGAATGTTTCCACTTGAATTAATTGAGCTATTTCAAGTTTCTTTTCACTTAGAGCTTTAGTTAAGCATCCTCTTGGGAAAGAAGGGTAAAACAGATTGTTAATCATTTAAATCAATTAATATTAGTCCTGAACTACCCAATCACAATTATAAAGTTTCATGGAAGATGCCAAATAGAACTTCTCAGCACTCTTGGGAGAGTTTCACCAATGTTTTAAATTCAGTTAAAATAATAGTTGGAGACTGATTTATGTTATGGAAAAACTTGAACCTTTGAGAACTTTCTTTCTGTTCCCAGATGATTGCTATCTTAGTGGTTACACAGTAGTGATACCTTTATTCTACCATTCCTGATCTATAAACAACAATGAACTCTCCAGAACTGTGGAACAAATAAAACCTTTCTTCCTTAACTTCTTCTATTCCTACATCAATCCAAGCATTACTTCCTTCAATATTTTTAGAGCATCTCAACCTCTAATCCATAGCCTAAAGAACTGAGCTGATAGACTGTATTTCAATTTCCCCCCAAAGTTGTGGTTGGTTTCACAGTTTTATTGGGTCTGACCTTCACTAATAGACTTCTCAATAAATGCCTTCAATCATACATTATATTTTCTGCCTTATGCCAACCTACATAGAGCCTCAATGAGCCTGATTCCAGAAAGGCATGATGCAGGGACCTTTTTTGTAATTGAGAGCATATGTGGATACACTATTTCCTCTCCACTTTCTGAATGTGTATGTTATTCCCTCCTTAAGCCAAATTCAATGAGGGTAAGGTTGACCCATTCCCTTTTACCTTCCTGCTCTTCCCCTCCATTGTAACAGTGTTCTCTTGCCTCTTTTATATGAGATAATTTACCCTAATCTATCTCTCTCTTTCTCCTCCCAATATATTCCTCTCTCACCTCTTAATTTTATTTTTTAGATATTGTCCATTCATATTCACCCTGTGCCCTCTGTCTATATATACATGTACACAAATATGCACACACTCAGATATATATTTATGCACACATATGCCCTCCTACACATACATACATACATATGTATGTAAACATATATACATATATATTCCCTTCAATTATCCTCATACTGATAAAAGTCTCATGAGTTATAATTATCATTTTTCCATGTAGGAATCTAGATAGTACAACTTTAATAAGTTCCTAATGATTTCTTTTTCCTGTTTACCTTCTCATGCTTCTCTTGCTTCTTGGATTTGAAAGTCAAATTTTCTGTTCAGCTCTGTTTTTTTTTTCATCAAGAATGCTTGAAAATTCTCTATTTCATTGAATGACCATATTTTCCCCTGAAGCATTATGCTCAGTTTTGCTGGGTAGGTGATTCTTGGTTTTAATCCTATCTCCTTTGATCTCTGGAATATCATATTCCAAGCTCTTTGATCCCTTAATGTAGAAGCTGCTAGGTCTTGTGTTATCCCGATTATTTTTCCACAATACTCAAATTGTTTCTTTCTGCCTTCTTGCAGTATTTTCTCCTTGACCTGGGAATTCTGGAATTTGGCTATAATATTCCTAGGAGTTTTCTTTTTGGGATCTTTTTCAAGAGGTAATTGGTGAATTCTTTAAATTTCTATTTTGCCCTCTTGTTCTAGAATATCAGGGTAGTTTTGCTTGATAATTTCTTGAAAGATGGTGCCTAGGCTCTCTTTTTGATCATGGCTTTTAGGTAGCCCAGTAATTTTTAAATTATCTCTCCTCGATCTATTTTTCTAGGTCACTAGTTTTTCCAATGAGATATTTCACATTGCCTTCTATTTTTTCATTTGTTTGGATCTGTTTTATAGTATCTTGATTTCTCATAAAGTCATTAGCTTCCAATTGCTCCAATCTAATTTTGAAGGAATTATTCTCCTCAGTGAGTTTTTGAAATTCCTTTTCTATCTGGCAAATTTGGCTTTTTAAGGCATGCTTCTCCTCATTGGCTTTTTGGCCCTCTTTTGCCATTTGAATTAGTCTACTTTTTAAGGTGTTATTTTCTTTAATATTTTTTGGGTCTCCTTTAGCAGGTTGTTGACTTACTTTCAATGATTTTCTTGCATCATTCTCTTTTCTCTTCCCAATTTTTCCTCCACTTCTCTTACTTGATTTTCAAAACCAGTCTTGAGCTCCTCCATGACCTGTGATCAGTTTACATTTTTCTTGAAAGCTTTTGATGCAGAAGTTCTGACTTTGTTGTCTTCCTCCCATTCCATGGTTTGATCCAAAGGATTCTATGGTCTGTTTGTGCTTCCTCTGCTTGTTCATCTTGCCAATTACTTGACTTTTGACTTCTTTGCCACTGTAGAACTCAGCTTACAGAATGGAGAAAGATTTGTCCCAAGTTGCTGGGGTTTTTACAACTGCCAGAGATATTAGGTGGGTGCCCTCTCTACAGCCCCCACAAGCTGTGGCTCACTGGCCACACACCCAAGAACACAATCCGGATCCAAGCAGGTCAAAGCAAAAGCCATTACCCTCTGAACGGTCTCTTGGTCCCCCTGCAATCTGCAGGCCAGGAGCTCTGGAAACAGCCATGTGGCAGCCACCAAAGCTCCATCACTTCTCACCCTGGGGGAAGGGGACAGACCAAGCTCTTCCTTCATCTTTCCAACAGACTTCCCCACTGACCTTTTATTTTCTCTTTGGCGTTTATGGGTTGAGAAGTCTGGAAACCACCACAGCTGCTGCTGATTCCCTCTCCAGTCTGGGCCACCCTGGGGCCAGAACCTTGGCTTGTGGGTGACCGTGCTCAGCTCCCAGAGCACTGTGAGAGACCTTTCCTGTTGGCCTGCAAGGCTGCCTTCAGCAGGAGATTTGTTTTTCTCTGTCACTCTGGTTTCTGTAACTTTAAAATTTGTTTAGAGTACTTTTTTTTTTACAGGTATTGGAAGTGGTTGGAACTGGAGCCCATAACAAGTTTGTGCTTTTATTCCACTATCTTGGCTCTGCTCCTCCTCTCCACTTTCTATATGGTGATGAAAAGCCTTTTAATTGACTGCTGGGCTGGATCTGAGTGTGTATATGAAAGGCACGAACAGATGAAATTTCAAGTGAGAAGGCAGAAGAAATGCTGTAGACTTGGGGTGGAAGGAAGAGGTGTAGCATTGGAAATAAAAGGTACTTCTAAGGCTGCCTTCTTTTTTCATCTGGACTATTATGTGGCTGTGAATGCATAACTTTCATCTGTCCTTGTTTTTATTCTTTCACGATCTTAAGCAAATGAGCGTTATAGATAGGATGAATAAGATTAAAACCTAGTAAGTTTTGAAAGGTTAGGAAGGCATTGTAGTTTCAGCAGCTGAAGTCCACAGCAGAATCTGCCAATGGCTCCAGCAGCTGTGCACAGGAAGGAACCAGTCTTGAAGTAGGATGTGTTTGACTCAGAGCAAAAGTGTATAGTCCCTGGAATGGAGACACTATGTTTTCCAAGCAAGGTAGTGACTTCCATCAGCCATGCCATACCAAGAATTGCCCTTGCAGGGGGCAATTTAAGTTTGAACCAACTTTCCCATGGACCAAGGATAGAATGTGTTTGGGTTCTGGGAGTAGGGAGAAGGGATTTATTGATATGTTTGTTTTTGCTATAATTTTTTCAGCAAATATCCCTTTGTAAAAGCTAGTTGATGTTAATTGGTTAATTAATGATGAAGTTGAAGGAACACATTAGATTGGGGCCTGAGAGCCATGGCATTAGAGAAACTACATAAATGACTTACTAGTTTGAGTTTGGATTGGGATGGTAGTTCAAGAGCCTGAAGCAGGATACAAGATAAATCCCTAAAATCATCAGTAATTCTATATATCGATTAAAAAAATAGGAGGCAATGAGAGAAAAAGAAATTCCGTTCAAAACAACAACAAAATGCATAAAATATCTTGAAGTCAATATATCAAGAAACACTTAAAAGTTACATAAAAATAAATATGGAATGCTCTTTAGAGCAATACAAATATTTTTATTTTGCTCAAGAAAATTGCAGGGATAATTATTCCTCACAGTTTGTGCCAATGTAATGCAAATGATAGTAGTCCCTATGTTTTTAAAAATTGATTTAGTGCTGCACAAAAGAAACTACTAAAAAGCTTATTTATAAAACAGGACAAAATAACAGCCAAATTCATTCGGAAGAACAACAATTTTAGAATCTGAAAGGAAGTAGTTTTTTAAAAGTGAGAATGAAGGGAACACAGAATTACCATATCTCAAACTATATTTAAAAAAGAGCAATCATCAAAACTGACACTGATTATAAAATTGAAGCATAGTTTAGCAAAAATGACAAGATGAGCAAGAATCAGAAAGAATTGAATTCAGCAGCCCAGTGATGAACTCAAGAATACAAACTACCTGGGATTTTATTAGTATAGGAAGCTCCCAGTAAAGGGCTTTCTTAACTGATGAAGAAAAGTGACTTCTCTGTATCTTGTCTTATCGAGTTGTCTATGGTCACTGAGAGGTTAATCTTGTACAGAGACATACGGATTGATTGGCTCAGAGACAGCAACACAATGTATACAAGGTATGTTTGGCATTCCCCTGAAGGAAAGTATATGAATGTGGCTGGGGGTGGGGGGGAGGGGGTGGTGGTGGCAGGACTCCTATTCCTTAGAGACTTCTGGAACTGAAGGAGAAAGTAAGAGTCACATTTTGAATGGGGAATGGGAGGCTTGTGGAATTGTAGCTATGTGGGAAAAATCTAGCATCCCAACATGTCCCTTGATTCTCAATGCCTGCAACACCAGATACTGCTGCGAATGAGTGAACTTGGGTGAGAGCATTGTCTTGTTCAAATTGAAATTTCATTTTGATTCCAAGGTAGCAGATCTCTTTGACTCACGTATTATAGCACATAAACTAACCTGTATGATATTCCTGAAGAATTTTACAACTTGTTTTGACATGTTTACTCATTTGATCCACAATAATCTTTTATTTGACAAGCTTTTGGTGGGAGGACAGCTAACTGGCCAAGATTGATCCATTTACCCTCCAGGTCTGGGGCTGTTTTCCCCTGGAGGAACCAAGGAAATCCTTATCCTGAAACCATAACATCCCATCTCCCCATATCCCTAGACAGTGAATATCTGATGTGGAATAGATACGATTCTAGCCCAGAACCTTTCTTGAATATAGGAGATCATAGGAGTGATCTTCCAGTCATGGCCATCGTTCTACTACCCATGAAGATGAAAATCTAGCCTGCCCCATACAAGTATAGTTGGGGAATTCCAGATCTATCTAAAATCTGTTACACACTCCAATCTGTGTTACCTGTGAGGGCTTGTGCAGGATTAATTGTGCTCTATTTCTTTGTTGCTTCTTTTGCAATGAGTTTCCTTAATTTTTTTAAGCATTGAAATTTTAGTGGTGATTCTGATGTTGCACTGGCCTCTGACCCAGGCTTTCTTATTGCCCTTTTCTGAAAACTTGTGCCTCAGTTTGAATCTCCCTAGAAATCTGAAGAGGTCTTTACTGTTCTGGGCAGCTTTAATGTTTCTGACCTTGGATTTTAAATTTGAATGCCTTCTAATTCAGGCTTCTCATTCATGAATGGCAGGGATTTTTTTTTTAATGGGTGATTTTTGGAGGACTTTCCCATCAGGAAAGGTTTTTATTCTAGTCTTAAAAATATATCTTGGGAGCCATTTCTTTGTTGTGGGCTGTTGTTCACAACAGTTTTTCTTTTTTGGTGGCTCTGCTATTGAATGTAATTTTTTCTTTCTTTTCAGTTTTTTCCTGTTTTGGTAGTTTGGACTGAGATAAACTTTTGTGACTTTGCTATCTTGGAATATTTCAGGGAAGTTATGTTTATTCCTAATATTTTAAAAATATCTATTTTTGCAGGTAGAAAGAACTTACCTGGACTAGCTTGGCTTTGTATCCTACTCGAAGCTAACATGAAAATGTTGTTTTGCAATATGTCTGTTGATGAAATTTACCATGTATTTATAAGCAAAATTTGAATCACTGCTGTGTGCATAAGCATTTACTAGATGCTGGTCCATGAAAAAGTCTTTGTTACTGTTTCATGATGAAATAATCAGATTTATTTGGTGTCTTTTCTAAAAAGCAATCCTACTTACAGTTAATTAATTTTGTCCTATAACTGTTCAAGTCATGATTATTTGTTTCTGAACTTAGTTCAGACATTCAACTAACTGTCCTGTATTGAGTTAAGTTTAGAAGTCCAGTTTTCCAGCCTTCCTTGAGGGATGCAGGTAGACACAAGGGAGTTTGACTAAGTATATTTACACCACCAAGCTGTGTTTCAAGGATATCTAGTTTGTTATCCAGAAGAAGTCTGATCTACTCTCTCTAATCTTACAGGCAGACTCAAACAGTGAGTATTTCTTAGTCACAGGAGGGAAGGAGGGAGGGAATTGTTGCTAGTCCCTTATTTTCAATTTCCAGCCAATCATATTGAACCCTCATGCTTCAGTTGTGTAACCAGTCATATAGATTTTGCCATTCATCATGCTGAACTCTTTTAACCAGTCATGTTGTCCTTACTCCCATAATGTTGTCTACCCTATAACCAATTACATTGTTTCCCCACCTACCAAACTCAGGGTCTTTGGTCATCGAGAGAGGCCATTGACTCAATTTATTGGTTATTGCTAGCTTAACTAATACATTGGTCATGTGCTGACCATTGTCACTCATATTACTTTAATTTTCAAAAGTAACAGTTTGCAGCCCATAAAGGGACTATGAGAGGGAGAACAGTCTTTGAAATAGCCCCCCAGGGGAAAAAAACCCTAAGAACTCATTGGTAGAATTTGACACCTGAGATTTTTTCCATGAAAGGCTATCACCAGGGACTTGACCCTCCCAGACTCAATTTTTTCTGAGCTTAAGGTAGACGCCCGCCTCAGGGAAAAGTTACAATTTTGTCTTAGGGTTGATTTAATTATTTCCTTTGGGTTTGGTATTTAATTGTTTATGCTCAGCCTATTAATGGCATAGAGAAATTGACTGACAGGAAGAAAAGATGACTGGTAAAGGACTAATAACATGATATATCTTAAAAAGCAAGGAAGAGATCTTAAAAATATAAGTTCTAGTCAGCAGAAGGCACCTTATTGCTAAGAAAATGGAAGAAACTAGGACTATGCAATGTAGTATTACACTGGATTGTGACTGATGGAACCAGAAGGCAGATGGTACAACTCAGAGTTTATGGCCTAAAAATCATTGATGCCTTATATGATATCTTTAGATATATGGATCAAGAAAGGACCTTACAGAAAGATAAACTGATTTTACTGGTCCAAGAGACTTCAAATATCATGAAGTATTATGATGCTAGAGTACATTGTAAAGACCCTCAATGAAGAGATGAGTCCTCTAGAAAAACCATAGCATTCAAAGAACTCACAAGTTACTTATGACCAGTGGAAAGCTGACACAATCAAAGCTTTTGAGAGACTGAGCAACTTGTCTGTCTACAAAACAGGTCCAGAGAATGGAGGGGGCCCTATATCAAGATTATTCATGTCAACCACATATCATTCATAGGAGAACTAGTTGAATTTTGCAGTAAATATATGGAGAGCAATGATAGACAATGAATAAATACTGAGTGAAAGAGATCATCCACTCATTGTATTAAGACTGAGATGGGTATGGGTGCTAAAAATGATGTTTCTCATGAAGGAAACTATGTGTATAATTACAGGGCAAGAGGACTAAAAACTGAATAGTAGGACACATATAAATTATTATTCCTCTTTTCTTTCCTTCTTATATTAGTGCTTATAGATATGCCATATATTACATATCCCAATTGATAGTGTTATTGCTATAGCTAGTGGCTTTTGTTTTTTAATTAGCCATACTTTGCTTTGTTTATGACTATTTTTAATGGACTATTGGTATTCATTCACTCTTGAATTGTGCATGTACTATGTTCTTCATGCAAATTATACATGTGTCACTAAAATATCCTGTCAATAATGCTTTGTTTAATGCCATATCTATGTTTTGTTAATGCCCATTTGTCTTCTTTTCCTCTCAACAGTAATGTAGGTTGGTCCCCTGCTACACCAGGAAAATTGCCCTTATTGTTTAAAATGCTAATGTTAGTTTATGCCATGTAGTTGTAATTCTCAAGTTTATCGTTTGATTTTTGCAAAAGACTCTAAAAAGTTTGTCCCCAGAGAAGGAATATAGCCCCACCTCTAGCTAGATTTGTAGGTATCCCAAAGGACAGCCCTGATGTTGCATACTGTATCCATGAGGGGGACATGATTCTTTTTTAGTGGAGAATTCCAGAAGCGGAGGAGAGAGAGAGAGAGAGAGAAAGAGAGAGAGAGAGAGAGAGAGAGAGAGAGAGAGAGAGAGAGAGAGAGAGAGAGAGAGAGGTGGTTCCAGGTCACTTACTGAGGAAGCAATTTGAAGACTACTATAGGATGAATGAATGAGCAGAACTATCCTTTGTGGCAGGGCAAGGGAGCTTTGGACCCTATATTAATTAAGCAAGGCACTTTTCTCCAAGAATTTAAAACTATGGCAATTGTGAGGAAGCCAAGTTGTATTTGCTAAAACTGTAAGATGAGCACATATGTGCTAGGCAAATTCAAGAAGAAAATTCAGTACTGGTCCAGCAGAAGTTGAAAGCCAATGGACAGGTTTTGGGAAATGAATGCAGAGTATCTTAAAGGGCTTTTTGATTAACCAGTACCTTATTTTTAATATTGTGATCAACTTCACAATTTGAAGTACTACTGATGCATGAACTTCTATCTATAGAAGTGATGCTAAGTTATGGATCAAGTCCCTATATTTATTAATTATAGTATACTGAAATGTTAAGTGTTTCCTTCAGTAGCAGAAATTATTGTATTAATTATTATTCCTTGTAATTATTTTTGCTTTTTCAATAGTTTAATTTGAAACAAAGACACTTGAACCTCATAAATTTTTCTATATGTGAAGTCATGAAAACACATTTCCATATTGGTTGTGTTGCAAAAAATGCAAGAAAAATAAAGTATTAAAAATATAGTTCAATCTACACTCAGAGTTCATCAGTTCTCTCTCTGCATAACATTTTTCATCATGAATTCTTTGGAATTACAGATTATTGTATCGATCAGAGGAATTAAGTCTTTCCCAGTTGATCATTGTTATAATATTGCTGTTACTATGTACACTGTTCTCTTGGTTCTACTGACTTCCCTTTGCATCAGTTCACGCTTTTTAGTATGATGTTTTCAGCAATGTTGTCAGAAGACTTCAGTGAGGACAAAATGGCATCAAGGTCAGCTACTGCGCTGATAATAAACTATTTAATTTATAAAGTCTGTAAGCCAAGACTAAAGTGAAGGGAGAGCTGGTGCATGATTCTTTGTTGGTAGATGATTGTGCACTCAGTGCAGCCTCTGAAGTTGAGATACATCCAAATATAAATCAGTTCTCTGTTGCTTGTGCTAATTTTGGCCTAACAATTAACACCAAGAAAACACAGGTTCTCCACCCATCAGCAGTACACCATCCATACATGGAACCACTGGTTTCAGCAAATGGAGACATTTTGAATACTCGGGATAAGTTCATTTACCTTGGAGTATACTTCCTAGGGATGTACACATAGATGATGAGGCTGACACACACATTACCAGAGCTAGTTCAGGGTTTGGGAGGCTCTGAAGGAAAGTGTGGGAGAGAAAAAGTATTAGGCTCCCTACCAAACTACAGGGTCATTGTGCTGACCTCATTGTTGTATGCTTATGAAACTTGGACAGTCTATCAGTGCCATGCCAGCAAAATGAATCACTTCCATTTGAATCTTCTTAAGAAGATTCTGAAGATCACTTGGCAAGATAAGGCACTAGACACTGAGGTCCTTTCTTGAACTAAATTGCCAAACATTTGAACTCTACTGCAGAGAGCACAATTTTGATGGGCTGGCCATCTTGTTCAAATGCCAAATATACATTTGGCTAAAAGACTATTTTATGGAGAACTCACATAAGGCAAGTGTTCTTTTGGAGGTCAGAAGAAGTGGCACAAGGAGACTCTCAAAGTCTCTCTGAAGAACTTTGGAATCAATTGTGTGTCATAGGAGACACTGGCAAAGGACTGACTAGCATTGTATACCTGCACCTTTACTCTATGAGTAAAGCAGAATTGCAGTAGCTCAAAAGAAATGTGGGATGCACACATTTAAAGACATATCCACTTCCTGTGGCAGAGCCTTCTGAGTTCATAGAGGTCTGATCAGCCACAGTTGGACTTATTGTACCTTGACTCCAACATAGTGATGTCATTTTGATCCTTTTTGAGAATGAAAGACAACAGCCAATCAATCAACTAATCAACAAACCAATTCCTATAAGTTTTCCCAGGTTTTTATGAAACCATCCCCTTCATCATTTATATAGCATAATAATGGTCCATCATATTCACAGGGATGTACACATAGATGATGAGGCTGACACACACATTGCCAGAGCTAGTTCAGGGTTTGGGAGGCTCTGAAGGAAAGTGTGGGAGAGAAAAAGTAACTTGTTCATAACTTGTTCAGCCATTCCTCAAATGATGGGCATCCCTCAATTTCCAATTCTTTACCACCACAAAAAAGAACTACTATAAATATTTTTGTACAGATCTAATAGTGGTATTGCTGGGTCAAAGGGCATGTGCAATTTTATAGCACTTTGGGCATAGTTCCAAATTGTTCTCCAAAATGGTTTATCAATTCACAATTCTACCAACAGTGTATTAGTGTACCTATTTTTCCACACCTCCTCCAGCATCTGTCATTTTTTTTCCCTATCTTGTTAACAAAACCAATCTGATAGGTATATAGTGCCTCAGAGTTGTTTTAATTTGCATTTCTATAATTACTAGTGATTTAAAGCCTTTTTATATGACTATTGAAAATTCTGATTTCTTCTTCTGAAAACTGTCTGTTCATACCCTTTGACCATATGTCGGTTGGGGAATGAATCTTATTTTTTATCAGTTTGGTTCAGTTCTCTATATATTTGAGAAATGAGGTTTTTATTAGAGAAATGTAAATTTCACAACCACACTCCCAGTTTCTTGCTTCTAATTTTGGCTGCATTAATTATTCATTCAAAAACTTTTTAATTTAATGTAATCAAAATGATTAGTTTTGCCTCACATGATCCACATGATTCTTCCCTTTTCCATAATCTGCCAAGTAATTTATTGCATGCTCTCCTAATTTGCTTATGACATAACCTTTTATATCTAAATCAAGTATCCATTTTGACCTTATCTTGGAATATGGTGATGTTGATCTATGTCTAGTTTCTGCCAGATTGCTTTCCAGTTTTCCTAGTTTTTATTGAATAGTGTGTCATTTACCTCAGTGTATTGTATTTGCCTAATTTATTCCACTGATTCACTATTTTATTTCTTAGCCATGTCCATAGATTGTTTTGAATACTACTTTGTAATATAGTTTGAAATCTGGTACTACTAACTAAATTCCTTCATATATTTTTTTCAATGAGTCCTTTGATATTCTTGACTTATTGTTTTTGTTTAAAAAGTTTATTATTTATTTACTTTTAACATTCTATCTTTTCAACTTTTGATTTCTAAATTCTCTAAATTCTCTCCCTCCCTTCCATGTTCTCCCCCATCCACTGAGAAGGCAAGCGATATGATTTCAATTACATGTGAAATCATGCAAAACATTCCCATATTAGCCATTTTTAAAAGTAAGAAAAATAAAATAGAAAATTATGCTTTAATTTTTACCACCAATTCTTTCTCTAAAGGTGGATAGCATTTTTTCATCACGAACCTTTTGGAATTGTCTTGAATGATTCTATTCATCAGAGTAGCAAAGTCTTTCCCAATTGATCATCATTACAACATTGCTGCTACTGTGCATGATGATATGGTTCTTCTCATTTCACTTTGCAATGTTTCATAATTGTCATGCTATCTTTTTCTGAAACCATGTCCCCTTGTGATTTCCCACAGCACAATAGTATTCCATCACAATCATATGCCACAACTTGTTTATCCATTCCCCCATAGATGAGCCTCCCCTCAATTTCCAGTTCTTTGCCACAAGAAAAAGAGTTGTTGTAAATATTTTTTTCCTACATATAAGTCTTTTTCCTTTTCCTCTGATCTCTTTGGGCTATAGACCCACTAGTGGAATTGCTGGGTCAAAAGGTATATACAGTTTTATAGCCCTTTGGTATAGTTCCAAAATGTTCTCAAGAATAGTTGGACCAGTTCACTACTCCACCAGTAGTTCATTAGTGTATCTATTTTCCCATCCTCCCCTCCAGTATTAGTTATTTCTGATAGATGTGAGGTAATAACTCAGAGTTGCTTTTCTGTAATCAAGAGCAGGGCAGTTAGGTGGTATAGTGGAGTTCAAATCTGACTTCAGACACTTACTAGCTTTGTGACCCTAGCCAAATCACTTAACCGTGATTGCCTCAGTTCCTCATCTGTAAAAGGAGCTGGAGAAGGAAATGGCAAAACACTATAATACTTTTGATAAGAAAACCCCAGATAGAGTCCTGAAGAGTCAGGCACAACTGAAATAACAGAACAACAACAACAATAAGTAATGGTTTAGACAATTAAAAAAAATATGACTATTGATAGCTTCCATTCCTTCTTCCTAAAACTGCCTGTTCCTATCCCTTGACAATTTGTGAATTAGAGAATGGCTTTTATTTTTATAAATTTGACTCAGTTCTATACTCAGTATATACTTGAGAAATGAGAACTTTATCTGAGTCACTTGCAGTAGAAATTTTAAATATTACTTCATTGTCTTTATTACCCTTTAGTTTCTTGGATTATCTGTTTTAATTAAGTCAATATTTGCTTTTGCTTTGTCTGAGGTTATTGTTGCTACCTCTGCTTATTTCACTTCAGTTGAAGCATAGCAGATTCTACTTTAGCTCTTTATTTTAACTCTTGTGTGTCTTTCTGTTTCAAGCATGTCTCTTGTAAAAAATATATTCTTGGATTTTTGTTTCTAATCCATTCTGCTCTCTGCTTCTGTTTTGTGGGTAAAGCTCATCCCATTCACATCCAGTTATAATTACAATGTATTTCCCTTTATTGTTTATCCCATTTTATTCTGTTTCTTCCTCTTTTGCTTTTTATCATGTTCCTCAAAAGTCTATTTTGCCTCTACTGTTTCCCTTAATGTACTTTCCCTGCCTTCCCTCCTTTCTCTTATCCCTTTCACCTCCTATTTCTCTATTTGGTAAATTACATTTCTATGCACAACTGAGTGTGTATATATAGTCATCCCTCAACATTTGTGGGTTTCACATTTCTGGTTTTGGTTATTCCTGGGTTGGTCATTGAAAATTAAATGAGAATTTCTGGAGACTTGTAGCATATTGTAGAAAACTGCAGACAATGTGCCTATATAAAAGAAAACTAAAAAATAATTTAGTAAGTCATAAAGGCATAAATAATGCATATTATTGATAGATTTTACATAATTTATTGTAAATATACGTACAAAAATTTATTACAAACAGTTAAATTTTGTTAAAAGTTTCAATGTATTAAAAACTATGGGATACACATTCTCTTTGGAAATGCCACCTCTTTGTCTCTCAATCCAAACTAAGCCATGTGATTTTCTCCCACAGTAATCATTGTGATGAGGGGTCAGAAATGTCGAGAGAGAAATCCCCAGGGATACAGGCATCCCAAGACCAGAGTTCCCAGGGCAAGGTCACCTGGAATGAACTCATGGACTCAACTATTCTTTAAGTCAAGGTGGCAAAGATTTATTGTTACACTTTCCAACGGGCAAGAGTTCTTATGAACTTGCAATCTTAGAGGGGTACAGTTAAAGTTTATATAAGATAAACTGTAGTAAAACATGTGCCAAATATGGTACCTAGGTGAATCAGGGAAGGATTAGGAAATGGTTAAGGAGTTGTCAGTTCTTAAAGGAACATGCACTTTTAATATCTACTGTGCAGGTACTTTACCCAAAATTCATTGGGAATTAACCCAAGGCAGGGCTACAGGGAGGTATGGTTTTAGGCCTGAAACGTCACTAAGTCAACTAACAGTCAGGGCTGACTGAAAAATGCCCAGGCTGCCCCCATTAATGTCTTGTTAGACAAAATAAACTTAAGCGAGTATACATATGGCTAAGTCTAGGATACATATGATAGGTCAATGAGAAGTGAATATCTTTATGACTCAGTAAATAGCCAGTTCAGCCAGTACACAGCTGGTTCAAACTACTAAATTCTATAGGTACAACTGGCTATTGTATCAGAAAGAGAGATATTTTGCTAGGGCATGCTGCCCTGGAACTGGAAAGTGTCTGAGACAGTGTTTTGAGGCTAGGGAGCAATGTGATTTTGGAACTTAATGTAATTTTGGAACCGGGATTCAAGCACAGGTACCCAAGCACCCCCTCAATTACATCTTACACTTTTAGTAGGAGAAGGAAATATGTGAAGCAGTTGCTACAGCTACATTGGTGTCTGAAAACTTTGCACAATGTGAGAGATACCAGTCTGTTTCATGCAGAAACTGCAACTTTTGGGGGGCATAATGTGCTGTTTTACTTGTTTTATGTGTTAAATTAATATAAGAATTATTAAAAATAAAAGCTTGGGGTGGGACCTAGACTTATTCCTTATTTTACACATTCACAGGGATCCTGCTCCCCTATTCCCTGTGAATGTTGAGGAATGATTGTATATTCTTCCTTCTTTGACCTAATTATGATGAAAGTGATGTTTAAGCATTGCCCATGACTTTGTCCTCATTTCCTCCTCCATTGTAAAGCTCTTACTTGTGTACTTCTTTCATGTGAGACAATTTCCCATTCTATCTCTCCATTCTCCCTTCTCTCAATGCATCTTCCTTTCTCATCCCTTCATTTTTTTGGAGATTATTCCAACATAATCAACTCATATTCATCCCTTCTGTCTATGTAAATGCCTTTTAGTTGTTTTAATAATGATAAAGTTCTTAGGAGTTACACGTATCATCTCCCCATATAGGAATGCATAAAAGTCAAGTTTATTAAGTCCCTTATGATTACTCTTTCATGTTTACCTTTTTCTGCTTCTCTTGAGGCTTGTGTTTGAAAGTCAAATTTTCTATTCAGCTCTCGTTTTTTCATCATGAATGCTTTAAATCTTTTATTTCATTAAATATCCAGTTTTCCCCTTGAAGAATTACACTCGGTTTTGCTGAGTAGGTTATTCTTGGTTGTAATCTTCATTCTTTTGCCTCCTGGAATATCATATTCCAAGAGCTCTGCTCATTTAATATGAATGTCACTAAATCTTGTGTAATCCTGACTGTGGTTGCATGATATTAGAATTATTTCTTCTTTTCCCCCCACATTAGCTGTGTTGTAAAAGAAGAATCAGAACAAAAGAGAAAAATCATGAGAAAGAAAAAAAAACCCAAAAAGAACAAAAAAAAAGAGAGAGAAAAGAATATGTTTCAATCTGCATTTAGACTGGAAAGACTTATATGAACTGATGTTGAGTGAAATGAGCAGAACCAGGAGAACATTGTACACAGTAAAATTGTGCCATGACCAGTTTTGATAGACTTAGCTCCTCTCAGCAATACAATGATCTAAGACGGTTCCAAAAGACTCATGATGGAAAATGCTATCCATATCCAGAGAAAGAACTATGGAGTCTGAAAGCAGATTGAATAAAATAGTTTTGGGATTGTTCTTTAATTAGAATTCACTTGTAAATCCATCTGCTCCTAGGAATTTTTTTTTCTTAAGGAATCCGTTTTTGGTTTGTCCAATTTCTTTTTCTAAGACAGGGTTTTTTTTTTAAGTATTCTATTTTCACTTCTGTTAATCTGGGCAATTTATATTTTGTAAATATTCATCCAGCAAGGCGGCACAGTGGATAGAGCTCTGGGCCTAGAGTCAGGAGGACCTGAATTAAAATCTAGTCTCAGACACTTACTTACTAGCTCTGTAACTCTGGGAAAGTCATTTAACCTCATTTACCTCAGTTTTTTCATCTGTAGAATGAACTGGAGAAGGAAAGGGCAAACCACTCCAGTATCTTTCATAAGAAAACCCCAAATGGAGTCATAAAGGGTCAGAAACAACTAATTGGCTAAACAGCAAAACAACAAAAATATTCATCCATTTTACTTATATTGTCAGTTTTATTGGCATAAAATTGGGCAAAATAGTTCTTAATAATTCTTAATAATTACTTTAATTTTATCTTCATTGGTACTATATTCACTCTATTCATTTTTGATACTGATAATTCAGTATTCTTTAAATTTAAAAAAAATCAAATTAACTTATGATTTATTTTATTGATGTAACGTTAAGGGAATTTAAAGATCTTCCTTGTCCCTTAATAGGCACATAAAATCCTGGCCCAGAGCTAATCAGACTGTGGGCTATGAGGAATTTCCAATTAAGTAATGGGGCATAAGGATTTTCAAGCTCCTTGACACTCAGTCAATCAGATGCCGAGTATTTGTTATGTATTCTGGGAGGTTGACATTTTGCTTTGGGGGTTTGCTCATAAGAAAGATCTTTTGATTTCTTGGTCAAGACTCTAAGTAGCCCATGTTCAGAGCCCTCTAACTGTTTAGATGTCTGTGCTTCCTTGATTCAGTGATGTATGTAAAGTGTATAGCAATATTGCTATGTTCAGACAGCTGGAGCCCTGTGTGTTGGTCTTTGTGCTAATTTCTCTGCTTGTATTTTTTCTCTGTTTATATTTTCTCTATCTTCAGGGTGCTGACCTTTCACCTGAACTAGTGAATGTAAGTAAAGGTAGGATCGTTAACCCCTTTTTGAGCATCTTTCTTTAAATACAGATCAAAGAACCTGTGATAGCAGATCATCCTGGGTATACTAGGGTACTTGCTACTACAATCAGTTAAGTTCATAATTTTTTTAGCTGAAAATTAGTTTGTTTTTTTTTTGGTAACTTTTGTAAGCAGCTTCAGTGGGCTTTTCACTTTTACTTCTTCTTTCCATCAAGAGATTACACAGTCTAAGTTAACAGTAGCTTCTTCCAAGGTCATTTTCAGAATAATTATTAACACCCAATCTGAGTTTGATGTCTACCTTGAGATAATAACTGCCACAGATGGTTAATGAATATATGCCATTCTTTGGTTAATTATAAGCATCTGTAGGGGCAGCTAGGTGGCACAGTAAGTAGAGCACCAGCCCTGGAGTGAGGAGGACCTGAGTTCAAATCTGGCCTCAGACACTTAACACTTACTAGCCATGTGACCTTGGGCAAGTCACTTAACCCCAACTGCCCTGCCCTCCCCCCTCCAAAAAAAAAGAATCTGTAGATCATTGATTTTTCCCAAATAATATCTATGCATATCTTTGGTCTCTGAAATTTATTGATGTGTACTCAAAAGATTAGTCATGAATTTAGAAAAGTCTGTTCATGAATTCCACTCTGCTGACCCTAGCTAATTAACACTCCTAAATCTTCACAGCCGATTGAAAAGCAATGTAACTGATAAGACACGACATCCAGTCTCATACTGCATTGCTGGTGAAAATCTGTCCTTTGATACTCATGCAGCAGGTATATTGGTGTCTAGGAGAGGACCATGAGCTCCACTGCTACAGAAGAGTATTTTCTTCACTTAGATAGGCAAAACTGTTTCAATCCATGTGCTTGTTATTCCTCTGAGATCTGACCTGCTTTAATATCTTTTAGTAAAACCCACTGCAATATATGAGTTATACATTGTGTTTTGCTTTCATATTTTAATATTGCAGAGGAAATGTTTGATATAACTATCTGTTTTGAGAGAATTTGCTACCAAATGCTAAACAGAGATTGGATTGGGTATGAACTTGTACTGTGAATTCCACACTTACTCCCCAAAAGCCATGATGAACCTAAAGGTGGTGAAAGTTTATTTTATACCAGAATCAGATGTCTCCACTTTTTGCTGAAATTCTCTTCCTCTAAAAATCAGCTCAGGTGCTACCCTCTCTTCTCTTTATCTTGTGATATCTTCTTTTATCTTATTAACTAAATGATCATTCCTTTTGAGCTCTCAGTACAGTCTATTTATCTTCTCACTCACTTGTCTATGTTCTAACCCTATGGTTATTTTTGTTCATTTCTCTTCCTTCTCTACTAGACTGTAAGCTACTTGAGGGCATGGACTATGTTGGTTTTCATTTTTGTCTTCCTAAGATAAGCACAGACACCAAAAATCAAGGCCTTGTGATTTTGTTCATGTGTGAACTCCCTTCTTCACGTGGATTTCAACCTTAGTAATAGAAAATTGCCTGAGGCCAAGAGAGGGTGAAGTAAATGACTTGCCTATGGTCAAGAAATCATATGTCAGAGATGAGAAAGACTTTTCTTCATGACTCTAGTTCCAGAATTTGAAGCCATACTTCCTTTCATTTTATCACCAAATGAATAAATGTTTGTTGAATTCATGAGCAAGGCTGTAAAGTTTTTAGAGCTCTTATATCCCTTCTAAGGACAAATGATAGGCCACTGAAATGTTTTGATTTCTTTTAATAAAATTGCAAACATGCTGTCTGGAGGAAAATTTTCTTTATCTAGTATAGAGGTATATTCTACTATACATAGTCCTTCAAGTTGTAGACATAGACACACACACACACACAAAAATACATACATACATATATATATATATAATATGCATGTACAAACCTACAATAAATGGTGCATGTATATTCACCTGACTACACATATATGGGTCAACAGAGACATAAACACATGCATGAAGATATAGACTCCTATAGCTGCCCCAAAATCTATATGGTCTGTATCCCACTGAGGGTTTGTAAATTTCTTGAAGGATATGGAGTTCTTTTGCCCAAGATTTCAATAGAGCTTTCACTAGGAAAAAGTGCCATTGTTTCTCTATCTTTGGTTTGCATTTGGATACTCTCTGGCTGTCTCAATGGAGATGGTGTAGGAGGTTCTTCAAAAAGGTCTAGAGAGCTCTTGTTGGACTCTCTGTGGCTCAAAATACAGAGGATCCCTAGGGAAAAAAAATGGTCATAGGAGAGGATTGAAGGGAAAAGCAGATAATAATAGCACAAGTATGAAAATGGGAGATAAGACTCTTTTCTGGTGGCAGGATGATGTCCTGAGAAGCCATAGGAATGAAATAGTTTGAACATAGCTCTAGATATGGGCAAGAACTGAAGTAATCTAGTCCAATGCAATAATTTTACAGATTTTATTTTCCTACAGGATAATGACTCCTAGAGAGATTAAGGAACTTGGCAAACAGTAAGCCTCAGAAGAAAGATTTGAATCTAGGTTCTCTAACTCCATAGTTAAAATTCTTTACCCTAGCACAGTCTGCTTCCCATCCTAGTATCTAAACAGACAAAGGTTATACAATGTTGACAGAACCCATGGTCTTAAATGTCCTAAGCCCCTTTGGGTGATAAATTCTAAGACATCAATAATGGCAGTGAAGAGGAGGGACCCTGGAGAGTGTGACACATGTTAAATTAGCTCGATATATTTAAGATCAGGTCCATTTTGAAATTGGAAATATTTCTCGCATTTAGGATGTTTGCTTTCACAGGAAAGAATCCTAGAAAAAAAAGGGACCTCCAGAAGAGAGGGTGATATACTATACACTCATATTGCCTGCTCCTGTCTTAGCACTGTTCTGATACTATCCTTGATACTACCTTTATCCTTTCTATTTCATTCTCTAAATGTCTTCATTCTTTTCTCCTTCAAAGACACTTCTCACAGCCATGTCTTCCTTGGCCATATGTGCCATGAAGGAGGAGAAGAAGTGAAAGGCAATAGAGGAACAGAGTATCCAAGATTTCACTGGAGCTATTCACCAGGAATTGACATTATCCATAGTCCCAGTCCCCAACTCACTCTCTGAGGAAGCTACACCTAGAACTGAATCTAGATGAGTTTCAACAATTTGGGGTGAAAGGTTCTCCCATGTTCCCCAACTGCTCTCCCCCTAAACCACAGATGGGTTGGTTCTGATCTCCCCTCAAGGGCCCTGGGGACACTCACCACAGACTAAATATAAGAAGATAGTTACATAAGTTGAATGAAAGATCCAGGTGACTTTGATATCGTAGTAGTATGTGTTGAAACTTTTTTTCAGCTCTTGGTGGAACAGTATCATTGCTGTGAACAGACTGGTACCTGCTGTCCAGACAAAAGAGGAAAAAAATCTCTCCTGAAGGGCTTGAACCCCATACTCAAGCCTTAACTGAAGGAAATAATTCTATTCAATTTCAAGAATGCTTTTGCTCAAGGATTCATCCAATAATAGATAAATTGTGTGCCATCTCAGAAGCTACATCTATGCGCTAATGAGAAAGTGGGAATGATTTAGTCAGGACCAGCAATGTAAACCCAAAATCAGTTTTATTAACAGTCTGGGGCAAGGGTAGCAGGTGGGTACCTGTCAGGAAGCTGATAAAGGCAAAAATGAAGTAGCGGCCTTTGATTGGAGGAATCATAGAAACGTAGTCAAACACCAAGATAAAGGACAGGATGATGGAAAGAGTGACAGATGCAGCCATCAGGTCCCAGGTTTTCTTCTTATCTGTGGGGAAGCAGAGTTTGAGTTGGGATCATTACAAATATTTTTTTTTCCAGTTCTGTTCCCACCTGGGACCCACATAGTCCTCGGTGGAGATGGGAATAGGGAGAGAAGAAATAGGGAATGGGACAGAAGAAGGAAGAAGAGGAAAGCAGCATCAGGGAACTTGAATTTGAATGGAAGAAAAATCCAATGGGAAGCATTGTCTATCCTTGTAATCTTTACTTCATGGTTCTTCCTTTGCTCTTCCTAGAGTCTATGTCTTGTATAACAACCACCATCCCTATTGACCTGTACTAACACTGATTTGATCTATTATCACTACCTCTATTCTAGTCCCCTATCTACCTCCTTCCATTTGTCCTAAATCTAGCCCAACCACTCTACATCAGTGACCCTTCCCAAACATTCAGCCAGTAAGACTCTAACCTCCACTGAATTCTGTCTTTTCCAGAAATAACATAAGCCAAGTTTCATAAGAGTCCCAACAATTGGTTGATTGTGAAACTAAGAAAGGTACAGACTAAGAAAGCTATAGACTAAGAAATCTGTCCCAGGCAATAGAGGCCAGGTGGGGAAAGAGCTGAGCTGCTCAAGAAGGCAAAATCCAATGCTTACTTCTCTACTTCCTCCCTCTGTAGCTTAGTCCTGACCTGTTGGGTTAAACTTGGTCCGATTTGAGTTGATAGAAGTTATCCAGGGGCTGCTGGAAATTGGTTTCTCTGGTGTTATCCCTTCCAGTCTAACCCATTCTTTCTGGACTAATCCCAGCAACGTCAATGCTAGGGCTAAACAGGAGATGAATAGGGTCACGTCCTGCATGGTAACAATTGGGATACAGTTTGTATATCACAGGACAGTGGAAAGAGCAAGGGGAGAGAAGGAGCTTTTGTCCTCAGCAAGTTTCTACCTGTCCTAAGCCAAGATCAATCCTGAAACTAGGCAATATATATTCTTTGATTTTTCTCTAACCTAATGTCTCACACCTAAAACTGTGGCTTCTTCTGTGAACTAGCCGATTTTAGTATCAGCAGCTGAAGGACAAGAGAAGTTTATGGTTTTTGGGTGGTGGCAGTGGTAGAATCTGGGAAGGATGATCAAGCTGAGGGACTACCCTCATTCTTGCCAGTCCCATCCTTGGCCCTGACTGGAGTGAAAACTCCCAACTGCCATGGAACTATCTTCTTATCTGACCTTTGACCCCTGAGCTTGGTACAGGGGAAGGGATCTGGAGAGACAGAACAGAGAAAGGGAGATGTGGAAATGGAGGGGTCATTCATTCAACTACCATTTATTACATGCATACTATGTACAAAGGACTGTACTAGGTCCTTGGAGAGACAAAAGATTAAACTAGTCCCTGATTGTAGAGAACACAAACTAGTAAGGTGACTTATGACCTGTCTATAAATAGGAAATAACAATGCAATGAAAAATGAAGACTAAAAGATTACAGAGCTATAAGAGGGATGTGAAGTTTTATGTGAGACCTGAGAGAGGAAAGATCTTCTATTATTGTGGTACATATGAGGTAAAGAATGAAAAAAAGATTTTATCATCAATTCAGGATTGTGTAGGCCTCCAGGTTTTGTGTCAGCTTTGAGCAAACAGGGACTCAAGGAAACAAGTGGCAAGGAAGAAAGAAATGGAATCATAAGCTGGTGATTAAGGAGATGAGATTTCATATATATGATCAGCCCATAGTCACCACCAAGGCAGCTAAGGTGGTATAGTACGTAGAATGCTGGATCTGGAAGACCTGAGTCCAGCCTCAGACACTCACTATTTGTGTGCTCCCAAGCGAGTTACTTAACTGCTCTCTGATTCAGTTTTCTCAACTATAATATGGGATAATAATTCCCTCTATTACTCAGGGTTGTTCTGAGACTAAAGGGAGAGAATGTTTGTGATGTACAGATCTTATTTAATAATGGGCCCCTTATATGGATTCTTTCTTTTTTCAAGGATTTCTTGATAACCAGAATTTTTGTTATTTACCTATGATTTCATGGGTATAGTGAACTCTCTATGGGGAGATTCCCTCTACTAATTCAGATCAACAGAAATCTAAGAGCATTTCTTGGGGTCACATAGCTTGTATATATCAAAGACTAGACTTGAAACCAGGTCTTACTGACTTTGGGAAGCATCTCTCCATCCGCTAGACCTGTAGCTTTTCTGTTAATCTGTCTTTACCTGGGTGTATATGAGATAGAGATAAAGGTGAGAGTGTGGGACAGGAGAGCAGGAGATACATGATGTAGTTTTTATCAGGTCTTTCACACTATCTTATGGATGCTTTCAGGGGGGTGGGAGGGCTATTGTGTTTGAAAGTGAGAAAAAGCCTTTAAAAAGTACCAGAAAGTAAATCAGAAATCTTGAAACAGCATTGGATTAGCCCACTCAAGCTTTATTTTTATCTAATTTTGAGGGAGCCCGGTACTTTCTTTTTCTTAACAATAAAAAAAGCCAAACCAAACACTTCAATCCTATTCAGACTAATCCTGAGGACATCTAATCTTTCTGACTTGGTGGTATATAGTGTAGGACTTCCATCTTTCCATAGGGGAGGTCAGAGGGGGTGATTATCAGTTATTAGCTCCTTTTCTGCATCACTCCTTAACACAACAGAGCAACAATCCTGTCATGATTGCTTTTTGTTTTTTTTGTTTTTTTTTCAAGGGTAGAAAGAAAAATGAGCATACAATTAAAAATGAATGTTTCATTAATGGATAATATTTTTTAGTTTCCAAGGTTATATTGATACAGGAGGCAGACAGAAGGACTGGGCGTGGGACTGAAATGACAAGGAAATGAAAGGTCAGGGAGAACACAATTCTACGAGGTCAAGTCCATAGTTTCTTATGACAATCACTTGGACCTTTCAAGAGTCTGACTTGAGAATCAGAAAGGGTAAATCTCAACTCATGTATAAGCCTTGTCTGTTGAACAGAATTCTATGTGAGGGAGAGGCTGGGATAGCGATGGTAACTTTTCACTTTTATCTTTGCTTGATAAATGTGGATGTATCAGTTCAAAGAAGAGAAAGAAGAAAGTCCCTCCAACATCTCCCCAAGGTCAGCAGCTAGGTGATAGAACTCTTAAAGGTAACTTAAACTTTGACAGTCTAGATGAAGGAGTAATTTGGGGCTACTGACAAGACTTGGGGGTGGTGATTGTGGGGAATAGAGAAGACTGAGTTAGTTCAGGTGCTTGCTTTAATGATTACCTTAATAGGTAATTCCTGAAGAAACAGACTACTTATTGTCATCAATCATCCTCTGGAAAAATTAACATCTGCTAAAAATAAGGAATTAGTCCAGGATGGGGGGAGGAGGAAAAGAAGGAAATAAATATTTATATAGCACCCTCTGTGCTAAACGCTTTACAAATATATCATTTGATCCTTGAAACAACCCTGTGAGGAAGGTACTTATCACCCCCCATTTTACAGCTAAAAACATTGAGGAAAACAGAGGTTAAATGATTTGGTCAGGGTCACAGCTAGTATCTGAGGTCAGACTTAAACTCAGGTCTTTCTCACTCCAAGCCCAATACCATATTCACTTTGCCACCAGCTACCTCTCAAAGAGGAGAGAAGCAATTGAGCTGAGGCCATGGAAATAATTTCATGCATTGTTCTGTAGTGATAACTGGGGAACTGATAGATGTTGATGTGCATACATACATATGTGCATGTATGTATGTATACATGTATGTATATGTATATAGTATAAACAAATAGAATCTGGAAAGGCAAAAGTGTCTGTCTTATCCTGGGAAAGAAAAATCAACCTCCAGGTGGAGAGAGTGTTCAAATTCGAGATGGGGGCAGTGAAGAGGGGAGACAGACATGCTTCTACAGCATGTTGAAAGTGTTGGGATTCTGAAAGGGCAGCTTGGCTTAGGGAGTCTGGTGGCTGAAAATGTAGGAGGTCAGGGAACTGAGGAATACTGGGATGCTATCTGTTGGAGGGTGAAAGGTGATGAACTTCTAGACAGTATGGGAAAAGTGTGTCTTTAGCATTTCCATCTTGGCTCCTGAAGAAATGGAGGGAAGCTGTAAATATCTGTCGAATTTGTATTCTGCATAAAGAGAGGGTAAGAAGTACTGGTTCTTGTTGGAGAAGTCTATTCAGGACCAATTGATATATAGCAAACTCCTAGCCCTTGGTCTGGAAGACCTTCGTTAGTCATTAATTTTTCAGTTCAGACATTTCCAATTGCTTCTTCATAACTGATCACCTATGAAGGTGCCAGGCATTCAACACTTCCTGTTTTGGGGAATGGTGCCACCTTCTTTTAAGACCAGTCATTTGGCATGCCTGGTGTTTCTGTTCCATATTTGAGGTATAGTGTAACAGGAAACTGACTCATGAGAGTCCAGTCCTTACAACCTCATGCAGCACATTCTGCCTGATACTTCTGAGCTCATGCAGGGGTTCTGTGATTGTTTCCTGTCTACATCTATGAAGAGAGGCCTCTTAAATACTCCTGAGCTGGAACTGGGTGTGCATATGAGGTGCACTAACAGACTAAATTGATCTCTCCCTGATTACATTTGAGTGAGGAAGATAGACCACTGTGGGTCTTCAGGTTGGGGATGACCTTGGGCCTTCTCTCACCTGAAGCTTCCATGGAGCCATAAGCACATGGACACATAAAACAACAAGCACTTTGTGACCTTCCAAAGGTCATAAGAGCAAGTTATCAGAGGTCTGGGAACTGGAGTCCATAGCTGAGCTTGCTGGCAGGTTTGAGATCAACTTGCACAGATCAATGCCAAAGCATCATATATCCTGGTGTAGGACATCATATCCAGTAGATAGCAAACTTGATGGAGTGAATACTTTTGTAACAACCTCTAAGTCTGAACCCACTTTCTCCAGCAACTTAGGTAGGAGAAGAAGGAGTATGCCCCTGGTTTGGAGAAAGGGTGCTGCAGAACTTCTATTCTTTCTATATTTTCCCAGTAGACATTCCTTTGTGAAGGCTAATTAATGTCCATTAGTTAAATTAAGAGAGGGATGCTAATCATTGGGTTAATCAATTATGTTGGGGGAGATAATTACTGTAATTGATGATTTATATTGGGGGAATACACCAAAATGTGTATACTCAATCCAATGGCATGAGAAAGACATCCTTAACCCTTTAGGCTTACCCCTAGAACCTAGAGGAGAGGTATAGTTAGCAGCACTCTAGGGACATGACTCACCAGTGTGACTGTCAGTTGGGATAATAATCTCTATGGACTATGTTAGCATATTCAAACACAGTACTCATTTTTCTCTGGTCATAGTAAATTTGGAAGGTAAATTTCTCAAGATGTATCTCAAAGGGGTGGCTAGGTGGCACGGTGAATAGAGCACTGGCCTGGACCTAAGTGCAAATCCAGCCTCAAACACTTAATACTTACTAGCTGTGTGACCTTGGGCAAATCACCTCACCCCAATTGCCCTGCCTTCCCCCTCTAAAAAGCAAACAAACAAACAAACAAAGATGTATCTCAAATACAGCTTTATGAGAAAATGCTCCTTATGTTGTCCATCATTCTTCTTAACAAGATTTTACAAACAAGTTTATATTCTAATGTAGTGAATGCTACCTTTGGCAGACATTTCTCTCCATTCAGTGAGTCAGATATTTGCTGACTTAAGAACATTCTAGGCTCTTTTGGTCTCCCTGTCATGAAAATTAAGTATGTTGGTTAAACTTCCAGATACAATATTATAGTCAGTATCAATGAAATTTGGTGAGCCTTTCCTTATTTTTTGTTTATGCTGGTTGCACCAAGGCCCAGAACGTTTCAGAGTGCCTTGGAAGAGATCTATAAGCAATCAAATGAGTTTGATCTGTCCATCCACACAGAAAAGACTAAGTGGAGGAAGAATTTTACTGCTTAAATTTCAACATGCATTTGGATGGACACACTGTAGAGCTGTCTGTTAAGATTTACATCAGGCACAGATAGCTATACAGATGGAAAAAGAATTACACCCAAAGTTGAGCACAAGGAGAAGTGTGGGTTGAATTTTCTTTGGTAAATTGCAAAGTACCTTTACTCAGACCAATCTTCCTATGAAAGCAAAAGACCGTCTTTTTAACACTAATATTCGTCAAGTTTTGCCATGTCATGTGAAACATGGAATATGATTATCTCTAAAGAACTAAAAGTGAATATCACAGAGAGAAATGAAGAGGCACATGGCGGGCATGAGCAGACTATAATATGTACCTTTTCCTGCAACATTCTTATTTCTCTTCCCAATTTTTCTTCCACTTCCCTTATTTGGTTTTCAAAATCCTTCTTCAGCTCATCTCTAGCTTTAAGGCATTCTTCATGTTTATTGGAGGCCCCTGGTGGGGATGCTCTGGCTGC
>CM053582.1:270942195-270968869 GCA_028627135.1 Pseudochirops cupreus
TGGTTGTAAATATTCTTTCCCAATTTCCCACTTCCCTCTTAATCTTGGTTACATTGGCTTTGTTTGTACAGAAACTTTTCAATTTAATGTACTCAAGGTTATCCATTTTGCATTTTATAATGCTCTCCAATTCTTCTTTGATCATAAAGTCCTTCCTATCCCATAAATCTGACAAGTAAACTATTCCTTGCTTCCCCAGATTATTTACAGTATCAGCCTTTATACCTAGATCATGCACCCATTTAGACTTGACTTTGGTGTACGGCGTTAGATGATGGTCTATGCCCAGTTTCTGCCATACTATGTTCCAATTTTTCCAGCAATTTTTATCAAAGATTTTCGGTGTCATTCTGATATTAGGTTTTAATATTCCACAATTATCATACTTAAGAGCACATCGTAATTTAGTTCAAATCTGGGCTCTATAATCTCAGAAATAGCTAATTTCTTATCAATTTACTCCTAGTACTCTGTGACTTTTTCTTTGTTGACTTTCAACTCAAACTCTAACATTTTTTATTACTGCTATATTTTCCATAAAATAAATACATAAAACTAAAAGAAGCTTCCCACTTAAAGCTAAAACTTCCTTAAGCCTTCTCAACATGCTTAAACCTTTTCATTTTTATACATCTCTCTTATGGTTTGAAAGCCAAAACCTTACTTATCCTTAACTTTCCCCACCGCCCCATCTCTCTCTCTCTCTCTTTATGTGTCTATCCAACCATCCATTCATAGATTTATCTCTCTCTCTCTCTCTCTCTCTCTCTCTCTTTCTCTCTCTCTCTCTCTGTCTCTCTTCCTCCAATGGCCTTCAAAACACATTCTTCTTATGTCTTTATTTTCCAAATCTCCAAAACCCTTTACTCAGACTATACGACTTTTCCTTTGCTTGCTTAAATCCTATATTTCAGTCATATCCCAAGCCATATTCATTCCACTGACTATTTCCCTTATAATTTTAGAACTTTCTACTTATTTACCAATTATATTATAATTCTTTCTCTTGATTTGTTACAATTCAGATATTCCTTAAAAGATGGAGGCACCAAAAAATACATTAAGTGGTTCTTAGAGATTATAAAAACTGTAACGGCTTTACAAAAATTTGGTCTATTCTAATAACAATTAAGTTCTGGGGGTGGCTAGGTGGCACAATGAACTGAGCACTGGCCCTGGAGTCAGGAGGACCTGAGTTCAAATCTGACCTTAGACACTTGACACACTTACTACTCATGTGACTTTGGGCAAGTCACTTAACCCCAATTATCCTCCAAAAAGCAAAAAAACAAAAACAAAAAAAACCCCAAAACAATTAAGTTCTGGTATATTATTCACAGAAGTAAGTTCCTCTTGTATGGGCAAGAAGCAAGACAATTCTTAATATTCAAATACACAATCTATTATAAAAATGAGTAGGAGTCTCATACAATTTATAGAGAAATTTCTAAGTTCAAAGCTTCCAACAATTAAAAAATTATTACTAAATTTATTTCTACTTCAATTTGTAAAACTATGAAGTATTCAATTAGATTTTCTAATACTTTTTAAAAGCTTGCTTTTTTCTTATCAGTAAGATGACCTTTCTCTTATATAGATTTTATGTATCTATCTATCTATCTATCTATCTATCTATCTATCTATCTATCTATCTATACATATTTCTCTCAATAGACCAGTCATTCTGGAGAGGAGGGTGTTCTTCTGTCCCTTAAAACAATTCTGGAGAATGTTAATCTAAACTCACATTCCCCATAGTTCAGGATTGTAAAGGGAAAAGAAGATTCTTTTTGAAAACTTAGTGAATATCCCAGAGTGGTTAACAAGACACACAAAAATTTGCCAGCAAAATTTTTCCTCTTTGTGCACCATTGCATTCACACATACTATGAGAGACACACAAACATGGACACAGAAAACACATCAACAGACTATCAGTTATGAGAAAGTGGGCAGTGCATTCGAAAGTGTGTTATAGTGGCTTCAGTAAAAACTACCTTGACTTTGAGCTCATGCTAAGACACACATAAATACAACACACTTAACACTCCACAAAGACAGACAAAAGGCTTCAGTTTACTTAAAATTAACTTAGTGTACACAAAAGAGTTTTTTTTTCAGGTAAAATTCTGGGATAATTCTGGTACACACACACATTAATATCCTCATATTACTAGATACCAAAGAAAGCATGCATTCCATTAGTGCTTTTTGATGGTGCATCCTACCTTGTCTAGACATCTCAAATGCAAGATTTTGTTATCCCATGTTATCCTTGCAGTTGTCTGCAGGTGCAACCAAATAACCAATGATCCCACATAACTGGTAGCTCCAAATAACTAATGGCCCCATATAATGGGTGTCTCCAAATAACCAGTGGTCCACCAAAATAGCTAGTCACCAAAGGCTTTCAAATCAATCCTCAGAGAACTCAACCAAGGTGGGAACTCAGAGATCTGAAAGAGTCTGATAGGCACAATGGGTCCCTGTTGGTACAAAACTCAGAGGATTGAGTCTGGTGGCTGTCCATAGATATCCTTCAGCTGGTCCCATTTCTTGACATCAATTTGTCAGACCTACATAAAAATCAGACCAACAAGATAACCAATAAAAAAGTAAGGCCTTTATTGAGAGTCCAAAAATTGCAATCCAGAATAATGCCCTGTTTTATTCAGACTGAGAAGTTCAGTGAGGAGAGTTAAACGATTATACATACTTGTGGCAGGGACAGCAAGGTAGATGGATGGAACAGAAAGTGAGTTACAAGTTATTTATTATAGGGTGATAGCATATTCCTAGAAAAACCACAGTTTAGGTGACTTCTAGATGGCAGAGGAAGGTCTCTGATCCTGCCCTTAGCCAGGGACATCTGTAGCAGTGAACAGAGTAGCTGAAATGCAGGAAGAATGGGGTTGCAGAAGTGTTCTTGGAGCTCTGTCTGTCTGGCAACAGGGTCAGTTAGAAATTGCTCATTACAGCAGAGATTCCTAAGAGTTTACCTTGAGGACAGGGGACAATTAGAAATTGCTAATCAGAACAGTATGGGGGGGGTAGAGTTTCCCAGGGATGAACACCCATATATTCTAGATAGATTTTAAATGGATTAGGCTCACTATGCACAACATTGCTAATAATCCCCATCCTTTCTAGAGATAGATTTCAAATTCCTTGAGATACATCTCATTCTTGTTCAGATCCCATGATGTAGAAGGAATTACTTCTCTCCCAAATACCAGATGGATAAAAATACAATGTCTTGCCTCTATTGTTTACTCCCATTATGCTCTCTTTCAGACATGTTGGCACCATTTTGCACATGCCCAGTCCAAGTTTAGGGCAGCAGGCACCTCAGTTGTCATGGTAACTTGCTTTCCTCAGTTCAGCACAGGGCTTGATATTTTGACATTCCTATGATAGACTTTAGATATACAATGCATCCTGTATACATCTGAGAACCAAATTCTTTATTTCTTGTTGCAAAATGCTTGAAAAAAATACTAGACAGTTCTAAAGATAAGCTATAACCAAATGAGGTTAATTCTCAAATTATAAAGGTGAAAGAGAGAGAGAGACAGAGACAGAGAGAGACAGGGAGAGAGAGAGAGAGACAGAGACAGAGACAGAGAGAGACAGAGAGAGAGAGAGACAGAGACAGAGAGAGACAGAGAGACAGAGAAAGACAAAGAGAGATAGAGAGAGAGAGACAGAGAGAGAGAGAGACAGAGAGAAAGAGAGAGACAGAGAGAGAATGAGAATGGAAGTGGATAGTTAGCCTCAGACTCCAGAAGACATGGGTTCAAGTCCTGTTTCTGCCTTGTATTAGCTATGGGCATGCCATAGTACTTTTTAGTCTGTAGTGGTAGTATCTCACTGGAAGGAATTATATTAATGAATCACAAGCCTGTTCATAAAATTACAGAAGCTAACCAGCTTCCTACTTGCCATACCCTTTTCAATCTTCTCTTAATCTTGCTTTCTGCCTCATTGTTCAGTAAACAGGGCCATTTAGGAATAACTTGCTTGGATTGCAGAACTCATATGTAATAAATTTGTTATTCAATCAAACAGTCATGTCCAACTCTTTGTGACTCCATGGAATCACACAAAAGTGTGCCACCTGCCCTTTGATCCTTCTTTACATCCCAAAGTTTGTCCAAGCTCATACTCATTGCTTCCAGGACACTATCTCTCCATCTAATCCTCTGTCATCTCCTCTTCTTTTTGCCTTCAATCTTTCCCAACATTTTTCTTTTCTGTTGAGTCCTGTTTTCTCATTATGTGGCCAAAGTATTTAAACTTCAGCTTCCAGTGAATAGTGAAGAGGTAAGCTCTTTAAGTATTGACTGTTTTGATCTCATTGCTGTTCAAGAGACTTTCAAAAGTTTTCTCCAGCCCCATAGTTCAAAAGAGTTAATTCTGTCATGTTCAACAAAACATAACATTGACTACATAGACTTTTGTCTGCAAGATGTCTCTGGTTTTTAGTACATTGTCCAGACTGGTCATAGCTTTCCTTCCAAGTAGAAAGTTCCTTTTAATTTCAAGGTGGCAGTCACCATCTTCAGTATTCTTTGAGACCAAGAATATATGACACTGCATCTATTTCTTTTCCCTCTGTTTGTCATGAAGTGATAGAACAATTGTCAATATCTTAGTTTTTTTTTATTAAGCTTCATGTCAGCTTTTACATTCTCCTCTTTTATCCTCATCAAGAGGCTTCTTAATTCTTTATTTTCTAACATCAGAATGGTATCATCTATATATCTGAGACTGTTGATATTTCTCCTGGCAAACTTGTTTCTGGCTTTTAATTCATCCAGACTGGCATTTGACATGATGTATTCTACATATAATTCAAATAAGTAAGGTGAAAATATATAGTCTTGTCATATTTATTTTCCAATTTTAAACCAACCAATTTTTCCATGTTCAGTTCTAACTATTGTTTCCTGACCATAAACGGGTTCCTCAGGAGGCAAGTTAATTGTTCTGTACTCCCCTCTTTTTGAGGACCTGTCACATTTTGTTGACACAGTCAAAGGCTTTAGGGTAGTCAATGAAGCAGAAGTAGAGGTACTCTTGGATCTTCTCCCCTCACTCAACATCAGTTCATATAAATCTTTCCAGGTTTCTCTGAAAGTCTGCCTGTTAATCATTTCTTATAGCACAAAGACTATTTATTCCATTACATTCATATACCACAACTTGTTTAGCCATTCCCCAACTAATGGATATCCCTTTGATTTCCAGTTCTTAACTACCACAAAAAGAGCTGCTATAAATATTTTTGTACATGGGAGTTCTTTTATAATGCTCTTTATCTCATTTGGTCATAAATTGTTCCATTCTCCATAAATCTGACAGATAAACTATTCTTTGCTCCACTGATGTCTTTATAGTATCAGCCTTTATACATAGATTGTGGACCCATTTGGGCTTTATTATGGTATATTATACCAGACATTGGTCTATTCCCAGTTTCTGCCATTCTAATTTCCGATTTTCCCATCAGTTTTTGTCAAACAGTGAGTTCTTATCCCAGAAGCTGAGGTCTTTGGGTTTATCAACTGGTAGATTGCTGTAGTCATTAACTACTGTGTCTTGTGTACATAACCTATTCCACTGATCTACCCCTCTATTTCTTATCCAGTACCAAGTGGTTTTGGTGATTGCTGCTTTATAATACAATTTAATATCTGGTATGGCTAGGCCACCTTCCCTGGCATTTCTTTTCATTAATTCACTTGATATTCTGGACCTTTTTCTTGCAGATGAATTTTGATATTATGTTTTCTAGTTCTAGAAGTAGCCAATTCTTTAACAGCACAGAAAATTTGAATTGTCCCGAAGTGTGCCTCCTTTCAGCAGACACAACATAGGTTAGCACTTTACATTCCCTAAGCCTTTTCTTTCTTTTGCCCCAGGAATAAAAACTCCTAGCTATGGCTCTGAATATATATCCATATAAATTTAGGTTTGACTTCAAGTTGATAAAGGGAACCATGTATCCTGAGACACACGTGAGAAAATGAAAACTGGCTCCACCTTCTTCGGACTTTGCAATGAGAGGTGACCATGAACTATACAGGTGTGTAGAGGAGTCTGATATTTTTATCAATCTCATGTAAGCAAATTACCTTCTTCCCTTCTCCCCTATGCAATCCTTTTTTTTTCTTTGATCATGCTGTGTCACTACTATTGGGGAAAGAATGACTCTAATCAGAGAGGTCAGGATGAACACGATGAACCCTCAGAATAGTTCTGACTCTTTATCACAAATGTAGTAATTATGGCAACAACAAAATCAAGGTCAATACTCATAGATGACTCAAATAGACCAATCACATCCTTCATGTTTAATGTATATAGATCAAACTATTTAAAGGATCCCAAATGTAAGAAAGTGAAAGGAAATTTTAACTGATTGAATTGGGAATGAATTAATAGTGTATAAGTTGGGGAAATTGGATTACTGCTGCTGTAGAAATGGCTCTGCTTCAAGTTGTTTGGAGAGCAAAGTCCTTTCTCAGATTGGCACATTCCATGCAGGGGATTGGAACCATCTCTGTCCTCTGTCTCCTAAAATGGCCTTGAGAAGAAACACAGAAGAATGAGACTTCTGCTTAGGGAATGAATAAGTTTCTATCAGCCTGATGACCCATCTGTTTTTCAGACTCATTGATTTTCTTCAGTCGTTATTCAGACTTTGGAAAATTTTCAGTGGACCTTGGTTATACAATGTCTGGGACATACATGCTAGGAAGGCATGACATTTTTTTTTTTTTGCAGAATGCAAAGTCAGCAGATCACCCATTTGGTATGTCAGGGATTGGGGAGAAATACTAGACTTTGAGTCAAGGAGACCTAATTTCTTTTCTTTTTTTTTTTTTTGCTCTATCAGTAACATCCTGTGTTACCTTAAGTAAATTCCTGTCCTTCTCTTTAATCTAGGTCAAGAATCATGTGGTCTCTGGTCTTCATCTTTATCTCCAGTTATTGGAGTCAACGGCTTGAAAGAACCGAAGTTTCAGCAATTATATATGAAGAGTATTAGGATTTTGGATAGCCAAGGGCATCTAGAATTTTGTAATTCAAGACTGGCCCAACCATTTCATTATTGCACCTTCCAATCAGGGAGTGATTAGGGCTTGTAGTTTCCTGTTGGCAATAATGTTCATGTGTGTTTATATTTTTTAAGGAAGAATTTTTATGTGTAATGAAGTGCATATTTGGAACTGTATTAGTAACAGTGTACAGAGAAATGTTTAACAACTAGTTCTCAAGCAAAGAAAATGTACTCACAGCACATATTTAAGTTTAACCTTCATTATTAAGATGTTCTTCATCACTTTATTAAGTTTGAACCATCACTCATGAGTCACTTGGAACTGACTCTAGCACACTACTGGGCATTAGTGAAGAGTGTACTAGATTAGGAGTTAGAAGACCTATTTTCTATTCTCAGATCTTTTACAAACTAGCTGTGTTAGATATTGGGGAGGTCAATATATGAAGCTTCAGTCTCTTCATCTGTAAAAAAGAGGATTTGGTCTACTTGATGTGCAAGTTCTTACGAGGTAATGTGGTGGGTGTACTGACTCAGGAGAGGGAAGACTTGAATTCATATCATTCCTTGAACTCTTAGAATCTGTGTGACTCTAAGCAAGTCATTTAATCTTTCTTCCAGTTTCTTTGTATATAAAATATGTGATTAGACTAGAAGGCCTAGACTAGAAGGTATCTTCTAACTCCAGAATCATATTACTTCTAGGTCTATCATTCTGTGATTTTAAAGGGATCAAGTACTCAATCTAGTGTCATGCTATTAATCAGTTTTACAAATGAGAATATTTACAAATTTTATAAATATGAATATTTACACATACCTTATATGAAGATATGGGTAAGGAGCCAAGAAAAATTTGGTCAACAGATAACTCAATGAGTTTTAGTCTTCATTTAGCCAAAGGGACACTGTAGAATTATTTAATATAGAATAAAGGCACTAGAGACCCATCCACTGAGGGAGAACAAGAAATCCTTCACCTGTGATCCGAAAAAGTACTGGCTTTTGAAATGAACAGATTCAGTCACACTCACTAATCACCATAGCAAAGGTAAATGACAGGATATGTATGGGTTTCTCAGAGATTTGGGAATTTTGATAATCTGGGCTTCTAGGTGATACCTAGTAAGGTGTGGAAAGAAGAAGAAAGGAATTGTAAGCATGGCCAAAGTTGTTCTTGGCTTTCTCAATTCTTTATCACCAATTTGAGTTATTTAGGACAGTTTGCTTTGGATCCTAGGAAACAGACCTTGCCATTCAATCCAACTGTGTGGAGATGGGATGGGGGAATACAGCATATACACATATCTTTGTAAATTTATAGAAATATACACACATACAGGCTCTCTAATCAGAAGGCATAGAAAAAGATCCCATCTCTGAGTTCACTGTGTGGCCTTTGGCAAATCATTTAACTTTACTAGGTTTAGGTTATCTCATCTGTAAAATGAAGGAGTGAGAATAAATAGCCTAAGAGGTACCCTCCAGCTCTAGATTGGCAATCCAAGTAAATACAAAGAATATAAAAAGTCATTTCAAGAAAAAATTTACTGATAACTGGAGAGGCTAAGCAAATCTTTATGAGGAAATGGCAGGTTAGTAGTACTTTAAAGGAAATTAGGCATTCCATAGGACAGAAGAGAAAAATAAGCGTAATACACATGGAGGTAAGACAGAATATCATATGTGGAAAACACTAGTAGTTCAGGTTAACTGGGAAATCTAGTATATGGATGGAAGACTTACGATACAAGATAGAAAAGGCAGTAGAAATCATAACACAAAGTACAAACCATAAGATGAAGAAGAACATTGAATTGCTAGGATAATTTCTGCATTTTATCCACTTAATATTTTTGAAGAGATGAGTGCCATAACCAGATCTGTGTCTTAGGAGTACCTATTTGATGGTTTTGTGGAAGAGAGATTGGAGAGGGGAGGTACTAGAAGCAGAGAAAGCAGTTAAGAAATTATTTCAATAGTCCAGACATAAGTAATGAAAACTTAACCTAGGATAGACATGATGAGTGGAGAGAAGGGGATCAATAGTAGAGATGCTGTGGAAGTATAAGAACCAGTATTTAGAAAGTGATTGAAAATGGAGGTGAGGTGAAGTGACACAAAGGAACAAAGAATAACTATAAAATTGGGAACATGACAGAACAGAATGAAAGTGATTCTCAAAACAGAAAAATGAAGAGTTTGTAGGAGAGATGGATTTGGAGGGAAATGATGCGTTCAAAATGTGTTCAGTAGGTATTATAAAATGTCTGTGCAAAGACACACAGGCAGGAGACAAGATATACTGTATGGGGAACAGCGATAGCTTGGCTAGGATCATCCAGTTTGGAGCATAGTACATATGTTGAGAGGGCAGTAGGCATGTATAGTAAGTCTGGCAAGATAGGCAAAAACTAACTCGGGGGGCTTGAAATACCAGACAGATGCTTTTGTATTCTGTCCTAGAGGCAACAGGCAGGCACTGAAGCTTCTTGAGCAAATGAGTGACATTGTCAACTGTGTGTTTTTAGTAATAGCAGGTTTACAGGTATATGGAAGATGAATTAGAGAAGAGAGACGCTGGACACAGGGAGATCATTTAAAAGACTCTTTAAACAGTACACCAATACATACATACATACATACATAAATGCTTATGTGTACATGAATAAGTGAACAAATAAATAAATGGTCATTTGAAGAAAAGAATACTAAAAACTGGGAGACCCAGGATAGTCTTCCCATAGGAGGTGCCACCTGAGCTGAGCCTTGAAGGATACCAGAGATTCTCAGAAGCAGAAGTGAGCAGGTAGCATGTTGAAGGTATAGGAACTCTGTGAAAAGATTCAGAGACAAGAAATGGAATTTTGAGTCTATGGGACAGCTAGTAAGCCACTGGGACATAACACAGCATATATAAAAGATTGTAATTTGAAATGTGTAGATTGGTAAGTGGGAGGCAATGTGGCTACTGGTCATCATGTAGGATAGAGCACCTTCAGATATTTTCCTTCCATAGTTTCTGTACTTTTAGTTATTACACATTTGTCAGCATTTTATAATTCTCAATTTTCTTTTTTCTTTTCTTTTTAAGTACAAACGGTTTCCCTTTTATTAAGGTCCAAGTAAATATTATATAGACTGGGACTCAATAAAGAAAAACACGTTCAAATAATATTTTATCATCAGCATCTCCAGGCAAATGTGTATAAACAAGTAGCATTACCAATAAATCCTTAGGAAGCCCATCCACAAGAGTTTAGGCTTTGTCCAGGCCCAATTCCTCTGGAGTAGAGATTCCCAATTCATCTAAAGTTGGATTATATGTGGGTAGATTTCCTTATGAGGTCCTGCTTTGTCTTTTACAATCTCTAGAATCCAAACTGCACTAGCAAAATCATCTAACCATCTGCATACCCTCAAAGCACCATCAATGATTTTGGGTTCTGGAACCAGGTCGTAGCCAACCAATGTATTCATTCCTTTTTGTAATTCCCAGGCATTAAGATCTGGTTTGCTGAAGTATGTCTCTCAGTGAGCATCAAACTCTTCATCTGTTTCATGGGACCCATGGGAATAGCAGGAAGCTGACTGGATAGCGGCGGCGGCGGGAAAGGAGGACCACCAGGAGGAAGGGGCTGCAGCCCCCGGCTTCCGCAGCAAGACCTGCACCAAGGCGGAGCAGAGGTGGAGAGCAGCAGCCAGCATGGTGACAGCGGGCGAGGCAATGGGACCAACAGAGCCACAGACTGCTGACTGCTCAAGACACAGGCTGAGGAGCGCGAGCGGGTGCATGGCGCATGTGCGCAGGGGAGACTGGCTTATAATTCTGAATTTTCAAAGTGAGGACATAATAGATGCTTTATTTATTAAATCCTAGATCTTTACCTTGTTGTGACAGAAGGACTTGCATGACTCATCGAAACTATGAGTTATGCCATTTAGAGTTACCTAGATAGACAGATAAGAGTGGATATTTCTGACAAAAAGTGATCCAATGGAGAAGGAAATGGCAAACCACTCTAGGACCTTTACCAAGAAAACGCTACAAACAATATTAAAACAATAAAAGATATGACACTGGAAGATGAGTACTTCAAGTAGGAAACTATCCAACATACTACTGGGGAAGGCTCCAGTACTATTGAAGCAGCTGGGCCAGAGTCAAAAGGAATCTCAGCTGTGAATGTATCTGGTGATGAAAATAAAGTATGATGCTATAAAGATCAAGATTTCATAGGAACCTGGAATATAAGATCTATGCACCAAGGTAAGCTGGATATGGTCAAACTGAAGACAGAACAACTATACATTGACATCTTGGGTGTCAGTGATCTTATATGGACTTTAATCTGTGAACTTTATTCAGGTGATCATTACATATGTTACTGTGGGCAAGGATATCAAGCAAATGTTTCATATAAAAATGAGTATGATAAAAGATGAAAATGGTCAGAAGGAAGCAGAAGTAGAAGAAATTAAGAAGAAGTGGCAAAAATATTCACAAAAACTTACAAGAAAGATCTTACCATCACTGATAACCACAAGGATTGGTTATTGATCTAGAGCCAGACATCCTAGAGAACAAACTTAAGTGGGCTTTTAGATTCATTTTTAACAAGAAAGCCAGTGGAGGTGACAGAATTCCAGCTGAGCTATCTAAAAGCCCAAAAGATGATGCTGTTAATGTGTTGCACTCAGTATGCCAGCAAATTTGGAAAACTCAACAGTGGCTGCCAAATTGGAAAAGATCAGTTTATGGGCAAATCCTAAAGAAAGGCAAACCAGAGAATGCTTGTATTACCTAATAGTTGTGCTCATTTCATATGCCAGCAGTTATGCTTAATATTCAGCAATTGCTCCAGGAACATGGGAACCAAGAATTACCAGAAGAGTAGACTGGTTTTCAAAGAGGCAGAAGAGCTAGAGACCAAATTGCCAATATTTTCTGAATTATGCAAAAGGCAAGGGAGATCCAGAAAACAAACAAACAAACATCTACTTCTGCTTCCTTGACTACCCTAAAGCCTTTGACTGTGTGTATCATAACAAAATGTGACATTGTACACAGTAACAGCCACAGTGTACAAGGACTGATTTTGATGGACTTAGCCCTTCTCAGTAATGCAACCTAAAACAATTCCTAAGGACATATGATGGAAAATGCCAACCACATCCAGAGAAAGAACTATGAAGCTGGAATGCAGAATAGTGCAGACTATTTTCTTTTTTGTTTTCTTTTCTTTTCTTTTTCTTTCTCATGGTTTTCCCCATTCGTTATAATTCTTCTGTGCAACATGACTAATGTGAAAATGTGTTTAATAGGAATGTATGTATGTATAGAGCCCATATCAGATTGCAAAGTTGTCTTGGGGACGGAGGGGGAGAAAATTTAAAACTTATGGAAGTGAATGTTGAAAACTAAAAATAAATAATTTAGCAAAACAAATGAATAAAACAAAACAAAAAAGAATTGGCTACTTCTGTAAAGTGTGGAGAGGGTTTGTATATGTGGCCATGAAACAAGGAAGCATGCCCTAGAATCAGTGGTTCTCAATCTTCCTAATGCCACGACCCTTTAATACAGTTCCTCATGTTGTGGTGACTCCCAAACATAAAATTATTTTCGTTGCTACTTCATAGCTGTAATTTTGCTACTGTTATGAATCTATCTGATATGCAGGATGTATTTTCATTGTTACACACTGAACATAACCCACAGGTTGAAAACTGCTGCATAGTCTTATTGGTATCCTCTAAATTTTAGTAACCATTGGTAAGACGCCAGATTCCTTTCCCAGTTACTACTCTATGTACATGTTAGGGGAAGGGATCAGGTATCTATACAGTGTTATTTTACCACAAAATTCACTCCGCTAGGTACAGCAGAGTGAATTCTAGAGAAAGACAAATTGATAGTAAAGATCAGGAGAGATTCTTTTAAGTGAAGTTTGCCTTTCATTACCTCCTGCTATTCCTTACCTATCCTTCTCCAATGTTCTTCAAGCTATGTACTGGTGTCCAAGTGTCCAAGATGTATTTTTCTGTCTAAGTCTGCCTTCCTTGGAATTACTTCATTCTCAGAATACTTTTCTCCCCTTCCAGTATCTCTTTTGTTCTCTCTTTCTTTTTCTCTCCTTCCCTTCTACCCTCCCATCACAGTTCCATTTTCCTTAGCATGTCTGATTTCAGACTAGTAAAAGTAGGGAAGCAATCTGATAGAAATATTTAACTTTAAAGTTTGAATGTTACCATGACAACTGGCTTTTCCATGATTATTTTTTGAATTTTAATAGAAGATACTTATTAACTAGAATCTCTTACTCATGGAACTTCAGATTGTGTAGTTAAGAGAATGATATCAGGCATTTCAAGGGAGTTCTTTTTAAGGGGCAGTGTTCCCCTAAAATCATAATACTTGAGTGACTGAGCACTTTCTGTATTGGACAAAACCAGCTGTGCTGATTCTTCTAGTCCACGCTATGCACTAAGCCAATATAGTTTCAAAAGTGACAAGGAAAATAAGCCTATAGAATGAGAGGAAAATCAGTAAAATCTTAACTAGGCCTGCCCAACCAGTCTTTGAAATGATTGCTTGCTCATTATTGGCAAAGTAAAAATTATTAATGCTTTACTCTGTGTTTTAGGTCCAATCTACCAGAAATAATTTTACTCAATTTAGAATTATTCTGAGTATCCAAGTGCCTCAAGTTTAGAGAGGGATAGATTCATAGCTTATAGATTCATATAGTCCCTATGTGAAGCTTGGTAGATATACTGCCAGGTATTTTATAGCTTCTGTAGTTATTTTAAATGGAATTTCTCTTTCTAACTTTTTCTGATGTTTTGTTGGTTAAATATAGGAATGCTACAATTTATATGTATTTCCCTTATATCCAGAAACTTTGCTGAAGTGACTAATTATTTCAATTAATTTCAGAGTTAAAGGGCTTTCTTCAGAGTTTATAGTCATATCACCTGTAAAAAGTGATAATTTTATTTTCTCTTTGTTGTGTTCATTTTTCTTGATTTCTGTTGCTTCTCTAATTGCTATAACTACCATTTTTGGCAATATGTTAAAAAGTAGTAGTAATGAGGGGCATTCTTGTTTTATCCCTATCCTATTGAAAAGGTCTCTATTTTATCTCTATTACATATATAAACTGTTTATAATTATACAAACATCCATTTTTATTGTTATCCATTTTGTTAGTTTTTAAAACAAATTTATTTATTTTTAACTTAAAAAAAATTAAGTACCAAATTCTTTCCTTCCCTCTGTGTGGCTTTGACCCCAGGAGCAAAGCAGAGTGGAAAAGAGGCTCAGTTCAAGGTTTTTGCCCAGAATGTAAGCCTATAGTGAAAAACCAGGAGAGAAGACCCAGAAAAAAAGGATTCCTGAAGAGTCCAATGACCAGGCTCTGAGTCTACAGACCTCCCAGAAGGCTAACAGTGACTGAGTCCAGCAGTAGTCTACTGAAATGCCCAACCATGTACAAGACAACAGAATACAAATCTGAATCAGGAACTTGCAGAGCTCAGACCAAGAAGGCAAAGTTCTATCAAATTGCAACCATATGTCCCCATTGTATGGTACTCTTTTTCTCCAAAAGATTTACCACAAGGTTTCTACCCCACATAATGGAGGTCTTTTGCATTTTCTTCTGACATCATAAGGGCACCACTAGAACATTTTGCCTTTCTACTTGTCATGTTTCACTCTTTTCTTCCTGTCAGTCAAATCCTTGATGGCATTTTTATTTTTGCTTTTCTTCAGTGTCCTTCATTGGTCATCTGTTTTCAACTCCTCACACCTCCCCTCCCCCAATCATGCACCACCCCATCACCTTTTATGTGATAAGCATCTTTAGTTCTTTAGCCCTCAATGGGTTTACAGCATAAGAATTCAGTAGCTCTGTCTTCTGTCTACCATCTGTTAAAATCTTACCATCTACTCCTCAAAGGAGCTTTATTGCTTTTTCTTTTACTCACACAGAGCTTTCAAAAATCCCTTTTATTGTTCTTAGTATTCATCACCAGTCCCAAGTCCTTATGAGCTTATGTTTTTGATACTATTATTACACAACTATACCATTTTATTGTGCTTTTCTTAGCTAACACCCCTTGATTCTATTACCTATATGTCTTTTTAAAATTTGAATTGGTCAGTGAAGGCCCTGTACCTTCAGTGTGTAGCCAAAAATGTCACTTTAGAATGTCCCTGCCCCCCTTTTTCTATATTGGAATAATTTTTGTTTGTGATTGGATCCTTTACTATGTAATTATTGAGATCTTTTACTTCCTATTGGACTCACTTCTGTATAATTTAGGTTGTGATATTCTATTTATCATTTCTCTTAATCTTCTAAACTCTGCTCTCTTGAAATTAAAAAAGCCTGTAAGATTATATCTGGATTCTTTTTTCTATTCTATTAGCATTTCTGGGGTGAAATGGATGCTTTCTTTCAAGGTTCATGAAAAAGAAGTTATGCATAGAATGGAAGAAAACACCTTGGGGACTATATTCAACTTCATTCTGAACACTATGCTTCTTACAGAATTGAATGATTTTCTTTTCTTTTCTTTTCTTTCTTTCTTTCTTTCTTTTTTTACTTTTTTTGGAGAGGGAAAGGTAGAGCAATTGGGGTTAAGTGACTTGCCCAAGGTCACATGGTTAGTTTGTGTGTTAAGTGTCTGAGGCTGGATTTGAACTCAGGTCCTCCTGACTCCAGGGCTGATGGTCTATTCACCGCGCCACCTAGCTGCCCCTTGAATGAATTTTTTGGAATGTGATCAAATCATGTTCTCAATAATAAGAGCTGAAGAGATTTAGCCCACCTTCTCATTAATATGTCCATCCTCTCAATAATTGTTGACCAATTAGGGTTATTTTCGCCTGTCAGGGGCACCTCCTTTTCTGAAGGTATTCAAGGATCTCTATGGTTTTGTCTTTGGTTATCGAGAGAAACCACTGACCATCAATTTATTATTAGCTAGTCTAATAATTAATTACCCCAAAACTCTACTTCTTGGCCTTTTCATTCATCTCTTTATCTCAGGCTCAACACTGCTCGGTCCCGGACAGCTCAGTCTCACATGGCTCAGCACCGCTGGGTCTTGGACAGCTTGCCACAGGGCTCGGCTCCACTCTTTCTGGCTCAGCTCAGTTCATTCCCATCAAAGGCAAAAGGGGGCTGCTACCTGGAGTTCTGGGGTTGCTCATTGCTACCCACTCTGGCCCTACACCTGCCCAAGCGCGTATGGCTCAGCACCAATGGGTCCTTGACAGCTCAATCTGTAGAGCTCAACTCTGCTCCTTCCAGCCCGGTAGCCTCCCCATGGCACAGCACAGCATGGGGAGCTCAGCACAGCTCCGCTCTGCACGTCCTGGCACTACACGGGTTTGCACGGCCCAGCACGGCCCTGCTCCGACGGCTCCCCAGGGCTCCCCACGCCTTGGTTCCTCTCCCCTTGGCCCTGGGTTCCACCGGACTGGGGTTGGCAGGCTCAGCTCAGCTCAACAGGCTGGGAGCGCTTCCTCAACAAAGGGGAAAAGGGGCTGCTACCTAGAGGAATGGGGGAGGCTCTGGGGTTGCTGATTGCTACCCACTCTCTGGCCCTATGCCTGCCCACCTCCTTCCCTGCGCTGTGCATGGTTCAGCACCACTCGGTCCTGGACAGCTCAACCCGCAGGGCTCAGCTTTGCTCTGTTCAGCCTGGCTGGTTCCTCAGGGCACAGCACGGTTCAGCACCGCTTGGCCCTGGACAGCTCGGTCCCAAACAGCTCAGCCCCAAACAGCTCAGCACCGTGGTCCTGAATAGCTGCTCGGGTCCACCTAGACCGCTGGGTTCTGCCCAGCTCAGCTCAGCTCAAGGGGCTGGGGGCGCTTCCACAAAGGCAAAAGGGGCCCGCTGCCTAGAGGCATGGATGAGACTCTGGGGTTGCTGATTGCTACTCATTCTCTGGCCTTACGCCTTGCCTCCTTCCCTGCACTGCCCACCTCTGCTAGGGCGGGAGGCCCACTGATCAGCCAGCACTTTGTGGTGAGGGAAGGGGGGACCTCCTTAGGGGAGTCCCGGCCCACGACTCAGTTCTGCTCATTCATTCCTGGCTCTTCCACTCGTCCTCCTCCCTCCTTCTTGTCCTTTCCACCTCCCTCCCTTCTTCTTTCAGGCTTGTCTCTCCTCGGGCTGCACTTCCCACCCTCCCCCCTTTTCCCGCCAGAGGTTCTGGAAGTCTGGAGCCAGAAAGTCCCTGGGGAACAAATCGTGAGCATCTCGGGGGCGGGTGTGTGGTGGGGTCGTAGAGGTCTTGAACCACAGTGGCGTTTCGGCAGCTTCCCCCCTCCCTCCCCTTTCAGCTTGCCCCGGAAAGTGGAAGCCCCCGGAGACCAGACCCGGCATGCGCTGACTACTTTCTCCCTTTCTGTCCTGCCCAAGCAAAACCAGCGAAATGTGGCAGGGTCCCAGCACTCCAGTACCCTTCGGAACAGCAGCCCCAGGTTACACGACATCCTGCGGAAACAGCTGGGACTGTGGACTGGGACTGTGGCTGGATGCTGCCGCTGCAGGAAACTCAGCTTCGAGGCAGGCTCCTGTGCTGGGAGAGAAAGAGAAGACACAACTTTTCAAAAGTTTCACAAACCCTCTGACTGCACTGACCCCCCTGGAGCTGGAGACAAACCGAATTAATGTTTTATACCTTTGGGTATAAGTTTGAGTCCTCCCTCCCCATCAAGCCAAGTATTTAAAACCTCCAGAAACCCATGATTTGGCAATCAATGATTGAGCGATAGTTTCAATTTGAATGTTCAAAGGCTTAACAAAATGGACTATCTTCTGCAGAAATCACACACAGAATCCCCATGGAGGGTCCAGAGAAGCAGAGGGTGACATTCTTGAGGGTCCTGGACCCTGCTTTTACTTAATTTTGAGTGTTTTGCCCACCTTCCCAAAAATAAAGCAGATGTCCCCAGAGATGCTCCCTATCTCTTTCTGTCAGGCAGGGCCTGGGCCTCAAATGTTCTAGTCTGCCTCCTAGGAGGCGGCTTGATCACTTGTCCCAGTTAAAGGACAAATCACAAGATTGGGGGGGAGTAAACATGGCTTCTAGTGAGGGGAGTAGGTCAGGGAATCATTGTGTGTCACTCTTACAGGCCTCAGGTCCAAGCCCAGGCCACATCTCTGGGCATCATTTCCTTCCTGCTCCTCTTGGCCCAGGTCTGGACTTCCCTCCCCTTTCCACCCGTACTCTCAGCCTGGGCCTCAAATACCATGGTTTCAGCACAGATTGCCTGCCCATTAAGACCGTTTGCTCCTCCCTATGGAGTTGGGGATGTAGTCTGACATGTCCTTCTTGTGATTTTCTGAAATTAGTGTGTCTTGATTATAAAATATTCTCTCTTTCCATAGGCTTTTGTGAGCTTTGCCCTCCTAACTTCAGATGTCCTATATACCAAGACATTTGACAAGTTTGGCTCCCATTTATTTCATCTGGTGGAGAAAGTGACAAAGATTTATATTTCTGTTCTCATTTTTTAGTGAGAGATATGCCAGGCCAGAGTCAGCTTTCTCAGGACTATATATGCCCCCCAGCTGTCTTTTCCACAGGGAGTTTAGATTGGCTTGATCCAACCACACAATACAGGAAGATTTGAGAAGCAGGTATAGTCCTAGCCACAGGATTTAAACAAAGAAATGATGGAGTTAGCTTTGGGCTAAACTTTTATCACTTTTATCACACTTAAAGGTTTAGAAACCTTTAGAAGCCAATCGGAGTCCTACTTTACTGTCTTAAAACAAAGAATACTCCTGCCCATCCCACCATAGTGCATCAATCCAATCAGAAACATTTTTTAGTTCAACGATGTTTGTTAAATTTAATAATGGCTTCTTGAACATCTAGACTAGAATATGCCTGCAAATAAGGTAAATGACATGGTCCCCTTCAAATAACTCTTAAGAACATTCAATTCAATCCAAGTAGCAATCTTCTCAATTTAGGGAGGATTTACAGACAAAAGATTAAGGTTCGCCATATTTCACCATGATAACTCTGAATCATTAATTGGTTTCCCATTTTATTTACTTTTCAAAATCTTTTTTTTTTTTTGGTGGGGGTAGAGGTTGAGGAAGACATTTTGTTGATGTTGTTGCTGGAGCCATTTAGTCATCAAAGCAACATGTTTCCTGAAGGAGATAATGGTTCTTATCTATCATTAATAGAACCATTGACTGATTTGCTTTTCTAGTGTGCTGGAATAGGTTTGTAAGGATCCATCTACACATGCTATCTACTACTTTGAAACCTGTGATCAGCAGTCTATATTTATGAATCTCACGGGGTTCAGGGAGTTTGGGAACCCCACTAACCACAGTCCCTGGAAGGCAATCTTCAATGAATTCATGGACTCAAGCATTCTTTAAGTCAAGGTGACAAAGATTTATTATTACAGAGGGCAAGAGTTCTTAGGAAACCTGCAACTTTAAAGGGGCTACAGTTAAAGTTTATATAGGGTGAACTATAGTATAACATCTGCCAAATATGACAGATCAGTCAGGGCGGAATTAGGGAGTGGTTAAGCATTAAGGAGTAATCAGTTCTCAACACTTTTAACACCTACTATACAGGTGTATTGCCCAGAATTCACCAGGAAATAGCCTGAGGGGGACCTGCATGGAAGAGTGGTTTTAGGCTTGAAATGTCACTAAATCAGCTAGTGGTCAGGGCTGACCAAGCTGCCACCCATCAATGTTGTGTTTGACAAGATGGATGTTGGGAGTATATGTATATCCCAGATCTAAGGCATACATAATGAGGAATTCAGGATGTATATATAATGAGCTAGGGAGTTACTTATAGATAATCTAATGAAGTTCTCACAGGTGGAGCTTGTTATTGTAACAAGGGCAGAGAAGCATTTGCCTGGGGCTTGATCATGAATGGTTACTAGGCATAATGCTGGAGCAGGGAGAGGTGGGAAGAGATAGTGCTCTGAGGCTAGGGAAAAAGATGCTTTTGAAATTGGGTTATGAGAGCCCAGGCACCTTATTAAATCCACTAACTACAATAAGGGATTCAAGTTGTCAGAATTGTAACTAAAGTATGATGCCTGACATTTTGATTTAGGCCACTAAAATTCAGATAGTTATTGTAATCAGCTGCTCCAACTAGTCATGCCACGAATCTCTCCCCCTCCCCCCCAATCTCTCTCTCAATCTCTCTTTCTCCCTCCTCCTACTTCTCCCTCCCTCCCTCTCCTTTTCTCTGTAGACTTGAATCTAGACTATTTTTGCATCTTTGATTTAGCAACAATTAAAGTTACTAAAGTGAAATTTATCTTTTCTAAAGTAACTAGCTATTCCATGTCTCTTTCAGTGGAAAACGAAACTTTTGAGTCCATGATTCCCTTATTCTGAGTTGAATATGAGAAACAACCCATATTGTTCCCCCTCCCCTCCATTTCAGTACTGGTTATTATAGAAACTTCCAGGAACCATTGGGCTGCTGTTCTTAGATCAGGTCTGAATTCATCCTTCTAACACCTGGTTACACCTGAATTCTGGGAGCACACAGTTTCCCCATTGAAAATACAGGGTACTGACCTCATATACTTAACACTTACTAGCCATGTGACATTGGACAAGTCACTGAACCCCAATTGCCCTGCCTTTTTCCCTCCAAAAAGGAAAAAAAAAAGAAAATGTAGGGTAGCTAGAATATACTTCACCATTTGATTGCAGGTTGTTTTTCAAAACAGCAAGTCCTGGCATTTTTCCTATAAAATACGCTATCTGCAATTACCTACACAAATACATTTAGAAAAGCCTCAAAGTAATGAAATAACTAGCAAATGCAATCAGGAAAATTGCATTATCTTAGGAATGCATAGGGTTGGAAAATATTAAATGAGAAATAGAAGTCAGTAATGATACTATTGCTGACATATATGCCCAGGGGATCCATTGACAATATCTTGTCAGTAATGGTGCATGTAAAACTCCATTGGAGGCTTTGGAGAATTGGAGGAAAAACAATAAGCTAAATTCTCCTTTTTGAGCTTGACTTATCATATCTTCTCATCTTCTTGAAGAAAATATCATGGTCTGCATAGTAGAAAGCTTTTTAAAAATCCAAATACGATAAGAATCTTTCTCACTTTGGCCCATTGGAATGTAATCTCTTTGAGGGCAAGAACTAGTTTTCATTTTGTTTTTTGTATCTTTAGCACCTTGTCATATTATGTCCCTAATAAGCATTTGTTGAAATGAACTGAATTGATTTTTCCATGATTCTCAATTTCCTCATCTGTAAAATGGAGGTAAACTCCATTTAGATTATTAATACTTCCACCGTCTACTTCACAGAGAAACCATCTAGGCTCTTATAACCACATCTGACTCCTTAATGACTTATGCATCGGTACCAGTGGTACTGATCAGGATCAGTCATAGAATTGCCTTCTTCCCAAGGACATGATTTGATATTAGTGGTGGTGATGGACGTCCTTATAAACATGGCTCAATTCATCCTCAGCACTGACCTTGTCGTGGTACATGAGATGGCTTACTTACTTCTTGAGGAAGCAATGTGCATGTCTCTATGTAAAAAAGTTTATTCTGGCAGTAGCATGAAGTATAAATTAGAGAGACAAGAGAGTTTGAACATGAATGGATCATCCACTGAGGAGGTTATTACAGATTTGCATATGGAATATATGTTGTTGTTGTTAGTTCTGCTGATTTTACCTTCACAAAATCTTTCATATCTATCCTACTCTTCTCTATTTCATAACCATGACACTGGTGCAATAATATCCTAATAGTTATCTTTCCTGACCTCTCTTCCCTTTCTAATTCATACTATATAGTGCTGCCAGAATAATCTTCATTACATTTAGATCTGAGTATGTTACTCCTTAAAAAAAATACTTTAGTGATTTCCATTTTTCTCCTTTTGGACTGGTCTTGTGAATAGGGAATTCCCAGTCAGGAAACTTCCTCTACCAATCTAATGAGCAATAGATTACTCTCCAGTCTACTGTGTTAGAGATTTGATTGGTGACACTAAAGGGCTAAGTGGCCTGTCTGGGTTAAAACAGACCTCAGAAGCAAGATTTGAACCCACATCTTGATTCTGTGATTGGCTAGGCATCTATTGCTTTTATTTGTTTATTGTTAAGCAAATACAGTTCGAATTCCTTTGTCTGATTTTGAAGTCCCTCTACTGATGTCACTCTACCTTTCCAGCTTTTCTTCCACTCACTCCAGCCAAGCTGGACTCTCAATAGATATGGAGTAATTATGGTATAACTTCCTTTCCACTTATCAACCCTTTCCAGAAGAAAGTATACCCTCAATTACTTATGGGACAGACTCTCTCTTTTGTATACCTTTGCTCAAGCTTTTCCCTGTGCTTAAAAGAGCATCTCACATTATTTTAGCTTGTTGGATTGCTACCAATTCTTTTAAGACCAGCTCTAATGCCACGTCCCTCAGAAAGCTTGTTCCCGATCCCTTTTTACTCCAGCTTCCTGTAATAATTACCTCTCTTTCACCCCAACCACACAAAGTACTTTCTTCTATAACTCTACTTCACTTGGTTTATAATATTGTGTGTTATAATTGTATTTGTTTCCCATCCATTTGCTAGCTTTTAAATCCTTGACACATTGATGCATGGATTAAAAACAAAGAAGTGAAAATGAAAATCATAGTTGGAATGCATGATAATGTTCAGCGTGTGGGAGTGGTTTGTGTTGTTATATCAGAACTTCATAATGGACAGTGAGATGAGCTGCCAATGTGGTTTATAAAGATGCCACAACTTCAATTATAATTTTTCCTACCTCCTTCTAGAATTTCTCCATTTCAAAATGTTAGTTCATCTCTTGAACAGGTACACCCCATTTGGTACATTGATATATATGGGCCTTGGGTCACTTGGATTCCTATATCATTTTACCTGTGAAACTGAACCAATCTTTTTTTCCTGAACAGTAGGCAGAGCATACACACATGTTATGATTTGAGAGATGTCAGCAAGTTAAACTGTATCCAAAATATCTCCTCTAATCCAAAGGTCATTGTTCCAGCTATCTCACTATTAGGAATTTTTTTTATGCTAAGAATTATCCTTTCCTATGGTTCTAATATGAATGGAAAAAAGAATTACATCTGGACATGGAATCACATTGTATTACTATAACAGTGTAAATTACTTTTAAGATAATTTTCTATTGTGATTGAAGGAATCAGCATAAATAAGGACATTATATACCTACTATAGTGGAAATAGAAGTACAGGAAAACAGGTGGAATTTAAAAATTTTTATTCATGTAGTCAATAATTTTAGCTGGAGCCATGATAATTTTGTTGGCTACATTGAACTGTCCATGGTACTGAAATTAAAAACTGTTCAAAGTAGCATCAGTTCATTGTGCTCAGGATTACATATTTGGAACCAATAAGCAATGTACATATGCTGTTGGGTTTGCAGTCACTTTACTTGCATCAGTGTCCTGCTAACCTGGCAGCAACATCATGAAACTGTGTTGACAAAGTTATGAAAAAATTCCTGGTTCCCTGTCCTCAGAGAAATTTGCTCTCCACAGTATGAATAAGCTATTGTCTTCACCTTCCCAAAAACTTTATTCCCCATTATCATGAATATATATTTCCTACTTCTGAGCAGGTCCCAAGGTTTTGGTTCAGGGGGAGTGTCCTTTGTTCGCTCTACTACTAGGAGATCAGGAGGGGAAGATGGTGGAAAAAATTTAAAACTCATGGAAGTGAATGTTGAAAACTAAAAATAAATTTATAAAAATTATAAGAATTTATAAAAAAAGTTATCTGGTCCAGCCTATACCTGAAAAAAAACTCAGTTGCTTACCTAAAAGTGTTCCTTTTGCCTCTGCTTATAGATCTCTGTTGGAATTTCAGGTCAAAGAAAACTATCACCTGTAACATCCTATTCTTATGGATAGTTCCGATTCTTAGGAAGCTTTCCTTTGTAATAAGCCTAGTAACCCATTGACAGTCATTGATATAAAGAAAGACTATATTAGCAAAATATTTATAGCAAAGTTTTTGTTTTTTTGCAGTAGCAAACACAGTAAATGCCTTAGGTTTAGAAACAGATAACGAAATTATAGTATATAAATGTGATGGAATATAATTATGCTGTAAGAAATAATAAATATGATGAATGAAGAGAAGCATGGGTAGAGTTATGTGAACTAGCACAAAATGAAACAGAATAAAAATAAGTGACTACAATTAAATTAAATGGAAATTAAATTAAATGGAAAGACAGCTACAAACCAATACAAAATAAACATTGAAAAATTTTAAAGAGCAAAATTATCTCCCCAAAACTGTTATGAGACAAAAATCTACCCCATTCCTTTGCAGAGATGAAGGTTTCATGAGTATTGAACCATGCATACATTGTAATATGTATGTGAATCATTATTGTTGAATTTTTCTTTTATTTATCTTTTAAAAATTCTTTGTTATAATGGATGACACTCTGTCAGGGATACAAGAAGATATCTAGGCACTGTGAAAGCAAATAATATCAATAAAATTTATTTGCAAAAATTACCTCCTTTAATTCTGGGTCTGCACTTGGAAACCTCCAATATACACAGCCATTTTTGAGATATCCTTCTTCTTTGCTGCTGCCATCACAAACCTCATCCAATATCCAATCAGTCACCAAATTCTATACTCTTGTAACATTACTCCTCTTTGTCTCAACTTCACAATTCCCACTGCCACCATTGCAATTGTGGTCTAGACTACATTGAAACTGAACTTTTGACACAACCTTCTAAAAGCCACCTATCTTCTTCCAATCTGTACTGTAAACTATAACCATAATAACCTTCCTCTAACACTGCTTTTATTCTTGTAATCCTCCACTTTAAAATCTTTAATAGTTTTCTATTGTCTAGTCAATAAAATACAAGCTCATGATTCTAGTATTCAAGTCAGTCTTGCTTTCAAGACCCCCATGCTCTGGCCCTAAATGATATTTCCATCATTTTTTGCCACTGCTCCCAAGCATATACCCTACATTCAAGTCCATATGAACTATCTACCATTCCCTCAAAATGCCTGTAAGAAATGCTGCTATTGTGCTTTTTTCATGCTATTCCTTCCACCCAGAAGTCCCACCTTATCTCTGTTTATTAAAAGCAGGAACCCATTCCTAAGAACTGTAACAACATTGCATTCACATCTCTTTTATGCCCTTTGTCACAGTCTACTTTGTTTCATAGGGTCATTTCTGTACATGTTTCAACTGCCCTAATAGATTGTATTATACATGAGGCTTGTATCACCCCCAACTCCTAGCACCATGTTTTGCACTTGATAAGCACTCAATAAATATGTTACCTGAATGAATGGAGCAGAATAAAGGCACATAATCAGTGCTTTTTTGTGCTTCTACTCTTCTTATACAAAGTCTCAATTTTTTTAAGAATATAGTGTCCTATTTCTAGGGAATGAGATTAATTTGATAAACAAGCTTCTGATCACTGGTTACCAGAAGGTTTCACAAATGGATACAAACATTATCATAGATAGCACAAGGTGATCAGAAATCCCAAATTTCCCAAGATTTACTTTATGTATTTGTTCACATGTTTCTCAGTACCCAGAAGGCCCTTCCCCATCTCTAACTGTTAAGAATATTATCCTTCTTTCACTACCCAACTCAAAAGGTCTTTCCTTCATGAAGTTGCCCTTGATTTCTCTGATTGTAAATGATATTTAGCTTCATTTTTCACTTTATACTGGTCTTATGAATTAATTACATGCTCTTTCTATGAGAGCTATATTATCTCCATTACTGAATTATTGCTTCTTGAAGATGAGGAAGATGCCTTTTGTTTTCTTTTATATCACCCTCAATATTGAGCACAATAGTTTGTACTTAACAGTCATTAATTCAATATTTCTAAAATGTTGAACACATGAATGACAATCAAAGAATTCCTAGTTTACATTGGGGCTTGAAGCTTAATTCTTGCTCCACAGTAATACTCAACCTTTTCTAAAGCATAAAGAGGACCAAAGAAAATTAGAGGGTAGAGGAAGAAAGCTAAGGAGTAAGTCAATCAGAAATTAATTTAAAAATGAACATGGAGAAAGAGAGAAGCACTTACTAGCTGTGTGACCTTGGGTCAGTCACTTAACCCCAGTTGCCCTGTCTTTCCCCCTCCAAAAAGCAAAGAATAAGAAAAGACCAGAATTAAACAGAAAATTTGACTTTCAAATATAAGACTCAAAAGAAGCAAAAAAAAAAAACTAAACAGGAGAGCGAAACCATAAGGAAGTCAATATGGTTAAAGTGTTTACATTCCTATATAGTGAAATGATACTTGTAAATCCTAAAACATTTCTCATGATTAGGGCAATTAGAAGGAATATACATAGACAGAAAATACAGGTGTGAATTGAATGTGATGGCATGATTATCTAAAAAATAAAATTAAGGAATGAGAAAGAATGCATTAGGAGAAGAGGAAAGGTAGAGGTAGAATAGGGTAAATTATTTCACATAAAACAGGCCCAAAAGAGATTTAATGGAGGCGGGG
>CM053582.1:270969369-271003290 GCA_028627135.1 Pseudochirops cupreus
ATATTGCCTCATTTTTGATGGTGCCTTTTAGCAGGATATATTTTCCTCCCTTATCTCTTTTAATTAGATCTATTTTTGCTTTTGCTTTGTCTGAGATAAGGATTGCTACCCCTGCATTTTTACTTTAGCTGAGGCATGATATATTTTACTCCAGCCTTTTACCTTTACCCTGTGTGTATCCCCCTGTTTCAGATGTGTTTCTTGTAGGCAGCATATTGTAAGATTATGGTTTTTAATCCATTTTGCTATCTGTCTCCATTTTATGGGAGAGTTCATCCCATTCACATTCACAATTATGATTAATCTCTGTGTTTTTCCCTCCATCCTATTCCCTCCCATTTATGCTTCTATTTTTCAACTTCTCCATTCCCCTTCTTAAGAGTTTTCCTTTTGACCGCTGCCTCCCTCAGTATTCCCTTCTTATCCACTCCTCTCCCTTTTCCTACCCTTCTCCCTTACTACTTCTTCCCTCCCTTCTAAACCCCCCATCCCCTCTTTCTTGGCCCTTCTGTCCTCCCACTGCCCATAGGATATGATTGATTTTTATACTCAATGTTCTATGTTATTTCTTCCTCAAACCAAGATTGATGAGAATAGATCTCATGCAGTGTTCCTCTCCCTCCCCTCTTTTCCTTTATTATGATGAGTTTTATGTTTCTTCTCAATAGATTCCTATATTTAACTGGTTGTGTTTTTCCCTCCTTGCACCAGAACCAGTAAGGGAAAAATTCATATAATGGTCACCTCCCTCCCTTCTTTCCCTCTACTATATTGTTTTTATGCCTCTTTGTGTAACATAATTTGCCCCTTTCTGCTTCATTCTTTCCTCTTCTTCCATTGCAGTCCCTTAATAAGGGTTTTTGTCATCATTTTGCATAATTTATATCCATACCCTCTATCTATCTATATCCCTTTTAGATGTTGCTGTGGATATAGAGTTCACAATATTAACAGGTATCAGCTTCCCATATGGGTATGTAAACAGTTTGCTTTTGTTAAATAACAAGTAATGTGTGTGTGTGTTTTTTTTCCTTATTTACCTTTCTATGTCTCTCCTGGGTCTTGTAATTGGAGGTTGAATTTTCCATTGAGCTCTGGCTTTTCCATCAGGCAGGTCTGGAATTCTGTTATGTCACTGAATGTCCATCTCCTTGCCTGAGAGATTTTGCTCAGTCTTGCTGGATAGGTGATCCTTGGTTGTAGCCTGAGCTCTTTTGCCTTGCCAAAAATCATATTTCATTTTCTCTGATCTTTCAACATTGAGGCTACCAGATCCTGTGTGATCCTCACTGTGGTTCCATCATATCTGAATTGTTTCTTGCTGGCCACTTGTAGTATTTTCTCCTTTACCTGATAATTCTGGAGTTTGGCCACAACATTTCATGGACTTTTTAATTTGAGATCTCTTTCAGGAGGTGTCCGGTGGATTCTCCCAATTTCTATTTTACCCTCTGGTTCTAGGATCTCAGGGCAGTTTTCCTTGATGAGCTCTTGGAAGATATTGTCCAGACTCATTTTTTTCATCATGATATTCTGGTAGACCAATGATTCTCAGATTGTCTCTCCTGGATCTGTTTTCCAGGTCAGTTATTTTTCCATTGAGATATTTTACCTCTTTTTCTAATTTTTCAGTCTTGATGTTTTGTTTGACTGATTCTTGGTTCCTCATAGAGTTCAATTTGGTTGATTCTAGTTTTTAGCAAATTATTCTCCTCAGTTAGTTTTTGAAACTCCTTTTCCATATGCTCAGATTTCATTTTTAGTTCACACATTTTACTTTTTAAGGAGCTGTTCTCTTAGTTATAATGTTTTTCTAATTTCACAATTTTTTTTATAAGGGGTGTTGATTTTGTCTTCTATCTCTCTAAGTGGACTTCAAAGTTCTTTTTGAGCTCATATAAGAATGCTTTCTGTGCCTGAGACCAAGGCGGAGACCCTGTTAAGGCTTCAGCTGTGAGCCTGGAGTCAATACTCTCTTCTTATGAGTTTGATTCCTCTCTTTCACCATAACAGGATTCCAGAGTCTTTGTCTTTGTCTTTGTAGCCTGCTTTCTTCTCATTTTAAGGCAAGACCTTAGCCATACCCTTCCTCCAGGGTTCTGAAGGATTTACTGCTTAAAATTTTCCTCTGGTGCAATAGTTACTGTTTTTTTGGGTGGGTGGGGGGATTGGAGCAGCTGGGGTTCACTTTGCCATCTTGGGCCCTGGAAGATCAGATAGGAGTTTTTTAAATTTACAGACTGTGGATGTATAGTTCCTGGAGTAGCTGTTGCCCCTGCCGTGGGCCCTGCCTTTGTCTCTTACCCAGCTCCATCTGATCTCTGCCCCGTGATGATAGGCCTGGGAATGGCCCTTGTGGTTGGTGGATCAGCAGGCCTCCTCTGGGGGCCTCTGGACATGCTGCATCGGTGAGGCCTGTTTGGAACTCAAAATTTTTTTAAAAGAATGTTAAAATTGTTTTTATTTATTATTGGAAAAAAGTAAAATTTTAAATTACAAAAAAAAAAATAAAACACATCCTTTTAAATTTGAGCATAGGCTTTCATCTAATGACTGAATCCCTAGAGAATATTGCTCTGAAATTTAAAGTGACTAGTAGAGACACTTTCCCAAACAAATTAGCCTCCTTGCTTGTAGAACCTGAAGTCTGGGAATTAGGTGATCCGTTGTTGGCCTGCGTGAAATAACATCTCTGAAATGTCCTGGATCACTGAGTTCAGATTCTAAGAAATTCTGAATGAATTTCAATTCCTGTACACTGGTGATTCTTCAAAGCTTTTAAAGCTGATAAAGTCATAGCTTAGTTCAATCTGTCTCCAACCCTCAATCACCAAAGAGTAGAAAGAACAAACTCAAAGAAGGAAGAACATATATATGATGTATTCAAGGCCACATATAAGTCTGAGTGGAAATGACGAAGTGCCTCTGAATATTTTGAGGTGATTTTTTGTGGCATAGTTGTAACTTCAGTCTTTACCATCGGTTGTGAGATCAGTTTGGCTCTGTTCCCTCCCTCCCCCAGCTGTGAAGCATTAACTGTCTCTCCCCCACCCCCAGCCACTAAGCATTAACTCTGTAGCTATGATAACAAGGGTCCTTTCAAGGCACTACTAGTAACTGGACAAAACAAGACCCATCCTCCCCAAACTGGATATGGTACTTCTCCTTAGGAATTTGACCTCAAATCTGGCTTCTGGTTGACCTTATGATGTTTCAGGGCTAAAACCCTGCCTTTTGCTCCCCCTCCCCTTGGAATGTCCCAGTGGATTATGGGTAAAATGCATGCTCAGTTGATGTGAAGGGTGCATGTCCCTTTAAGCATTGGCCACTCCTTGCCCCCCCCAGGCTCCTCCCTAACTCCACCTTTGTACACCTCATTAGCTTAATGAAGTTATGATTGACAGCTTTGTATCTTTAAAAATGCCTGTCTGGCCCTTAGAACCTGGCAGGTAGGCCTTTCTAGCAGGCCATCTGTCTGCTGCAGAGCTTCACACTTCTGGGCTTTCTCTGACCCCCCCCCCCCCTTTTGCACCTTGCCAGCTTTTTCTAGCCAGGTTTCCTTACCCTACCCCTTTTTGCCCTGTGAATCAATAAAACTTTTATAAATCTGCCAAAGAACAGTTGAGCCTGTAATTCTTTTCAGATGCTAACCCAGAAAGGATTTCTCTTCTTAATCCCCCAAAACCTATCCCTCACCAGAAAGAATAAATGGCTGATAATATCTTTCTTCCAACTTTGAGGCTTATGGTTCTTGTTCACTGAAGGGCAGTGAGGATTTTTTCAGCTTTAACTGACACAAATGCATACACATACATTCAAACCCACAGACACACACACACACGCAGACTTCTAAATAATTTTCAAAGGTAATGTAGACTACAATTATGAAATGCTAGGCCTTTTAACATTCCCCTCATTCTCTCCACTCGAAACAGGATTACTGATGCATAGTGTAAATAGAATTAAGACAAAATTCTAATTGATAACTGTTTTGGCTACTTATTCCCTTTTATATGCACACTCATTTCCAGTTGAGCAGCTAATTAGACATTTCTTCACCACACTGTAAGTAGCTAAATAATAGTCACAGAATACCTGCCCATTCTTTGAATCAGGGACAGGAACCCTCCATTATATGTAGTTGTAAACTTAAAGAAGTAGGTTCACCAAACCCCTTATGTAAATGGGTAGCAGCAGACAGAGCATTCTGTATGCTACCCAGATTCAGCCCTCATTGTCTAGTCTCTGCTGTTAAAATTATATTATTCTCTACAAATTCTGTTCAATTTATTTTGATCCAGAAGGATTTGTTAAATAATGTTCCATATGCAGAGCAGTGTGACAGATACATGGAGTACAAAGAAAAATTTTAAATGGTCTCTACCTTAAAGGACCTTACATTATTCTGGGGGGGGGGGGCAGTGTCAAATATGCAAAATACACAGTCTCTCTGTGTGTGTATATATATGTATGCATATATACATATATTTAAATATATATATACACTAATATATATGCATGTGTGTATAGAGAAATACATGAATATATATATATTATATATCTGAAGAATAAGAAAGTGCAAACAACCTGGAGGCTCAGAAAAGGCTATATAATATATAAGATATAATTTAAAAGGAGCCTTGAATAAGCTTGTGAATTCTCAGAAACTTAGGTAAGAAAGAAGAGCATTATGTACATGGAAAAGAGCCTGTGCAAAAAGAGAGACAGAGGATAGAATGTCAATTTGGAGCAATACACATAATCCACTTTGTCTGTAATGTAGAACACATGAAAGAGAATAATATCAAGTAAAGAAATGTAAGCTGGAACCAGTTTGTAAAGGATTTCAAATACCAAGTTAGAGAGTTTGTGTTTTATTAACAGTGGCAATTGTTCAGGGGCAATAGAGAGCCACCTGAAATTCTTCGGAAGGGGATTTATATAGAGAAATATGTTCTAGGAATCAATCACTATCACTAAACAAGTATTTAGTACTTACTATATACTGTGTCCTAGAGATACAAGTATAATGAATGAAATTATTCCTATTGGTAGTGAGCTTACATTGTAATAGGGGAAGAAAACAAGTAAATATAATAGGTATATACATACACATATACATATACATATACATATACATACACACACAGATATGTGTGTGATTAGTATAAGGTTAATAAATACAAATGTGTAAAAAATACTTTAATACAAGGGAGTGGGGGAGGTAGGACACTAGCAGATGAAGAGACCAAGAAAGAAATCCTATAGAAGATATTGCCCCAAATTGCATCTTAAAGGAAGAGAGATTCTGTATGACCTGGAGGCAAGGTGGCAGTACATTTCTAGTCTGAAGGATGGCTAGTGAAAAGAGAGGAAGTGGAGCATTGCATATGAGAAACAGAGAGAAGACCAGAATTTGGCTTGATCACAAAGTGTGGGAAGGAAAGTAATGTACAATGAGGCTCGAAAGAAGGGTTGGTCTAAGGTTGTGTAGGGCCCTAAAAGCTAAACAATGGAGTTACTATTTTATCTGAGAGACAGTAGGAAGCCACTGGAGTTGGTTGAGTAACATTTGCACTTGAGTAAAATACATTGCAAGTAGTGTTTAGGATAAATGAATGAATGAACAAGTCAAGCATTTATTAAGTGCTTACTATGTGCAAAATATGGTGCTAAGTTTTTGGGACACAAATGGGAATGCAACCCTGATCTCAAGGAGCTCACAGTCTAATGTAGAGAGAACATTTATGGAAGATTTCAGCTATATGTCAGATATAAATGTTCTCTGATCTTTTGATGGCAGTAGTAAAGCAGATGGTAATGCATCTTCTTTAAAATCATTTTGACTGATAAATTCATATCAGTTTCTGATGTTGAACTTGAGTAAATACCAAGGCCTTGGTGGCAAGAATGTTCTTTTCTGGGTCTTCTGTATCTGAGGCTATAGCACCTGTAGGAAAAATGGCTAGGCTGCACCTCTACAAGGGTTCCTGCCCAAGGTGCTGAGGGCACTGGGCTGAAAATATTGCTATTCCCAACCCTGTAAGGCTCAGGGTCCTGAGTTATCTTAATGATGGTCTGAGGGGAGATGGTGGTCTCAGCGGTGGAGTTGGTTTCACTTGCCTCATGCTTGTATCCTCCTCTTTCTCCCACAGATTGCCTTGTTGCTTCAGCTAGATGATTGCCTGCTTTGGGTGTCATAGTTGTTTGGAAGTCTTGGGAATTACTGGAACCTTCTCCACAGAAATTGCTTTCCTGGGTGATAGTTGTGAGGACTGGACTGGAAGTAGGACTGGTCTTCCAGGGATGGGGCAAGTCCTAACATTCCTTGAGCTCCTGTGCTTATACGCTTTTTGATGACAGTTGTTTTGCAATAGTTACTTGGGGTCATGAGGATGATGGGCCGCTGTGCACAATAATGTCCTTTCTTAATGATGTCTGGTACTTTGGGGAACACTGTAGTTTCTAAGGCTCTTGAATTCAGGGTCCTGTGCTATTTCCATCAGAGTGTGAGGGAGTATGATGGCCAAAGTGGTGGTGGTGGTAATTTGACTTATCTGGAAAATAATGTCTTCTACTTCTCCTTCATAGTTCATCTCTATTTCAATTATGGTTCCTCATCTACTCTGAGTGTGGCAGTTGCTTGGCATTTCGTAGGGATGGCTGACTCTTTCTCTAAGGAGTTGCTTCACTGGATGATGGTTATGAGGTCTAGGATGAAAACAGGGCTGATGGTCTTGGGGGTGGGGACATATTGCCACTCCTCTTGTGATTATCTACCTGTTTAGTAGCAATTCAGTCCAGAAGGAAGTGGAGTTGGATGATACTGGATGTTAAGAAGACTACAGAAGATTATTTTTGACACTGTGTGAAGGGTAGATAAGTTGCCCCTTACAGGAAGCTCACTTTCTTCATTAGTGTCATTTACCAGAAGCTACTTTGTCAATCCATGTAACTTCTTCTCTTTTCTAGAAACCCTTGCTCAACTCTTTACGGTACAGCATCAGCACACATCATTAATAGAAACAGAGACCCTTTGTAAAGTAAATTTTCAGATAATTAAGCAGAGAAGGAAGAGATCAACCATCAATCCTATTACTATTAGTAGTGGCCATCTTGTCAGAGACTGTGACACCTTAATCTTGCCAGAGACAGCCATGTTATTGCTAAAACTGATATTTATTGTGATCTCTGAGGATTTTTCTGGTAGAGCATATTAGAAGAGTCATCATTGACTTAGCACATTTTCCACAGTAGGCTCATCTCCAGATCTATATCAAACAGATCATTGTTCATTGTTCACAGAACAACAATTAATTGTCTGAATCCAGACAGCCTTACACAGATAGCAGTATATCTTCTTTTTCTCCTCTGTTAGATGTGGTAACTCCTCTTTTTGGTACTCACTATGTACTTTATAACAGTTAAGAGAAATATATCCAATATGACCTCTGTTGCATCAGATGCCCACCACACACGCTCTTTTCCTCCTTTTTCTTCTTGGGTTTCTGCTACTCCTTCATCAATAAATAGCTCTAGGATAATGGCTAGTCTATTCATAGGCAACCCAAACATCTCCTTTGGAATTTGCCTCAAAACCTTTTTCTTTTTTGTTCAATTCGATGGACTTATCAAGGGAGTTTTCCTTTTGCTAGCTATGTCACACTGGGACCACTATGTTGTCATCTCCCAACCACTGCACTATCCAATCATTATGTGGTATATTGATGCCAGGCTTCTATGTGGGTGGCTTTGTCCACTCCACTATTTAAGTTACACTGAGTGTTTGACTGCCATTCTGTGAACCTAACAAACTGTACAATGAACATCACATTTTTCCCTATTTCCCATTTCTTGAAAAGAGTATTTATAGGCCTTTAGCTTACATTTCATGTATACATGAAAACAGTGAGGACTCAAAATGACAGTCAACTAAATAATATAGGCTTCTATATTCATCATCATTATCATTGTAAAAAAAGTGACACGGAAACCTCATGCTCTTTCAGAACAATTTGTAAATGAGAATTTTGAGGAACTCTATTGTAGGAGTAGGAGTAGGAGTAGGAGTAGGAGTAACAATAATTCACATGGCACATGGTACCATTGAGCATTTCAAAGCATTGGAAAAGCTTTGCCAAGAAGTATGGGTAAATTCCAAGATAATCAGTGCTTTCCAAGGGTAATAAATCATAGTTATTATTTTGCCTCACCTTTTGTTGATAAAATGTGTAAATTACTTGGGGAAGGAGTTTCACATAATAAATATTGAGTCTTTTATCAGTGTTTTGTTTTGACTGAGTACAAAAATCAGTACAAAGTAACATGTATTTGGACAGAGCATAAGGTAGATAATTTTCTGACAATTGACTCTCATAATAATTATGATTTATGTTTAGATAGCACTTTGTAGTTATCTCATTTGATACTTGCAAGAACTAAGTGAAGCAGACAAGGTGATTATAATCTTCATTTCAGAGATAAGGACACAGGTTCAAATATTAAATGACTTGTTCAGAATCACCTTGCTAGTAAGAAATAGGAGCAGGACTTGAACTCAGGCCTTCTGAAGCTGTGACTAGTGCTATTTCACTACGTGATTATAAAATGGTATCCTACATGCATATTGGCAGAAGGAGGTCTGGGCAGCAACTGTGAGACTCCAAGAATGACAGTGATTTTGGTCAGCAGTAGGGTGTTTCAGGATCACATCATATGCATCACTCTGATGTGCTTTAAGAACAGCAGAAATCAAAAGAGAGGATGTAGAGGAGGGCCAAACATTACAGGACTGTCAATTTTGTTTCTGCATATTTGCTTCTGCAAGAGTACATAATTTGAGAGAATTATCAAGAGGAAGGATTGATGAAATAGTAAACCTTTTTTGCCCATTGTTCCTATCAACATCATGATAATGACTTGTAACCTTGGTGTTTCACACAACATGAGCCTGGCTGTCATGTACCTTGTGGAAACTAACAGTTATTGGTCCTGGGGGATACGATAATTCAGAAAGTCTACATGAAAATAGGTTAATTTTCTATGCTACCTGCAATGCAAAATTACTGATTCTGCTGTTTTTGTGAAACTTCAAATTACCATGGATACCCAAAATTACTTTGATTTAATTCAATTCAATATTCATTTATTAATGATAATAATAAGATGAGAAGCTATTAAATGTCCATTAAGTTCCTCTTTGCAGCTATTATACAAGGTACAGTGTTAGGTACTAGGCGTATAAGTACAAAACAGTCCTTTCCCTTTGGAAGCTCATATACCACCACCTCATATACCACCTCATATACCACCCATAAAAATAGCTAGTATTTGTGTGGGGCTTTGAAGTTTGCAAAGCTCTTTATATACACTATTTCATTTGATTCCCATAACAATTTTTGAAGTGAATGGTACCATTAATATTATCCCCATTTGATGGAGGAAGAAACTGAGGCTCAGAAAGGTTAAGTGGCCATGGTCTCACAGGTCAAAGATTCTTTATTATAAATTCAGGGCTGTTTCTACTACCACATGCTACCATAATTCCAATTTGAAGGTGCCCTTGTTCAATAGCAAGCCACTCTTTTCATCTCATAGATGGGATACACAGATTGCTATGCATTTTCCATGGTGTATTTTAAAGCCTGTCAACTCTATTATGGATATATGCACATAGAAAAATTGCTTTGTCTATACTTAAGCCCTAGCTACAGTGAAGCAAATAGAGTTTTTGTCACAGCATGATACTATCTAATGTTTACAATTTCTCAGTAAAGGGAAGGGTCCTATTTCCTCCCCGTCACTAAAAAAATTTCATATGCATGCCATGTAGACATCACAGATCTATTTCTCAAAGTTCTCCACTAGCTTTTAATGCTCAGTACATCTCTGATTTTTTTTCCAACCCTTATCATAGGTTCTTAGTGATTGAGCACAACCTCATTAGCTTGTAATATCTCACTATCAGGGCCCCATCGACATAATACCATTTCTCTGGCTAATATTTTTTACCACCTTGAACTTAGTGGGAGCACTGAGATTATTTCTAGAGAATGGGCTGCCACTTTCTAAATTCAATGCCATTTTGCCTATCCTTGACTGCAATACCGACAGCATCCTCCATCCCAACTGCTGTCTGCATGGAATCCATCTTCTTTGCCCCAATTTCTACTTCTGGCTCTATATGCGATTTTAATATCAGAATTGAGAATAACAGAATATTAGCTCTGGAAGGTACAAGGGTGACCTCACCCACAACTTGCTCATTTTATAAAGGGAGAAACAAGTTCACAGATGGAAACTTACTTGACTTCATGTTATGCAGGTAGTAATTTATAAATCTTGGATTCTAAGTTTTTTTTACTCCAGTATTCTTTGTACTAGACCACCATGCTATTCTTCCAGTTTAAAGGGGACTCTATAATCATGTCCTTGGACCACTATCTGGCCATCTGCCTCTCTGTTTTTGTGACTGAAAACATAAGCAAGCAATCAAGATACCTTTTCATTACTTATGGATGAAGTCTCTTGTCCAGTGTCTAAGGATTAAGGCTCTGTGACTCTAGAATCCAATGGAGGTCTGTTATTTGGAATATTTTGTTTCCCAAATCACAAAGAGATGTTCACTCTCTTTCTCAGAGTCCTCATAACCTTCTGGCATTTTTGTTCCTGTGCCATCTCAAGGCATCCCCCAGGGCCTGCTTAACTTTATCATTGCGGAGGCTAAAGATAAATGGATTCAGAAGTGGAGTGATGATGCATACTAAGGCTGAGGCCCCTTTCTTAAGTGACATAGACTGGCTCTCCGATGTGCGAATGTAAAGGAAGATGGACCCTCCATAGGCAATGACAACCACAGCAAGGTGTGAAGCACAGGTGGAAAATGCTTTCCTCCTTTCTTTGGCTGTTGGAGCTCGGAAGACAGTAGCAAAGATGCAGACATAGGAGACAGATGTCAGTCCCAGAGAGCCCAGAAGTGCAGCTGTGGAAAGTATAAAGGCCACTATCTTCAGAAGTTGGGTATCCCCACAGGACAGTTGAATCAATGGCCAGCTGTCACAGAAGAAGTGATCAATGATATTGGGGCCACAGAAAGGCAAGCTAGCCATGAGGATAGTAGGAGAGAGCACCCAAAGGAAACCAGCAATCCAGGAGGCTATCACTAGTCGGACACAGATGGGACCATTCATCAAAGTCTCATAGTGTAATGGGCGGCAGATGGCCAGATAGCGGTCCAAGGACATGACAGCTAAGAGGAAATAGTCAGTAGTGGCTAAGAGGAAATAGAGATAAGACTGCATGATGCAGCCAGCAAAAGAGATAGAGTAATTTCTCGTGATTATGCAGACCAGCATCTTGGGCACCACAACAGAGACCCATCCTAGCTCTAGGAGGGACAGATTTCTCAGGAAAAAGTACATCTGGGTTTGCAGGCGGTGGTCAGAGCAGCTAAGCACAACAATGAGCAAATTCCCCAGGATTGTCACCATATATGTCACCAGAAGCACCAAGAATAGTATGATCTGCAGGCTCCAGCTTCCAGGGAAACCAATCAGCACAAATTCTGTTACACGAGTCCAGTTCTCTGAATACATTTCCTTTTAGCTGTATGAGCAGAAGGATTTATGAGATCATTTGAAGTGTGGTGACAGATAATTCATTAATCAGCTATTTGTTGATCACTTAATATATGTAGGACACTGGGATAGACTCAGAGAACACAAAAGAGTCTCCAGTTTCAAAGGACTTGCCATCTTGATGGGAACAGAGGATGGATGATACCTTTGTGGGAAATCCTGATTATTTACAACCTGGATATTGGAAAAGTCTTTGTATATTTTCACCCATGCATTTTATATAGATAAATCTATAATACTTCATGCACATCCTTCCATGATATAAAGTCAAAGTCTCAGGTAAAGCACCCACTACCATTACTTTATGTTAAAGTGTTAAGGCTCCATTCTAGTTCCACTCAGTCTGGAAGACTGACAGCCTAGTAGTTGGGACATGATCATGTATCATTTAAATGTTTACATAGGACTTTCCTCATTGAAATCTTGTGAGATACCTAGAAAAGATATTATTAATCTCAATTTCATAGTCCCACAACTAGGGCATGTAATAAACTAGTCCTCAAAGTCAAATCTTTTGATTACAGATCCTGAACTCTTCCAGAGCCCACCGAGGTGCCTCCTAGCCCAAACTAACGTGCACCATTGAGTTGGTTATAGTGGAATAGGAAGAAAGTGCTGAAGGTCTGACTACTTTGTCATATAAATGAAGTTAGGATGAGTATTGTATAATACCCGTAACGGAAAATCAGAATTATTACTCTTGAAATCAACTTACTATGTTTAAAGACAGTAAGTCATATATTGAGCATATAGATTTACAATTAAAGCTATTCAGAAAGGAAATCGTGCTTTTATGACCTTCGCCCAATATGTTACCCTTTTGGCCTCTCAACAATCTGATTTCAGGGCAAATTACACTCCAAGGTTCATTAATAATACAAGGCAGAAAAAATGAAGTTCCAAGTGAGCGGCATATACAATGAACTATATGGGAATTCAGAACACGAGAGTATCATTAGGAGCTGGGACAAGCAGGGAATTCAAGACTTTTCCAATTTCCAAATGTGTAATTCATAGTGAATGGCAAAAAGCAGTAAAAATGGTCAATACATCATCTATATTCTCCACTATAAAGTGAGATAGATATTTACATACAAACACATAGTCTACCTAACAATAGCAATCATATATCATTTCCAAATGGAAGGAAGATACATTGAAAACATACCTTTTCTGATATGAAATCCATGATCAAGTCTTGTTACACAGAATTCTTGAAGCCTGGTCTAGAATATTTTTCATCTATAGTGGACTACAAGACTATTCTCCCCAAGCTGCCAAACTGATGTTCTTAAAGCATGGATCTGACTGTATCAAAAAAGTTTCTCTGGTTCCCTGTTGCTTCTAAACTACGCTCACCTACCTGATGCCAAGATCCCAACAAATGCTGCAGAGCCCAGTCAGAGCAGGTAGTGAGCAATACTTCTTTTCTCTTTTTTTCAGCCTCTGTTAGCTATTTGCCAGTGAGTGCTAGACTGTCCCTCTAAGCTGGAGACTGACCACTCATTCCACTCATATCCCTGTTTGAGGATTCACAGAGCTCATGCTCTACTCTGACCCTCATAGACAGTCCTGTTTTCTCAAAAATCACAAGATAGGTCTCTTCAGCTGCATCTCTCACCCTACCAAAATGGGAGGTTATGATTGATCACACCTCTTGACTGGACAGTGAATCACCAATGATTATCCTTCCAGTAAGATAGTAGACCACTAGTCCTTATCACTTGCCCTCTATCTGTCCCTTAAGGACCACTAGGCATTTCTATATGCCCTGGAGCTGAATTCTATGTGAACAATTAGATTACATAGTGGATAAAGTGCCAAACATGGAGTCAAGGAGACCTGAGTTTGAAACCTGCCTCAGATACTGACTTGCATGGTGACCCTGGGTAAATCACTTAAATTCCATCAGCCTCATTTTCCTTATTTGTATAATGAGGAATGAATAATATTAACACCTATCCCCTGAGGTTGAAGGTAGATAAGAAATGCAAAACACTTTGCCTAGTTTCAAGCTTTATATAAAGGTTGGTTATCATTATGTATTGTCTCCTCTAATTAGAAGACAGGTCCCTTGAAAGCTAGTGGTATTTTCCTTTCAAATTTTTATCCCTTCTATTTAGTACAATTCTTAGCAAAATAAATGTTTAATCATGCTGATTCTTTTATTCCTTCCTTTATTTATTTAGTCATTCTTTTCTCCTCCCCTTCTTTCTTTCTGGATAAAAATACCAGTACTTTGATTTGATGGTCAAAGCCTTTACAGTTTTGCTCTAACCTACTATTGTGGCTGATTTCATTTTATTCCTCCTCGCAGATTCAAAGTTTTAGCTAAGCTGACTTGTTTACTGTATCACATCCATTACAGTTCCTTGCTTGTCTCCATGTTTGTGTTCAGTCTGTTCCCCCTGCCTGGAATGCCTTCCTTCCTTATCTACTCCTACTGGAATCCCTAGCTTCCTTCAAAGCTCAGTTCAAGCGCCACTGATACCCAAGACTTTTCCAACATCTTCCCAGATGTTGGTACTCTCTTCCACTCTCTCCTCAAGAAAATTCCATTGTATTTACTTTGATTATTTTGTACTTACTGATTTATGTACATTTCCCCAGTAGAATATAAGTTTTCTAAGAGATGAGACCACCGAAATTTTGTTTCTGTATAATCAGTGCCTAGAATAGTCCCTAGAACATAGGGGGGCATAATAGAGGTTTTGTGAATGAATAAATGAATGTTAAATGGTTGACCCCAATCATCAGGACTCTAAATGGAAAATTCTTAACATATCCTCACAGAGCTGATAACTTAAGCTTTTGGCATCTCAGAAGCATAAAATCCTAGAAATGGAAGGATCCTTCAGGATGATTTAATTCAACTTCATTATCCAGATGATTTTGTGGAGTCTCAAAGGGATTAAGTAACATATTCAAAATCACACAGGTCCTACAGTTCATAGTATTCTGTTTCCCTTGTCCTTCTGCCTCAGAGGTCCACATAATCAGTCAACTGAACTTGAGTGAAGTCTGAATTGGGATCAAATATAGGCACTGACTTTGAAAAGCCATCAGTGCCCATAAGGTGAAAGAATTGAATTCACAAATCCATCCCAACACTTCATTCCCTTGGGGTTCTTCCCCTGGTCATTCAACTTCAAAAGACCCAACATGGTTCTAGGGCCAAGCAAGCTTCCCAAACAGAAAGAATGAACAATAGTTAGGGCTTCTCCCTCCTACTGAGTTGAAATAGATGCTCATTTGCAGCAGGAGGTGCAGTACTTTCTTTAAACTTTACACAGTTAATTCATTCCCAATTCTATCAATTAAAATTTGTTTTAACTTTCTTGGAGCTATAATCCCCGAAGATAACCATCTTGACCCATGCTTGTTAAACAAGAACACTGTAATTAACCTCTTGAGAGAAGAGACAAGTGCTGCCTTTGACTTCACTGTTGCTATTACTGCTATCTTTTTGACCCATAAAGAGAGCTAATATTGTTAGAAATATAACAAGCAAGTTTGGTAAATTGGGAAAGGGCCACTGAATTAAATCAGAGTTAGCAATCTGAAAGGTGTCCTTGACTAAGATATTAAAGACATGAGGCAGCTAGATGGTGCAGTGAGTAGAGCACTGTCCCTGGAGTCAGGAGGACATGTGTGACCTTGGGCAAGTCACTTAACCCCAATTGCCTTGCCTTCCTCCCTCCAAAAAATCGATTTTAAAGATAAATTCAGTTGAGGGTGGTGAGAAACTGGTACAACAGGATTCATGGTAGGTATGATCCTGGATCTTGGTGTCTATGAGAGAAGATTGTGGGACATCAGAAGGTTGTTCCAGGAAGTTTTGGTGTAATGAAATTTATTTATGTATGATAGGGTGGATAGGGAAGAATAATAGTAGCTTTTAATATTATTATCGTCTGCTTTCTAGATCTGAATTTGTTCAGTGCAATTAAATAAGCATGATTTCTTTAAGGAGAAATATGCCTTTGTTGAGTTTTTACCATTTTTCTGGAATCTTATTTCTTGTTTAATGTTACCTTCTCCATATACTTATTGCTTCAACAACATGGGTTCTCACAGTGGGACATATTACATAGGTTTCCCCTCCCTGAAAGGGTTTTATACCTAAAAATTACTTCTCTGTGTCTTCTTGTTACCCCATCAAAATTCCGTTTTTGTCAGTGTACCTGAGCTCAGCTAAGTATAAGTAGAAAAGCAATGCCCCTTTAAATTTCATCATCTCAGCAAATGATTTTCTGCGCCCAAACAACAAGCAAGATCATTATAGACTAATCCAACCCACTGAATTTGCTAAGTCAATGGGAGGCAGAAAGAAAAAGAGAGAAGGCTTGGGAAAGGGATAGCAAACAGTAAGAACTTTCACAACTGATACAGTCACTTTTCCTCATGCTTGTTCCATAACTAAACAAGGTTTTGAATGAATCAGATATCATCTAGCTCAGGGTAAGGTGACACTGTCTCTTTAAGGAATAGGCTTTCTGAAGTCAATGGATCAAAAACAATTGGCCGCGTACAAGAGGAAGATGCCTCAGTCTGCACTCTGAGTCCATCAGCTCTGTCAGGATGTCATGCTTTTCTAAAAATCTGCAGTAGCTCCCTATTTCCTTTTGGATAAAAAACACAATCCTCAGTCTGGCCTTTGAAGCCTTCGACAACGACGTTTATATGTATCTTTCTGGTCTTATTTCATACCATTTCTCTTTAAGAACTCTCTGTTTTACTTATAATGGCCTGCTAACTGTTCCCCAAATATGAAAGTCCATTCCTCACATAATATCTAAGGTCAACTGTGAAAACAAATGACCAAAAAAGTCACAGAGGTTATGCAAACACTGTTAATTCTGAAAATACCAAAGAGCTTACTACACTGGTTATCACAACCAAAGTTAACTCAAAACAACACAATAAAATAAAATGAAAGAGCTAACAGTGGTCATAAGCAAAAATTGTTTTTTATTCCATTGTAGGAGGGAAAGTAGACACATGTGTTGGGGCATTCTCTAGTAGGAGACCCACTTTAGTTTGGTTAATTTTCGAAACATATACTAGTTGCTGCACAGTGAGATGTAGCCCTGACTATGAAGGGTAACAGCAACAATGAGATAAGTTTGATTCATAGAAGGGCTTTGTGATGGGAACATGGATACTGTAGGTGCTTGTCCAGGCTCAGAGACCACTTCATGCTGGTATGAAAAAATTCTGGGATTTTGCCGTGGCTGAGCTCATCCAGAGGGTGAGCACAAAGGACTGTTCTTATGTCAAGCTCAGGGTGCAGCTCAATCGATGGGCCTTAGTTCTAGAAAACAGCATGTCTCCTAATAGTAAAAAGAGGGGTAGTCTTGGCATGGGGATCCTCATGCTAATTTCCTTCTAAGTACAACTCAGCTGCCTCCTTTTATACAAGGTCTTTCCTGATAGTTTTAGTTAAGTTAGTTAGTTAACTAGTGCTCCTACCCTCTTGGAATCATTTTGTAACTTGGTTTATTCTTTAATTTTTTTTTACTCATGTACACATTGTATCCTTTCATTAGACTGGGCATTCCTAAAGGGTGTGGACTATTTCAACTTTTTTCTTTCTATTGTAGCACCTAATTCACTGAGTATGCCTTTAATAAGGGTTAAATTGAATTGAATTACGCAAGATTTTTATACATGTAAATCTGTGTGAAGGATGGATTGTAGAAGAGAAAAACTGACCACAAGAAGACTATTTTAGAAACCAATTCTAATAGACCAGGCGAGGGGAAATAAAGACCTAACCTGGGGTGGTGACAGTGGCACTGGAAATGACAGAATGGCTGGGAAAAAAATACATTTTTTATGGCAAAATCATCAAGAAATGGAAAGTGATTGGATACAGGGAGTGGGGAGGGGCAAGAATTAATCAAGAATGACTTGAGGGGTTGATGACTGAGAAGACGTGGTACCCTCAACAGTAATGGTGAAGTTATGGGGAGAGGCAGGCTTTGGAGATTAGAGGAAGCACTTTGTTTTGGAAATTTGGAATCTGAGAGAGTTGGTGAGACAACCAAATGTCCTCAGCAACAGGACACGATGAAATATGTGACGCAGTCCTTGCTCTCAAGGATCTTGGAATCAATGAGGAGTTATGGGAAATGTCAAGTTTTAGAATAACTATGATGCAATGTCAGGTGAGGTAAATGCCAAGGAAGGATTCAGATAGAGTGCTTGTGAGGAATGTGAGGATCAATTTTGTGATCCTCCTTGTCTTACCCCTCTGATCTGTATTTGGATTGTAACCTTTCTTCACTTCTACCTCCTAGAGTTCTCAGCTTTCTACAAATCACAGTTCAGTAGCAATCTCCTCCACAAGGCCTTTCTCAACGAATCCTGCCTGTTGCTAGTTTCTCTCCCTCAATCTCTCTCTCTCTCTCTCTGTCTCTCCTTTCAAAATTAATTCATATAACACCATACATACTTTGTATTTACTTAGCTGTATGTATGTGGCATTTCTCCAGTAGAATATAAGCTCCTTGAGGGCAAGAATTATTACATTTATGTCTTCGTATCACCAGTGACTAGCACTGTGTCTCGAATAAATTATCAAGCACTGTGCTGGATAAATGTCTGTTGAATTGAATTCAACTTTAATATGGATGCTAAAGCATCTAGTACTGTCCCTTCCATTACCCGGTTACAATGTTACAGGTCAGGAAAACCATAGAGGAAAGATTGATTTATTTAACTGTTTTACTGATCCATACAGCTTTAGCTTGCACTTAACTGGGATAAGCTCCCTATGTACAACACTGCTAACAATTCCCATCTATTCTGGAAACAGAGGATTTAAAATTCCTCCAGATACTTGTTCAAATCCTGTGATGTAGAGGAATTACTTCCCCCGTGCCCCCACCAATACCAGAAAAATAAAAATACGGGGTGCCTTGCCTCTGTTGTTTGCTTCCATTGTACCCTCTTTTAGATATGTTGGCACCATTTTGCACATACCCAGTCTAAGAATAGGAGAATAGGCACCTCGGTTGTCATGGCAACTTGCTTTCCTCAGTACAGCGCAGAGCTTGATATTTTGACATTCCTATGATACTCTTTATATATTCAATGCATTCTGTACACATCTTGGATCCAAAGATTCTTTATTTATTTTGATAAAATACTTCTAAAAATACAAGACAGTTTTAAAGATAAGCTATAAAGAGCCAAAGTTAATTCTCAAATTATAAAGGAGAGGGGGGCAGAGAATGAGAGGGAGAGAAGAGAGAAGGAGGGGAGAGAAGAAAGAGAGAAAAAAGAGAGCATGGCATAATGGAGAATTAGCCTCAGAGACCAGAAGACATGGGTTTGAGTTTTGTCTCTGACGCATATTGAGTGCGGGCAATTCACTTTATTTTTCGGTGTGTAGAGGGAGTATCTAACTGGAAGGACTTATATTAATTGAATCACAAGCTTATTCATAAAATTTCAGAGGGCCAATCAGCTTCCTGCCTGCCACACCTTTTTCAGTTTTCTCTTGCTCTTGGTTTCTGTCACAAAATTCAATAAACAGGGCCACTTGGTGGTAACTTGCTTGAATTGCAGAACTTATATCTAATACAGGTGTTGTTTCATTATTCAGTCATGGCCAACTCTTCATGACCCCATGAACCATAGAGTGCCATACCCTTTGATCCTTCAGTATTGTCTGAAGGCTGTCCAAGCTCATGCTCATTGCTTCAGTGATATTATCTATCCATCTGATCCTCTGCCATCCTCTTTCCCTTTTGCCCTCAATCTTTCCCAACTTCCGGGTTTTTTCCAGTGAGTCCTGTCTTCTTATTATGTGGCCAAAGACCTTCCAGTGAATATTCTGAATTAACTTTTTTTGAAATATTGACTGCTTTGATTTCCTTGTTATCCAAAAGACTTTCAAATTCAAAAGAGTTGATTCTATAACACTCATCAGACTGTAACTTTGACGATAACAGACTTTTGTCAGCAAGGTGATATCTTTGCTTTTTAATGTGCTGTCCAGATTTGCCATAGTTTCTGTTCCAAGGATTAAATATGTTTTAATTTCATGACTGCAGTCAACATCTGCAGTGATCTTCAAGATGAAGAATACAAAATCTGATACTGTTTCCATTTCTTCTCCCTCTATTTGCCAGGAAGTGACGGAACCATTTGCCAAGGTCTTAGTTTGTTTTTTATTTTTTTTTGATGAGGCGCTTCAAGCCAGCTTTTACACTCCCCTCTATTACCCTTATCAAGAGACTTCTTAATTCTTCACTTTCAACCATAGTATAGTAATGGTATCATCTGCATGTCTAAGATTGTTGCTGTTTCTCTTAGCCACCTTCATTCTGGTTTTTGATTCATCCAACCTGGCATTTTGCTTGATGTACTCTGTATGTGAGTTAAATAAATAAGGTGACAACATATATCCTTGTGTTACTCCTTTTCCAATCTTAAACCAATCAGTTGTTTCTTATTCAGTTCTGTTGCTTCTAGTCCCCTATGCACATTGTATAGGAGACAAGAAAGAATATCTGGTACTCCTCTCTTTTTGAGGACTTACCATATTTTGTTGTGATCTACAAAATAAAAGGCTTTTGTATAATCAATGAAGCAGAAGTAGATTTAAAAAAAAAAAAACTCACTCTCTCCATAATCCATCAAATTTGCTCAGACTGGCCTCTAATTCTTCTGCCTCTTTGAAAACCAACCCGCTTTTCTGGCAATTATCAGTTCCCATATTGCTGGAGCTTGGTTTGCAGAATCCTAAGCATAACTTTGCTGTCATGTAAAATGAGCATGATCATTCAGTAATTTGAGCATTCTTTGTCATTGTCCTTCTTTATAGTTTGGACATAAATGCACCTTTTCTAATACATTGGCCACTGTTGAATTGCCCAAATGTACAGCCACATTAAATATAGCCCTTTGACAGAATAATTTTTTTTTCAGATTTTAAATAGCTCAGCTGGAATTCTGTTCACCTTTATTTGCTTATTGTTAGCAATACTTGGTAAGGCCCACTTGACTTCATCCACTTGGATATCTGGCTCTAGATCAGTAACCACACCATTTTGTTTACTGATGATATTGAGATCTTTCTTGTATAATTTTTCCATATATTCTTGCCCCCTCTTTTTAGTCATTTCTACTTCTGTGAAGTTCCTGTCATTTCTGTCTTTTATCATGCCTAATTTGGTATAGAATTTTCCCTTGACATCTCTAATTTTCTTGAAGCCACCTCTTGTCTTTCCCATTGTATGCTATTTCTTTGCATTGCTTAAGAAAACCTTCTTATCTCTCCTTGCTATTCTCTGTAAACTTGTGTTCAGTTGGATATAGCTTTCCATTTTTCTTTTCCCTCTCACTTTCGATAGTCATTTTGCTTTCTTGCTCTTATTATTCTTTGGAATTTTTTTTTTGGTTGCTGCCTGTTATACAATATGGAAAACCTCTGTCTATAGGTCTTCAGGCACTCTATCTACCAAATCTAATCCCTTATGTCTATTCATCAATTCCACTTCATATTCACAAAAATATTATAGGACATATCATATTAGCAAGCACCCTAGCACACCCTGGATGGCCTGCTAGCACAGGTTCTTTGACCTGCTTTTCTAAAGAAAAGACAGCTTTAAAGGGGTCAACAATATTACTTTAACCAAACATATGAGTAGAAAGAACTGATTATAGAACATACAAGCTGAGAAATTAGCACAGAGATTCAACAGACAGGGCTCCAATCGTCTGAACAAAGTAATACAACCACCTACATACACCACCAGACCAGGAAAGCACCAACATCTGAGGGGGGCTCTCAGCGTCCCATCCAGGGAATCAAAAGGTCCTTCTCATGAATATATATATATATATTTCAACTAATAGGCTTTGAGTTGGAAGGCACCACAATTCTTGTGACTCAGCACCTAATTAGCTTAGTACCAAGAGGTGTGAAAGTCTTCCTACAAGTAAGCCTCATTGCAAGTAAATTCCTCCTTAGGAAACTTCCTCTCTCAATGGAATCTATGTGACTCAGGATGTATCATAGCTGTGAAAGCAGCAAGACACGTGTGATTGAAATACCTGTGTACTTTTAGACCTGGAAATATGACTCCTATTCCAAGGGAAAAGGGGACACATATAGTCACATAGGCCTATTAATGCATGGAGAAGATCTTCATATTCCAATAACATTACACATATCTATGTGGTCTGGTGGTTTTTCCCTATTTTTCTTAATTTGTCTAAATTTTGCCATAAGAAGTTCAAAATGTGAGCCATAGTATTGTTTTAACTGGATCTATAGAACTTCTCCATCTTTAGCTGCAAAGTATATATATTTCATTAATGAGTATCTGGTGATGTCCATGTGTAGTTTTACATTTTGGGTTGTTGACAAAGAATGTTTGGTATGACCAGAGAGTTATCTTGACAAAACTCTGTTAATCTCCACCTGTCTTCATTTTGTACTTCAAGGCCACACTTGTCTGTTATACCAATTACCTTTTGATTTCCTACTTGAGCATTACAATCACCGATGATGAATGCGTCATTTTTTGGGTGTCATTTCTAGAAGATGTTGTAGGTCTTCCTAGAAATCGGAAGCTTTTGGCTCTTTGGCATCAGTTGTTAGAGCATAGACTTGCATAACTGTGTTGTTGAACGGTTTGCCTTGGATTTGAATACATATCACTATCATTTTTGAGATTATACTCCAGTATTGCTTTTCTCACACTTTTATTATCTATGAGAGCTACTTTGTTTCTTCTAAGGCAGCAGTTCTCAACCTGTGGGTTGTGACCCCTTTGGGGGTTGAATGACCCTTTCACAGGGGTCACAGAGGTCACCTAAGACTATCAGAAAACACATATTTCCGATGGTCTTAGGAACCAAGCCACCGCTCCTCTATCCGTCTTTAGACAGGTCTGCCCACATGCAGTTACGCCCACATACGAGTATTAAAGGGTCATGGCATTAGGAAGGTTGAGAACCACTGTTCTAAGGTATTCTTGTCCACAGTAACATATGTAATGATCACCTGAATAAAATTCACCTATTAAAGTCCATTTAAGTTCACTGACACTGAAGATGTCAATGTATAAACTTTCTGTCTTCAATTTGACCACACTGAGCTTACCTTGGTTCAGAGATCTTATTTTCCAGGTTTCTATGCTATCTTGATCATTATAGCATCAGACTTCCTTTTCATCACCAGACACATGCACAACTGAACTTCCTTTTGACTCTGGTCCAATTGCTTCATTATTACTGGAGCTACTTGTAGTTTCCCACTGCTTTTCCCCCTTAATGTGTTGGATACCTTGTAACCTTAGGAGTTCATCTTCTGGTATCATATCTTTTATCATTTTATTACTGTTCATGATGTTTTCTTGGCAAAGATACTAAAATGGTTTGCCATTTCTTTTTCCAGTGGATCACTTTTTTTTTCAGAACTCTCTACTATGACTTGTCCATCTTGATTAATCCTGTATGGAATAACTCATAGTTTCAATGAGTTGCACAAGCCCTTCTGCCATAATAAAGCAATGATCTAGGATCTAATAAATAATCAACTTCATAGATACTCAGTCTGAAAAAATCAGAATTATAAAATGATAGAAAATGCATAATAACCAGAAGTACAGAAACCACAGAAGGAAAAAATCTGAAGGTGCTTCATCCTGCATGACTATCAGTGGCCACATTGCATCCACTTACCTATCTACACATTTCAAATTGTAACCCTTTGTACATGCTGTTTTATGTACATGCTATTTTATGTCCACGCTGACTTACTAGCTATCCTTGAGACTCAAAATTCCATCTCTTATCTCTGAATCTTTCCAAAGGATCCCTATACCTTCAACATGTTCCCTAATTACCTCTGGCTCTGAGAATCTCGGATATCCTTCAACGTAGCCCCTCATATGGGAAGACTGTCATAGACCTCTGAGATTTTAGTATTCTCTTCTTCAAATTACAATGTATGCATTTATGCATTTATTTGTTGGTATATTATTTAGAGAGCCTCTTAACTGATCTCCCTGTGTCTAGCCTCTGCCTTCTCTAATTCACCTTCCATACAGTTGCCAACCTATTATTACTAAAGCACACATCTAACCATGTCACTCATTTGCTCAAGAAGCTTCAGTGGCTCACTATAGCCTCTAGGATAGAATACAAAAGTATCTGTTTGACATTTTAATGAACCCAAAAAGGTAGATGGGTCATGATGTTGATAGAAATTGATTCACTTACCTAACCCAATGTCTCATTCTCCTGAATTGTTTCTCAGGGACATTTTAGAGGTTTTTTTTTTTATCTCAGAGGACACAGATAGTCCAGTTCCTTGCATGGAATGCTCTAACCTGAGAAAATACTTCTCTCTCCTAATGACTTGAAGCACAGCCATTTCTGCAGCAGCAATAGTCCAAGTCCCCCAAATTGTATACTATTAATTCATTCCCAGTCCAAGCAATTAAAATTTACTTTCACTTTCTTACAGTCATTATCCTTTAAGTACATTGACCTGCAGTCATTAAACATGAGGGTAAAAGATGAGTATTGACTGTTGTTTTAGTACTGCCATAACTACTACATTTGTGATCAAGAGTCAGAGCTATGCTGAGGGTTCTGTGTTTTCTCCCTGACCTTTATGATTAGGGTCATTCTTTCTTTAAATAGTATTGACAAATCATGGTTGAGGCAGAATAGGGGATTGTAGAGGGGAAAAAGGAAGAAGGTAATTTGTCTAAATAGGGCTCATAAAGATATCAGACTCATCTATATACACCTGTGTAGTTCATGGCCATCGCTGATTACCAAGACAAAGAAGGTGAAGTCTGTTTTAACTTTCTCACATATCTTTCAGTCTACATGGTTCTCTTTATCAACTTGAAGTTAAGCCTAAGTTCATATGAGTACCCATACACAGCTATAACTCGCAATTTTTACGCCTGGAGCATGGGATGACAGGTTTAGGGAATGGTATTGTGCTTAGCTGTGTTGTGTCTACTGAGAGGTGGTGTACCTTAGGACATCACAAATTTACTATGCTACTAAAGAATTGACAACTTCTGTAAAAGTGTGGAATGGGCTTGATGTGGCCACTGGAGCAGAAAAGCACGCTCCAGATAGTGTTGTTGATATCCTCCAAATTGTGGTAACAATTGGTAAAATACCAGATTCCCTGTCCTAGTTACTATTCTCAATACATCTTAGGGAAAGGGATAGGGTATCTATACAGTGCAGTTTTCCCCTAGAATTCTCCTAGGTACAGATCTACTGAGAAAGGCAGGTGTTCTGGCAAAGGATAAATTAGTAGTAGGAAAGGTCAGGGGAGAGTCTTTTAGGTGAAGTATACCTTTGGTTGTATTGTACTATTCTTTATATATATTTTTCTCCCATGGTCTTCAAACTATATACTAGCTATCTAGAATATTCCAAATGGATTTTCCTGCCTAGGTCTGCCTTCCTTGAAAGTGCCCCATACTCCGAATTATTTTTCTCTATTCTTCCCAGTCTCTCTCTCTCTCTCTCTCTCTCTCTCTCTCTCTCTCTCTCTCTCTCTCTCTCTCTGTCTCCAAAAGTTTGTTCCTGACTATTGCCTCCCTTTATCTGTCTTTCTTTTTATCACTCCTCTGCTCCTTTCCCTTCTCCCTTTCCTTCATACTTTTCTATTGGATTAGATTTCTATACACAGTTGAATGTTTATATATGCTCTCCCCTCTTTGAACCAATTTAAATAAGAGTGATCTTCAAGTGATGCCCCACACCCTCCCTATTTTTCCTCCTCTGCAAAAGCTCTTCCTTATGTGCCTCTGGGCTTTTCATTAGGAAGTTCTCTATAACATGGAATATCCATTTCCTCTCCAAAGGATTATGCTCAGTTTTGTAAGGTAGGTTATTAATGGTTGTAATTCTAGCTCCTTTGCCTTCCAGAATATCATATTTCAAGACTTCCTCTCCTTTAAAGTGGGTGCTGTTAAAATCTGGAGACATAGCTATGTGGCTCTCATCCCAGGAGAAGAGCAGAGCAGAGCAGAAATTCAGCTCTAGCCTTTTGTCCAGCATGTAAGTATATAGTAGAATAACCAGTGTAGGAGTCCCAGATCCCAGATCAAAGCACTCCTGCAGAGTCCAAAGACCAAGTAATTCAGTTGCTCTGAATGTGTAGAAGTTCCCAGGATGCTAACAGTGACTCAGTCCAACAGCAGTCTACTGAAATGATCAACTATGTATGTTGCAAATAGAACCATATCTGAATCAGGAACTTGCAGAGTTCAGACCAGGAAGGCAAAGTTTTGTTCAATAAATTGCAACCATATCTGCCCAATCTATGGTACTCTTGTTCTCCAAAAAGCTTACCACAAGGTTTCTAACTCACGTGATGAATGTCTTCTGCACTGTCCTCCACCATCTTAAGGGTATCACTAGGACATTTTGTCTTTCCACCTATCATGTCTCACTCTTTCTTTATTACTGTTAAATCCTTGATGACATCTTTTACTCTTGTTCTTTAGGGCTTTTCATTGGTTATGTGTTACCACCTGCTCACACCCTGCTCCTTCCACACCATGCACTTTTCCAGCTGCTTTTTTTGGTACTCATATTTAGTTCTTTAGAGGCAGTGATACTATAGGTTGTTGTTATGTAGTAGCACCAGTAAAAATCTTGTATAGAAAAGGTGGGTGTTTGCTTTCCTGTGGAACCTGGGGTCAGTAAAAGTGATTGGAAATTTTCCCAAATCAGTCCAAGTTTCTGTTCTTTTCAAATGTGGATCCATCTCATTGTTTATTTGATATTTCTGCCCCAGATATTTAGGTGGCTGAATGATATCTATAGGATATCCAACCAAATGTGTGTTGAAATTTGGGCAATACACATTCTTTATCTGCTTGATTTTTGCTATGTATATGGACAGACCAAATTCCTTTGAATAATCACAGGTATTTTCTAGGGGGTTTTGGGTCTTGATAGAGTGAGTCTAATTTCCTTGCAAATCATGAGCATTTGGAGGACTTCACTAACTATCCCTTTCCCCAACCTGGATTCTGGATCTCTTCCAGTACAATGTCAAATACTTTTGGCTGAACATAATTCCTTTTTTTTTGCACCTAACCTGATTTTTGTTATCATCAATACATTAAACAAGGTTCTTTCTGTTATATCCTCTGAAGAATCTTCAGTAATCTTTGTTTAGAGTCATATTTTATGGGTACTCGAGGTGGCTATGTGGGAGCTGTGGTACCTTGCTGCTCCTATGCTGCCATCTTGGCTCCACCCCGAGTAATCTTGGTATATAGATGGGAGCTATCTTGCTGTAAAAGAACCTATAAGGCAAAGTTTTCTTCTACCAAATCTTTTTTTTTAATTAAAAAAATAAGCACAATGGGATTTCCCACATTTTAAATTAATTTTGAGATGGTAAATCTATTTTCCTTTCTTGAATATCATTTGACAAAACTTACTTGTTCCCTTCTAATACCCACATTGAGAATTAGTGTAAAGATTACACTCATGGTTTTTCATAGATGACAAAATCAGCATATGTAGTGATAATAATTGGTATTCTCTGCTCCCTTGTTTTTTGGAATTATTTTGGTGTCAGGTTTTTTTCATGTCTTAAGAATTTTTTTCTTTCAGACAACTTGCCTCTCAAGTCCTTCAATACCCTCACAATTTTATCACCTTCAACATAAATCATCTCTGTATATAATTGTTTAAATCTGGTTGCTTTGCCCACCTCTGTTTCTTTTAATGCCATTTCTACATTTTTATACAAAGTCATTGGATACTGTGATGTCAGAGTCCAAATTTGGTGGTTCCTTTGTCTTTGATGCAGAAATCAATTACATAAAATACATTTTGTAGGAGGCTGCAAACAAAAGATGAATGAAAACAATTTGCAAAAACTTTTCCTTCACACATAGTTCAAAAGTCCCAGAATGGATTTTTAAAATTATAGATATTTTTTAATTTAAAGAAATTATTTTCTTTTCCATCAATGTCCTGACCAAAGAAAAAGAAAAAGAATTCTTTCAATTCCTACCATTAAAAAATATTTTTTTTCCTCATTCTGTACCTTGTGTCTGTCACCTCTTTGCAAGGAGGTGGATAGCATGCTTTGCTATCTACGCTCTGGAATCATGAATGAGCATTGCATTGACCGTAGTTCGTACAATTTCAGTCATTTGTCTTTATCATGTTGTCGTTATTACATAAAATTTTCCCTTGATTTGACTGATTTCATTCCATATTAATTTACTAAAGTATTCACATTTTTAAATTTTATATTGTTGATGTTATTATATAAATTATTCTTCTAGTTCTACTCACTTCCTCCTACATAATTTTTTATGTACGTCCATATTTTTTGAGATCTCCTATTTCTTTTCTTTTTTAAAAATAAATTTATTTATTCTTGGTTTTCAACATTCACTTCCATAACATTTTGAGCTGCAAATTTTCTCCCTATCTCTCCCTTCCTCCCCCCATCCCAAGACATCATGTGATTTGATACAGACTCTACACACACACACACACACACACACACACACACACACACACACAGACAGACACACAGAAAAAGAGGGACAGAGAGAGAGAGAGAGAGAGAGAGAGAGAGAGGCTGTTTTATTTCTCAGCCAGTATCAAGTAGTTTTGATGATTGCTGCTTTATAATACAACTTAAGATCTGGTATGACCAGGTCATCTTCCCTTGCATTTCTTTTTGTTAATTCTTTTGAGATTCTAGGCCTTTAGTTCTTCCAGATGAATTTTGCTATTATATTTTTTTAACTCGATAAAAATATTTTTTGGTAGGTTGGTATGGCACTGAATAAGTAAATTAACTTAGGTAGAATTGTCATTTTCATTATATTTCTTCTTTTCTTACAGAACAGTAAACTTCCATCACATTCATTTACATGAATGACTGAACAATTTACTTAGCCATTCCTCAATTTATGGTCATCCCATTATTTTCCAGCTTTTGACAACACAAAAAGAGATATTTTACTGTATGTAGGACCTTTTCCTCTGTTTAAAATCTCTTTTTGGTGTAGACCTAGTAGTTGTATAGCAGGGTCAAAAAGCATGTACTGTGTAAATTTTTGTTTATAAATTCTGATTTCTTTTTAGAGTGGTGGTACTCATAAACAGGTTCACCAACAGTATATTAATGTTTCTATTTTCTCACTGTCCCTCTAATATTTGTCATGTTCCTTTTTGTCATCTTTGTCAATATTATGGGTGGGATGATGGGTGAAACCTCAGGAATAATTCAATTTGCATTTCTTTCACCAAATCAAACGCTTTTTCTTAAAAAAAAATACTATAATACCGATGACCTTCTCTGTATTGTAATTTGTTGTCAGATGGTAAAGATGTCTTGTGGACATTTTTGGGAAATGGTATATAAATAAATATAATGCTTTAAGAAAATAAAATAATAAACTGCTTTGGGAAAATAAACCATAATTTGCAAACAAACATTTAAAATTCATTAATGTAGAGTGGGATTGGGGGATAGGGAACTGATTTTTTTTTTATCCCAGTGGAAGAATATCTTTATCTTCTGCTCTCTAATTACTTTCCCTATGTTCTTTTCAGGAACCTCCAAAACTTGGATATTAGGCAAGTTCTTATTTGGGTATATCTCAAAACCAATTCACTTTGACAAACATTTATTTAGTGCCTTTTATATGAAAGATATGGTGCTTGGTGCTGGGGACACAAAAAACAAAAATCAAATATTCTCTGCCCTGAGTGGGGCTTACCACATAAGGATTCAGTAGCTCTGCATGCTCTCCGTCACCAATTATAATCTTACCAGCTACCCCTGAAAGGAACCCTCATGCATTTTTGTTTTTTATTTGTTTACTCACATAGAGCCTTTCAAAATCCCTTTTTTATTTTTTGATTTGTTTGTTTACTTTTAGTTTACAAGATTCAGTTCCACAATCCCTTGAGTTTCAGATTTTCTCACCTCCCTTTCCTCCTCCACCAGGCTGCTTGCAATCAAGTATAGGATCTGCAAATATAAAAATCCCTTTTTATTGCCTTAGCATCCATCACCAGTCTTAACCCCTTAAGCACTTATCTTTTTGTGATACTATTATTACATGTCTATACCACTCTATTGTGCTTTTTCAAAGCTAACTTCTCTTGATTACAATCTCTGCACATATATGTGTGTTTATGTATACACACAGACACATTCACACACACATGCAAAACTTTGAATAGTTTAGTGAGGGCCTTGTATTTTGAGTCTTTTGCCAAAAATATGTATTTTTAGAATTGTTCCTTCCCCTTTTCTTCCTTATAGGAATAATTTTTGTTTGTGGTTGCATGATTTATTATGTAATTATTGAGATCTACTTCCTCTAGGACTCACTTCTCCTGCATAATTTTAGGTTTTAGTATTATATCTACCATTTCTCTTAATCTTTAAAACCTACTCTCTGGACATTTAAAAAACTTATAAGATTATAACTAGACTTTTTCTCCTATTCTATTATTATTTTGGGGTGAAATTATTACTTTTGTCTCAAGGTTCATGAAAAAGAAATTCTGTGTAGAATTGAACACAACACTATGGGGACTATAATGTACCTCATTCTGAACACTCTGCTTCTTGCAAGATTGTCTTGAGTTTTGGGGCTGTCTAGTCACACAGTTGATTATGTTTTGCTTTCAATTTTTGAAAATGTCCAAATCTTTTGCATGCAAATATTTTTCATTTCTACTATTACAGAATCAGATAATAATATTTTTTGAACGAATCTTAGACATAATCTAGTTTAATCCATAAATTATCAAGATTCTCTTCTATATCATATCTAACAAGTGGTCATTCATTCTTTGCTTGAAGACTTACCATTTCATCCAGAGAAATCCCATTGCATTTTTTTCTGATAATTCTAAGTGTTATTAAGCCTAACTTTCCCTCTTTTCTGCTTCTAACTCTTGTTGTTAGTTCTGCACACTAGAGCCAACTAGATAAAGTATAATCACTCTTCCATGTTTTAGCATTTCAAATACTTGATGACCAGTTGGTTTATTCACATGACATTCTCTATTCCTCAAGCTAAGTACCCAGGTTCCTTCAATAAGTTATAATATAGGAGACATTTAAGGTCCTTCAATATTCTGGTTGCCCTACCTTCCTACAATGTAGTGCCCAGGCCTGAACATGGTACTCCAGAAGTAGTTTAACCAGGGTAGATTGTTGTTGCAGATACTGTCACTTCCCTAGTCTCACACACTATATCTCTCTATATGGTACAAAGCATATACTTAGATTCTGTTTCTTGGCTTCCCTGTTACAGTATTGAACCACCAGATCAATTACAGACACTGTTTTCTTGCCATTCCTACTTCATCTACTTGTGAATTTAATTTTTTGAATCTGGGTTTAAGAATTTGCATCTATATCTATTAAGTTTCTTTATGAGATTCAGCCAATTGTAGCTGGTAGAAATTTTTTGAACATTGCCTTGACCATGCAACTTATTTACTATCCTTTCCAGCTTGGTATCATCTGAAAATGTGATAAGCATGCCATCTATACTTCCTTATGTCATTCATTAGAATGTAGAACAGCTTAGTGCCAAGTAAAGATTCTTGGGGTGTGTTGCTAGTAACTTTCCTCCAAGTTCATATGAACTCATTGTTCTCCCTAAAAATGAGATTTTCATTTTCTTAATATGAGTATATCTTCTTAATCTCACTATCCTTTTTTTCTTATATATTTGTTTTAAATGAGTTAAACAAATCATTCATAGCCATATTCTTGTCATGATTACAATGCCACCAAATCTTGCTGATGACACCTTTGATATAATATTAATCTACATTTAGTAGGAGGTCTAGTATATGTTGTTTTTATCCATACTTTGTGCATTTATATAAGAGACATCTTGAGTTCACGAGCTTTTGTTGTCTCACTTCTTAGACCTTGCCTCCTCTGAATTACTGTTTCTCTCTACTATTTTTCTTCTTACACATTTTCTTTTACTGCTTATGGTAAATGGATTAAAAGAGATAAGTAGGAAGTTTTCCTTCTTTCTTCATGTTCATTTTTAAAACTAGCTTCTGATTGACTTACTCATTAGCTTTCTTCCTCTATAGTCTGACTTCTTTTGTTCCCCTTTATGCTTAGAAAAAGTTGAGAATTCCTTGGGAGCAAGAGTTAAGCTTCAAGTTCCAATGTAAACTAGGAATTCTATGATTGTTATTCATCTTTTCACCATTTTAGAAATATTTATTTAATGACTATTGAGTACAAACCATTGTGCTCAATACTGAGGGTGATATAAAAGAAAACAAAAGGCATCTTCCTCATCTTCAAGAATCACCAATTCAGTAATGGAGATAATACAGCTCGCATAAAAAAGAACATATGATTAATTCACAAGACCAGTATAAAGCACCTAATGAAGTTTGACAAGCTGACTATAATTTACATTCAGAGGAATCAAGGACAGATTCGTGAAGGAAAGGTCTTTGGAGTTGGATATTGAAAGGATGATGTTTTAAGAGGTAGAAGGCATTCTGGGTATTGAGAATCATGTGAACAAAAGTATAAAGTAGATCTTGGGAAATTTGGGTTTTCTGGTCATCTCGTGCTATCTATGATGATATTTGGATCTATTTGTAAGACCTTTTGCCCCAGAAGCTCATTTATTAAATTAATTTTTTCCCTTAGAAATAGAATGCTGTATTCTTCAAAGAATACAAGACTTTCTATAAGAAGAGGTGGAAGCACAAACAAGCACTGATTATGTGCATGTATTCAGTTCCATTCATTCAGGTGACACGTTTATTAAGTGTCTATCAAGTGCAAAACATTGTGCTAGAAATTGAGGGTGATACAAGCCTCAGGGATAATACAGTCTATTAGGGCAGTTGAAACACATACAAGAATAACCATATAAGACAAAGTAGACTGTGACAAAGGGCAGAAGAGAAATATGAATGCAATGCTATTCCAGCACTTGGAAATGGGTTCCTAATTTTTAAAAGCAGAGATAAGGTGGACTTTCTGGATGGCAGGAATGGTATGAGAAAAAGCACAATGGTAGCATTGCATATAAGCATTTTTGGGGAATGGTAGATAGTTCATGTGGATTTAAATGTAGGGTACATGTTTGGGAGCAGTGGTAAAAACAATGGAAATATCATCTAGGGCCATAACATGGAGGATTTTGAAAGCAAGATTGTCTTGGGTACTAGAATCATTGGCTAGGAAATGGAAAACTACTAAAGGTTTTAAGCAGAGGACTGGAAAAATAAAAGTACTGTTACAGGAAGGTTATGTTTATAGTGTGCAGTGCAGATTGATAGAAGAAAATAGTAGGCTTTTAGAAGGTTGTTAGAAAAGATCAGGTTCAAGGTAATCTAGTCCACAATTGGAATAGTGACAGTGACAATTGTAAAGAGTCAAAGAGGAGAAATATTACAAAAAGAGAGTACAAATTGGGTGACTTTTTGGATAGTGAATGAGGTTTCTGATGGAAGCAGCAAAGAAGAGGGATATCTTCAAAATGGCTGTGTATTTGAGCATGGTTTCAGATAGCAGACCCAGAAAAAGAGGAGATAAATTTCTATACATAAATTTTATTGTTATCATTTGTTTTTTTAAAATTAACTTTTGTTTATTTTTAGTTTACATCATTGATTTTCACAAGATTTTGAGTTACAAATTTTCTCCCTGTCTTTCCCCTACGCACTCCCCCAACACAGTGACCCCACTGTATACCTCCTCCCCCAATCTGCTCTCTCCTATATCCTCTCCCATCATCCCACTGACTATCTGGTAGAGCAAAATGAATCTCCTTATCCCAGTGCCTGTGTATCTTATTTCCCAGTTGCATGTAAATAATTATAATTATAATTATGTATATATATATATTTTTTAACATATGATTTTAGAACTTTAAATTCTAGATTCTTTCCCTTCCTCCCTTGTTACCCAGCCACACTGGAAAGACAAGCAATTCAATACAGGCCATACATGTGTAGTCACGCAGAACATCTCCACAATGGACATATTGTGTAACACTGATATTTCCTTCCTTTCTATCCTGCCCTCCCCTTGGTCTGTTCTCTGCTTTGTCCCTGTCCCTTTACAGAAGTGTGTGCTTCTAACACCCCCTCCCCCAATCTGCCCTCCCCTCCATTATCCCTCCTCTCATCCCCTTCCCCGCTACTATCCTGCAGGGCAAGATACCCATTTTAGAGTATATGTCATTCCCTCTCTAAGCCAAATTCAATGAGAGTAAGGTTAACC
>CM053582.1:271003790-271022170 GCA_028627135.1 Pseudochirops cupreus
TTTTGTCCCCCAAGAAGGAATCTAGAGTTTGATTGTTGTTCTTACTTTGCTTCCTTTGCATGTTCATGTTGTTGCCAGTCAATTACTTGACTTTTTAGCTCTGTGGAACTCTGCTTCCAGGGGGGAAAGCTCTGTCCCAAATCGCTGGGGTTTTCACAGCTGTGGAAGCTATTAGGAGGCTGCTGGTTTTTTTGTAGCCCGCACCAACTTTGGCTCACTGAAAATGCACCCCAAGACCACCACCCAAAATCACGATTTGGATCCAGGAAGCTAAATGCAAGAGCACTTAGCCTCTGAATGATTGCTTGGTGGCCCTGCAGTGTGCAGGCCAGGAGCTCTGAAGCAGCCCCATGGAGGTGGCTGCAGTGCCACTGCTTCTGCTGCTTCCTTGCTCTGGAGGCAGTTTGACTGGACCAATTTTCTCCCCCAAATTTAGCTGAGTTCCACTGACCTTTCACTTTGTCCTTGTTTCTTATGCTTGATAATTCTGGAAATTGCCACAGCTGCTGCTGATCCATTCTCCTGAAGGCTCCATCTGGGGCTCATTCTAGCCACCCTTGGGCCAAGCCGCGGTTTCAGGCTGGGCTGGTTTTGGCTCCCAGCATTCTGCTATAAGCCCTTCCTGCCAAGCTGCCTTCAGTGTGAGATGTGGTTTTTTTGTATTTTTGTGAGTTTTAGAGCCCTAAAACTTGTTTAGAGTCATATTTTATGGGTATTTGAGGTGGCCGTGTGGGAGCTGCAGAACCTTGTTGCTTCTATTGCTGCCATCTTGGCTCTGCCCCCTAATTACTTCTTGTAGGAGACTTTATGATTCATGAGAGTAACTGTTTCAAATTTTTGTTTCTCTTTAATGTCCTAACATATTTCATAGACCTATAAAAACAATTTAAAAAGAAGATACTCTCATTGCTTTATATTATTAGATATTATTTGGAATTTTATCCTTTTAATTCTATGAATAGCCACTGCTTTAGTGAGTCTGTTTCAGGGGGAGAAAATGAATGAATATTTAAATACCTGGAATTTCATCGCCATGTTCTACATCAAGGCCTTTATTTAATTAGTTCAGAAGTCTCTTGCCTTAGTGTATGTGTATACATAGTATGTGTGTGTGTGTGTGTGTGTATGTATATATATATATATATACATATGTATTTGTATATATATGTGCGTATATGTGTGTGTGTGCATATGTGTGTGTGTGTATACCATATCAATTAAATGTGAAAAACAATCTTTATCACACTTCAGTAATAGGAGTCCTTGAGAGGTTAAGGCAAAGAGTTGAATGGAAAATTGAATTCTAAATTGGGATAAGTGCTATACCTTTGATACAGAAAGTTTAATAGGTTCTGTTTTCTTCAAGAGTCTTTTTGTATATGGACATACTGATAGGATCTTTGGATTTTGAAATTCAGGCACAAACTTAGAAGAACATCCAGTAGACTATTCTCACTAGGGGCTAATATTCTTGGTGCTTTGATTAGTTTGGCAAGAGTCTCCAAATTTCTTTAACTTTAAATAGATGCATATGGACCAGTGGTCTCCAACCTACCCAAGGAATCCTGTTCTCCTAGTAATGTAGTGCACAAAGGTCATCTGAATTGAACTAAAACTGAGGAACCTGATCAGAAGTAGTTACTAAACACATATGTACATACATGACAATGGGCAGTAAAGGAAAACTTTTAGGAAGGTGAAGATAATAGCTTACTCATAGTCTATAAAATAGATTTCTGTAAGGTCAGGTAAAGAATCAGAATTTTTTCATGAACTTTGTCAGTACAGTTTCATAATATTGCTGCCAAGTTAGAAGGACACTGATATAACTTAAATGACTACAAACCCAGCAGTATGTGTTTTGCCTATTGGTTCCAAATTTATAGTACAGAACACAAAGAACTAATTCCACTTTTAGCAGTTTTATATTTCAGTATCACATACAGTTTTACATACATGACAAAATTAGCATGTGACTAATTTACCTGACTGAGCCTCATGAATTCCAAGTGACTGTTATGTAAGCTTATTAAATATTTGAAAAATGTTTTTGAAAAAACCCTACTTGTCTTTCTGTTCCTCTATTTTCCCTACAGTAGAAATATGGGGCATATGGGTATTTAGGGAGGATTGTTAACTTCTGGTATGAGCTTTTGTCAATCCCTTTCCAGGGTTGTTCATCCACATTTGGTGTCCAGCTTTCAGTTGTGGTTCCAAGAAGTGGCAGCACATGCAGTGACCACATCCCAGTAAAACTGTCTTGGCAGTTGGGCTAAACAAAGTTGAGGGCAACCTACAGGCCTTAAACACTTCAGCAAGTTTGGGGACTGTCTACCTTAAGCATGTGAAATCTTCCCCTGGTAGAATGGTCAGATGAAAACAATTTGTTCCAATGGCAATGAAGATGACTGAAGTAGGCATTGTGTGGTGCTTAGAGCTTGGTCAGACATGGAAGACATCAAAGTCATTCACTGTATCCTGGGCCAAGACCAGTGGTTTTGATTTTTGTCTTGCCAGTGGACTTTGATGACTCTGGAATAGAGAGTGAGGCTGACAACTTTGTGCAACTATAGCTCACTTAAATCTAATTCACAAGCAAGCCAATATATCATCCTGATACCTTAGGTTCTCTTCAAAAATGAAGAATGAACAGCAACAACAGTATTTATGCTGACATTCAATCACAATAGAAAATGGTTTCATAAATGCACACTGTTAAAATAATATAATGTATTTCTCTGTCCATATGTAGTTTCTTTTGCTAGCCTCTCTCAAATCATATCATGTAGACGTGCTTTGCATACTGTTCATCAATAAAAGGTTACTATAGTTCACCAGGAAATATTGTGTAGGTATAGATATTATCTGAGACCCATAGATATCAAAGAATCAATATATTCATTTCATTATTTAGTGGATAGGGTGTACCTGTGCAAGAGGGGACTGACAAGGGTGGATATTTGGAAATGAAGAATTTCTCGAAAGAAGTAGGAAAAATTATAATTGAAGATGTGACAGCTTTATAGCTTCTCTTATGCTACGTTCTTTGAACAAACTTGCATAATAGACAATGCTATATTTCTGTGGAGAAATACAACTGATAAAAAAAACAGCTGGAGAGATAAACGGATGAACGTATCCTTACTCCAACAATTGGAGAAGATTCAAAAAGAGCTAGTGAACTAGGAGAACTCTGGATCTGGGTAAAGTCAGTCTCAAGTTATTTAACTGCTTCCTCGTCATCATTTTCAATGGGTGGGGCAAATTATTTAACCTCCTTATACCTTGATGTCTGAATGTATAAAATGGGGAGACTGTGTTTATACTATTTTTCTCACAGGATTATTAGTAAATTACCTCATAAACCATAAAGAGCTGAATAAAGAGCATCACTATTGCTGTGTAATGAGGCTCTGGACTTAGTCTCTTGACTCAAACATATACTTAGTAGAACAGTTTCCCAGCATGTGACCAGCCATATCTCTTCTTCAGAGTCTTAGTGGGGAGTCCCCGTAAAGGATAATAAGGTTTTCTTTAAATCCCAGTCTAAATCGTCTAAATCCCAATGGCTCGACCCTTCTTTTGGTCTAACCCCATAATAGCATTGTTTATTCTTTCTGTATTATTTAACCAATTGATAGCTCACTGATAAAATCTATAACCAATTAGCATCACTTAGGACTTAAAAGATATAGCTAGAAATAGAAGTAAAAATACGTCCTTCTAAACTTGGGCATAGCCTTCCCTCTTCTATTTAAGTCCCTAGGAAATAGTGGTCTCACATTTAAAATAGATGTCAGAAACATCTCCCAAACAAGTTAACTTCCTTGCTTGCAGGACCTGAAGTCTGAGGATAAGATAATTCATTGTTGATCTGGGTCAAATAACATCTCAGAGATATCTTGCATCACTAAGCTCAGCTTCTAGAAAATTCTGAATAAACTTCAGCCCCTTGAAGCACTGATGATTCCCTCAACATTTTAAAACTGATAGAGTCATAAATTAATTCATTCTGTATCTAACTCTTATTCACCCAAGAATAGAAAGAATAAACATAAAGAATGAAAAACATATACATATGCACATATATATATATGTATATATGATGTATTCATGGTCACATATCAACCTGAGTGAGGAGAGTAGGTAGCTGGTGATACCTTTCTTCCCACTTTGAGGCTTATGATTCTTGCTCACTGAATAGCAGTGAGGATTTTTTCACTGTTAACTTACATAAATATGTGCATATATATATATATACATATATGTATATTTATATATATACACATACACTCAAACACATAGAAAAATAAACATGCAAACTACTGAACAATTAATAAATATTTAATATTTAATAATAATTATTTAATAAATATAACAACAATTATAATAACATTATATAATATTTATATAATAATACAATATATTGAATATATTTAATATGTAAATATATATTTAATATAATAAATAATATGACATAACAAATATTTAATAAATTAATATAATAACAATTAATAAAGGTGTTGACATAGAGCACAATCCTAGCCCTTTAAATATTCCCCTCACTTTTCCCACTTGAAACAGGATCACTGAAGCATAGACATACATAGAATTAGGATGAAATTTTAATGATTATAATTTGTCTGGTTGTTTCCTTTTATTTGCATGGTCACTTCCAGTTGAGAGAGAAACCATATGACATGGATTTAAGAAGTTAGTGAACTTGACAATATATAATCTCTCTCAATATACATTTGTATATATGTATATAAATGTGTGTGTGTGTGCACATGTGTGTGCACAATGAGAAAGTACAACCTTGAGGCTCAGAAAACTTTTCAGAGGAGATGTCATTTAATATGCATCTCAAAGAACCTAAGAATTCTCTGAGTCTTAGAAAAAGAAGAACATTATGCATATGGAAAAGGGTCCATGTAAAGACAGAAGCAGGGGATGTAATGTAAATTTAGGCAAACACAACTTGTAATGTAGAACACAAGGGAAATTAATGTCAAATAGAGAAAGGTGAGCTGGAATCAGTTTGTGAAGGACTTCAAATGCCAAGTTGGAAAGTTTGTATTTTATACCCAGTGACAATTATTCACCAGCAATAGAGAGCCACCTAAGGTCCTTCAAAAGGGGAGTAATATATACATGTTTTAATAATTAATCATTCATCACTCAACAAATAGTGAATGCCAACTATATAGAATGTACCAGGGTGGAAGTACAAAGAATGAAATAATCCTATTGGCAATGAGCTTAGATTGTAATGGAGGAGAAAACATGTATATGTGTATGTGTTATACATATATAGATACTTAATAGATACATATATTTTAATATAATGTAATATGATATGATATGATATATAATATTGGGAGGGATGAAACTAGCAGTTGGAAAGACCAGGAAAGAAATCATGTAGAAGATGGTACCCTAAGCTACATCTTAAAGAAAGAGATAAACCATATGATGTGGATACGAGAAGGCGGTGCATTCCTAGTTTGGATGATGGCCAGTGAAAAAGACCTTCTGAATCCCTGACTAGTGCTATTTCACTATGCGATTATAAAATGGTTTCCTACATGCATAATGGCAGAAGGAGGTCTGGGCAGTAACTGTTAGACTTCAAGAATGACAGTAATTTTGGTCAGGAGCAGGGTATTTCAGGATCACATTGTGTGAGATGAAAGAGTTTGGAGTCCGAATCTGAGGTCAGAAAAGGTCTTTATTCTTTCTCATGAGAAAGGACTCTGCCCCTGTTGCTCAAATGGCATCTGACAGGGAGACAGAGACAGGTAGAAGCAAGCCCATGGTTATATAACCTTCTAATACAGAAACCCAACCCCCAACTGGCCTTCACTCTCATTGGTAGGGAGGCTGGCCTACAACCTGAGCATGGGAATCTGTCTCTGAGACAAAGGATCCAGGAACATGTGGGTGTCCAATGCAAGGCCAGGAAAGCAGTTTTATCCTTATTTGGCATATCTTGTGCTGAGGTGGCACTGGGGAAGGTCTCCATTGCTCTAAGTCCCAGATTCCTGTAAGGTCAGGTGACCTCTAAACTTAGGCCTAGTGGATACTAAAGCCACTCTAGATTTGGTTTTTCAGAATGGGGAAACTTCACTGCAAATTATCCCTCATAATATCGTATGCATCATTCTGATGCATTTTAAGAACAGCAGAACTCAAAAGAGAGTGTGTAGAGGGAGGGTCAAATATTACAAAACTAAGTCAATTTTTGTTTCTGCATTTTTGCTTCTCAAAGAGTACATAATTTGAGAATTATCAAGACGAAGATTTGGTGAAATACTAAACCAATTTATTGTCCATTGTTCCTATCAAAATCATGAGATCATGGCTTATAACCCTGGTGTCTCATACAATATGAGATGGCTGTCATGTATCCTATGAAAACTAATAGTTATTCCTCCTGGGGATACAATGTTTCAGAAAGTCTACTGGGAAACGGGTCCATTTTCTATGCTACTTTCATGTAAAACCACTGCTTCTAATCTGTTTTTGTGAAATTTCAAATTACCATGGATTTCCAAACTAATTCAATTTAATTCAATTCAATATTCATTTATAAATGATAATAATAAGAATGAGAAACTATTAAATGTCCATTAAGTTCCTCTTTGCAGCAATTATACAAAGCACAGTGTCAGGCAGTAGGTGTATAAAGACAAAACAGTCCTTTTCTTTTGGAAGTTCATATACCACTTTGGGAAATAAAAATAGTACTTATACATGACTTTAAAGTTTACAAAACTCTTTAGATGGATGAAGAAGCTGAGGCTCAGAATGACCACATTCTCACAGGCCATAGTTGTCAAAAGTTCTTTATTCCAATCCAGGGCTATTTCTATTATGTCAGGCTACCCTGATTCCAGTTTGAAGATGCCTTTGTTAACCAGTAAGCCACCCTTTTAATTTCGTGGATGGGATAGCTGAAGCACACAAATTGCCAGGCATTTCTTGTAGCATACTATAAAGACTGCCAACTCTGTTTTAGATACATGTCCATTAAAACACTTTGCATGTACTTAGAGCCACAAGTATAGTGGAGATAAATTGAGTTTTCGTCACACCATGCCAATTTCCAGTGCGTACAATTTCTCTACAGAGATAATGGTGATTTTTTCATGCCCATCACTGAGAAAAATTTGTCTGTATGTTACATAGACATCACAGATACATTTTAAGGTACTTGACTAGCTTGTAACACTCAGCATAACTCTGATTTTTTTTCTGACCCTTGTCACAGGTGTTTAGCAACTCAGCACCTATTAGCTTGAAAGGATCCCACTCTAAGGGTCCCATGACTGTAACACTTTTTTCTGGATATTTTTACTACCACGAACTTTGTAGGGGCATGAAGGGTCTCTCTAGAGGGCAGGTTGCTGATTTTCTAAGTCTAATGTCATTTTGACTATACTCTGCTCCAGTGCTGATGGTACCCTTCAACTTAACAGTTATCTTCATGTAATCCACTTTCTCTATCCCAATTTCTAGTTATAGCTCTACATTTAGTTCTTATGTCAGAACTGCAGAATAACAGAATATTAGCTGCAAAAGGCATAAATGTACTTACCCTCTGCACCCAGCTCATTTTATAAATGAAGAAACAAACTCACAGATGGAAGTTCATTTCATTATACTACATGGGTAGTAATTGACAAATATTGGATTCTAAGTGTTTTGACCCCAGTGCTCTTTGTACTAGACCAAAATGCCATCCTTTCACTTTAAAGGTAACTTTACAGAAATTGTGTTTGTCTTCTTTGTGACTAAAAACACAAGCTAGTCATTATGATCCCTTTTCATTGTTTATGCAGGAAGTCTCTTTTCCAATGTTTAAGAATTAAGGCACTTCTTTGACTCCAGGATTCAATGGATGTCTGTTATCTGGGAAGTTTTGTCTCCAAACCTCAAAGAGATGGTCACTCCCTTTCCCAAGGTCCTCATAAGCTCCTGGCACCTATGTTTCTGTGCCATCTCAGGGCATCTCCTAGGGCCTGCTTCATTTTATCATTACGGAGGCTAAAGATAAATGGATTCAGAAGTGGAGTGATGATGCATGCCAAGGCTGAGGCCCCTTTCTTAAGGAACATAAACTGGGTCTCTGATGTGCGAATGTAGAGGAAGATGGAGCTGCCATAGGCAATGACAACCACAGCAAGGTGTGAAGCACAGGTGGAAAATGCCTTCCTCCTTTCTTTGGCTGTTGGAGCTTGGAAGACAGTAGCAAAGATGCAGACATAGGAGACAGATGTCAGTCCCAGAGAGCCCAGAAGAGCAACTGTGGAAAGTATAAAGGCCACAAATTCCAGAAGCTGGGTATTCCCACAGGAGAGTTTCATCAATGGCCAACTGTCACAGAAGAAGTGGTCAATGACATTGGGGCCACAGAAAGGCAAGCTAGCCATGAGGATGGTAGGAGAGAGCGCCCAAAGGAAACCAGCAATCCAGGAAGCCATTACTAGTTGGACACAGATGGGACGATTCATTAGAGTCTCATAGTGCAATGGACGACAGATGGCCAGATAGCGATCTAGGGACATGACAGCCAAGAGGAAGAAGTCAGTGGTGCCTAGGAGGAAATAGAGGTAGGACTGCATGATGCAGCCAGCAAAGGAGATAGAGTAGTCCCTTGTGAGGATGCAGACCAGCATCTTGGGCACCACAACAGAGACCCATCCTAGCTCTAGGAGGGACAGATTTCTCAGGAAAAAATACATCTGGGTTTGCAGGCGGTAGTCAGAGCAACTAAGCACAATGATGAGCAAATTCCCCAGGATTGTCACCATATATGTTACCAGAAGCACCAAGAATAGTATGACCTTCAGGCTCCAGCTTCCAGGGAAACCAATGAGCACAAATTCTGTTACTTGAGTCCAGTTCTCTGAATACATTTCCCTTTACCTGTGTGGGCAGAAGGACACATGAGATCATTTGAAGTCTGGTGAAAGAAAATCAGTCAATCAACTATTTGTTAATCACCAAAGATATGCAGCATGTTGGGATAGACAGTGATGACCTGAAAGGTATAAGATAGAGTCTCCAATTTCAAAGCATTTGCCATCTCACTAGGTACATAGAATTTTTGAAAGAAACCTTTGTGGTTCCCTTTTCCTTCAATTATTTCTTAACTGGACACTGAAAAAAATTTCTGTGTATTTTCATCCATATAGCTTTATGGAAGACTGAGAAGATAAGCCTATTGTTCTACATGCAAATTCTTCACCAATGTAAAACCAAACCCTCTGGTAAATCTCCCGCTACTATTACTTTATATTAAAGTGTTAAGTCTCTTTTTTTAGTTTTACTCAGCTTGGAAGACTGATGACCCAACAGATAGGGGCATGTTTATGTTGCACTTAAATGTTTCCAAATTGTTTTCTCATTGCAATCTTGTGAGATACCTAGAAAAGTTATTATAAATCCCAATTTCATAGTCCCACAACTAGGACATGTAATAAGCTAGTACTCAACCCCAAATCTTCTGACTCCAGTTCCTGAACTCTTCCAGAGCCCACTAAGATGCCTCCTAGTCCAAGCTAAATGCACCATTGGGTTTGTGGTAGTGGAATAGGAAGCAAAAGCTGAAGGTCTGACTAGTTTATCACATGACTAAAGTTAGGATGAGTGTGTATAATACTAGTAATGGAGAATCAGGATTACTGCCCTTGAAATCAGCTTACTGTGTTTAAAGATGGTGAGCCATATATTATGCATATAGATTTATAATTGTAGCTCTTTAGAAAAGAAATTGTGTTTATTATGACCTTTACCCTGTATGTTACCCTTTTGATCTCTCCGCAATCTGATGAAAGTCAACACTTCAGGACAAATATACACTTAAAGGATTATTAAAAATATATGGCATCAAAAATTGAGTTCCAAGTGAATGGCATATAAAATTAATTATATGGGAACTCAGAACATGGAGCTGTCATTGAAAGCTGGGACAAGCAAGGAAAGTCCAACAGAAGAAACCCACAAACCAGGCATTGAAGTGGGGACAATAAAAATCTAAATCTATTAAGATGAAATCTAGTAGAAATGAATGTAAGTCCCACATTTGGGTTCAAAAATAGACTTCCCAAATTAGAAGAAGAATGACTAGAAAACATGATATTTAAAAACCCCTACTAACTTGAGTGTTTCAGTTGATTATGGTCACCAGATGAGGCAACAGTGTGAGATGGTAGTCAAAAAAACCCCAAAGGTATCTCAGACTCTCCATATAGAATACTGAAGCAAAATATTTATTCAGAAACCAGAAAACCAAATCCCAACATCAGAAAGTCAAATCCATCATAGCAGAAGAAAAGTTAATACACCATAGCACAGCATGAAGCCACACTATTTGTTAGCCTTCCCACAAACCAACACTCACAAGCGTCAGTGTCTCCCTGGGTGAGTCTTCTCCTCCCTCCAGCTCTAAGTGCATTGACTCTCAGCTTCCTGTGGGCTCTGCTTTACCTTTCAGCAAATTCCTCCTACCACAGGCTCCATGCCATTACATTCAGCCTATTAGGGAGCAGGGAAAAATCTTCAAATCAAGGAAGGTCTTCAAATTCTCTTAGGCTGATTAAGGGGCAGGGAAGATCTTCAAATTTCCATTACCATTACAGTCCACAGTGACACTTCCTTGACAGTCTCCAAGTTATGCCATAATAAGCATATCATCTGCCAACCTTTCTTACATTCCTTTCCCATTAGAATACAAACTTCTTGAGGGCATAGGCTGTTTTCCTTGCTTTCATTTGTAACTCCAGGGCTTAGCACAAGGCCTGACATTGAATCAGCATTTAGTAAATAATTTTAATCCACTCATTTATGAAATCATTCATTCATTCATACTCCTTAGAAACATGCTTGACCACTGCTCACTTAATCAACAAAAATTGGTACCTCTAGGATAAGATACAGAATCCTAAGAATGATATTTAAAGGGCTCAACAATTTCACTTTCATATGTCTTTCCAAAATTACTAGACATTACTCTTCAACACAATGTCCCAGACAAACTAATTAGATTTTCTCTAAATTTTATTTTTCATCTCCCACATCTTTGCATAGGCTATTTTCTTTCCCTGGAGTATATTCTCTCCTCCCTTATGCATCTTATAATTTTTAGTTTCCATCAAAGTTCAGCTAGGTGCCAGCTCTTATGGGAAGTTTTAATTGACCCCAGTTCCTAGTGCTTTCTTCTTCTTGAGGTTATTTTGTTTGCTTATCTCTGCACATGCTGTATTCCCTGGTAGAATATAAATTCCTGAAAGGCAAGGAATGGTTTGTTTTTGTCTTGGTATAACCAGTACTTACTGCAATATAGTACATAATAAATACAGTCTACCAGTGTGTCAATGAATGTCAAATCTGAATCTCTGTTCAATTCTGGGACCCATATTTTAGGAAGAAAATTAACAAGCTGGAGTATATCAATAGAATGACAACCAAGATGGTGAAGTAAGTGGCGATCATGCCATGCAATGATCAATTAAAGAGCCTGGAGAAGAGGAGTTGGTGGTTAAGTCAAGATATTGCCTTCTTATTTCTCATTTGTCACGTGAGATAAAATTTAAACTTCTATTTATCCCCAGAAAAGGGAAGTAGGAGCGATAAGTAGGCAAAGAGGTAGATTTTAGATTTAATGTAAGAAAACACTTCCAAATAATTCAAGCTGGGAAATGAGCTTTCTCTGGAGGGAGGGGTTTCTTATTATTGGAGGTCTTCAGATCAAACTTATTAGGAATATTGTCTAAGTGATTACTGTGCCAGTTCCAGTAACAAATCTCTGATTGTGTTTGCCTCAACTTCAAATTGTAACTGAACTGGAAACAAGATCAGGAGCCTGTGGTTTCATTGGCTCACCCACTCACTCACTGAGTGCCCTTCATCTAGGCCCTTTACTTTTCTAGACCTCGATTTCTTTCCTTTAACCTGAGGCAGTCAGACTTAGGAAATGCTAAGGTTGTTTTCAACTAGGTCTCTCCACTTTGTAAACATCTATAGGTCTATGGAGTACGTATCAGTGGAGAAGACAGCAAGACAAGGGGGAGGTTCTGACAATGAAATTCTATGATTTCCACATAACTTAACATGTTCAATCAGTGGTTTCATTAAAGGATTATGAGGAAATATTTACACTTCATGTCAGAATAGGACTACACTAGTTAGTTTTCTTCCAACCCTGAGATTCCATGAATTTGAAAATATTTATTGTGTTTACCTCCATAAAAGAAATCTTCTGAAATAGTTAAAAGGAAATGCCATCATCTGAAGAGACAAGATGGTGGAGCTTCTTAGCTGGGGGTCTGTCAGCAGGCCTCATGGCCATATGAATATCCACTTCTGTATCTGATTCATTATTATAATCAGATACACATACACCAATTATAAATAGAATATGAAGTGTTCCTGATTCTTGAAGGCACAAGATTCTGAAGTGTCTTCTGAATTATGTTGGCATAGTGAAAAGATAATTTTGGATAGGAGTGATTTTATAATGTAGAGGATAGAAAGCCTACATTTCTGGCACCAGGGATGGCTAGTACAATGACAGGGAGATGGGATGGGAGATGCAATGTTGTATGTTAGGAAAAGAGAAGATCAGTGAGGGATGGATAGTAATGTACTACAACCATCAGTTCCCACAGAGGAAAAATGGGGTAGGGTAGTTGAAATAAACGATTGGTAAGTTTTCTCTCAGCTCTAAATGCTATGAAGAAATGTTAAAATATGCTTTAGCATATTTTATTATATCTTAATGGTTCGAAAATTTGTAATACATTGAAATCAATTCTGCAAAAAAATTATTGAGTTCTTAGGGTCATTTAAGTGAAAAGAACACTGGAACTGAAAATAAATCACCTAGATTTGGGCTTTACTCTGACACATTAGCTTGTGACCCTGAACAATTGCTTACTGTATATGAGCCTCAATTTTCATATCTGTAAAATGAGAATTGTAATATTTGTATTCCCTATCTGACAGTATTAGGTTGAGAAAATCATTTTGTTATTATAAAAGCCTGTATAAATGAGTTTTGATTTCTCTTATTATCTGTTACTTTGTGAGAGCATAGGTTTGGTAACTCTATAAATGAATGTTTAATCAGCGTGTAAGAAAAGAAACAGCCTTGAATTGTGAATAAGGACTCCTGACTTCCAAGACAATTCTGAAACTTACTAGCTTAGACACCTTGGGAAAGTCATGCCTGAAAAGGAAGTACACATGTTATGTCACCAGCAAAGGTACTGGGGAATTGATTCTCCTCCAGAGAGAGGAGAATACTAATAAAAGAGAGAATTGGAGATTATGAAAGGAGTAAAACTTGGAAGTCACAATTAAACTGGATGCACCAGAGAGAGCCTCATGGTCTAAGAAGAAATATAACAAACAACTTGAATGAGCAGGAGAGAGAATTAAGAAAACCAAGGACAAATTCATCATTTCCAAATGGAAGGAAGCTACAATAAAACAACATCTTTTTCCAATATTAAATCCATGATCAAATTTTGTTTCACAGAATTCTTGAGGCCCAAGCTAGATGGAGCCCACAAGTAATTAGCATATTTTTAAAAAATCTATAGTGGCCTCTTAAATATTTTCCCCAAGCTGCCAAATTGGTATTCTTAAAGCAAAGATCTGGCTTTATCAAAAATTTTCTCTGACTCCCTGTTGCTTCTAAAATACTTTAGTCTACCTAATGTGAAGATCCTAACAGGTCCTGGAGGGCCCAGAGAGAGCAGACAATAATAAACTCTTTCCTTCTCTTTTTTCAATTCCTGTTAGCCATTTCCCAGCTAGTTCTGCACTTTTTCCAAGCTGGATTCTGACCACTCTTTTCCCCTTCTTTTGTTAATGGGCCCAGAACTCATGCTCTACTCTGACTTTCACGTCTAGTCCTCTTTTCTCAAAAATCACAGAATAGGTCTCTCAAGTTGTACCTCTCCCCCCAATCAGAGGATGTGATGGCTTATACCATTTGGCTAAAGAGTGAATCATCAAACACTATGCTTCCATTAAGAAGATAGACCACTGGTTCTTACCACCTGTTCTGTATCAGGACACTAGGGACCACCAGGCCTTTCCATCTGTCCTGGAGCTGGATTCTCCTATAAGAACAACTAATTTACATAGTGGATAGAATATCAGACTTGGAGTCAGGAAGACCTGATTTGAATTTTGCTTCTGATACTTACTTGTGGGGTAAAAGACTCTGAGACTCTGGGGAAATCATTTAAATTCTGTCTGCCTTGGTTTTCTAAATGAAGTTAATAAAAGCACCTCACAGGCTTGTAGTGATGATGAAATGACTGAATATGTTACATACTTTAAGACACTATGTAAGTACTAGCTTTTATGATGTGATCTTTCCCCTAATTAGAAAATGGGCTCTGTAAAAGCTAGGATTATCAATTTGTATCCCTAGCTCTTAACAGAGTATTTGGCAAACAATAAATATTTAATTAATGTTTATTCCTTCCTTCCTCCTTTCCTTCCTGGATAAAATACAAATTCTTTTGTTTAATTTTCAAAGCCCTTCACAATTTTGCTTCAACCTATGAGTAAAGGCTGATTTCATATTTTTCCTGATCTTACAAGGTGTTAGTGCCCTCTTCCCTTCCTCAACAAAAATCACATTTTATTTATTTTTATTATTTTGTACTTACTTATCTATGTACATTTCCCCCACTAGAGTAAAACCTTGTCAATGGACGAGACTTCTGGAATTTTGATTTTGCCTAACCAGTACCTAGAGCAGTCCCTAGAACACAAAAGGAAAATAATAGAGGCATGAACAGGCAATGAATGTTATATGGTTGACCCCAATCCCCAGGGATCTAAATGGAAGACTCAACATCTTCACAGAATTGGTAACTTAGATTTTAGCATCTTGGAATCATAGATTCTTAGCAATGAAAACATGCTTAAGAATCATTTTGTCTAACCTCTCTGTCATACAGATAATTACATGGGATCCTAAAAGGGTTAAGTAACTTACTGAAAATCACATCCATGATTATGCCAAAGTGGTTCACATAATTGATCAATTGGACTTTGGTTAAAGTCTAAATTAGAATCAGATATAGAGTTTGAGTCTGAAAAGCCAAGAGTGCCCACAATTTGAAGTAATCTGAATGACTTACCCATCTCAACACCTTACTCTCCTGGGTTTCTTCTTTTGGTCATTCAAAAATTTCAATTTCAGAGACCCAGCTGGTTCTAAGGCTGAATGAGTATTCCAAACTGAAAGCTTGGCCTGAATCTAGGACTTCTTGCCTCTACTGACTGGAAACAACCTCGTCAGCAGAAGAAGGTGAAATTCTCCAAACTTTACACAATTAATTCATTCCCACATCTATTAATTAAAATTATTTCAACTTTTTTGGAGATATGGTCCCCAAAGAAAACCACCTTGACCCATGCTTATTAAACAAGAACATTGTAATTAATCTCTTCAGGGAAGAAGGTAAATGATGACTGTGACTTCATTGTTGCTCTAACCACTATCTTTTTGACCCATAAAGAGAGCCAGTCTCATGAGAGGCATAATTATCAATTTTGAGAAGTTGGGAAAGGGAAAGTTGGGAAAGTTGGGAAAGTTGGAAAAAACATTCAATACAGAATGTATTGAAAATAAACAACTTGAAAAGTGCCCTTAACTAACTTTTAAAGAGAAACTCAAATAGTTGGTGAGAACCTGGCACACTAGGACCATGGAGATCATGGGATATTGGAGCCTGTAAGAAGAGACCACTTTAGGGAGTATGGGTATAGACAAGCTCACCTAAAGTGGGGTGGCTAGTGAGGAAGCATATCATCTTTAACTTCATGTTTTAACTACTCTTGCTAACTATTTTAGATACTGTTTGTTTCTATTCCTCTGGAGGAGTGCAAAAATTGTCAGCATCTTCTGAATTTCAGTTCTTTGTGACATGGTGCCAAATCATAGCTGAGAATCCTAGGATTCTGTGAGTACATCCTGGGGTCTGTGATTTTAGGCTCATCCCTAGGTGCTTACAAGGAAATGTAAGGCAGATTCAGGCTTAGGAGAGAAGGTGGGTTGTCTAACTGGTGGTCACAAAGTCTTTAGGACTTATATACTGCATATTCATATTCAATCCAGTTATCATCAAGGTAAAACAGGTGGTTTTACTGCTCTGCACTTTCTCACACTGTCCTGCATGATGCCCTTTTGCGAAACTGTTTTTTTTTTTTGCTTCGTTCATCACAATAATTTCCTATAACACTCTCTCTACTGAATTCTCACTTATTAAGTAAAAAAAGCTAAAGCCAATTGATAAAGAAACCACAGCTGAGAGTATTTTTTTTCTCCACCCTGGGACACATTCCCAGAAATATATATAGTATCCATGAGAAATGTAGGCCCAAATCTAGAGTATGGTGTTAGTGAGACAAGTCTGTAGATAACACATGTGAATTCACAACTATAATTTCAGGCCCCAGAAGTTCCTTCTCTTGTATGCTTCTCTTTGTAGTCTAGCTCTCAATAGCCAGGAGTAGTTCTTGAGTTCATATCAAACCTCTTCTGCTCTAACAGAGATCTTGCTCCTGCAAGCTTCTTCTTCCCTAAAGCCACTATCTTTTTTTAAAAAATCACATTTGTCCCTTTAGACAGCTCTTGTTCTTTCTTCTTATCAGAATTATTTCCCTTTGTGTCTTCCAAATTTCCCTATGGAGGGTTTTCCAACCTTTCTCTGCTGATTTCCCTTATAGAATTTTAATCTATGAAACTGTGACTGTACTTCTTCTGAATCCTTCTTCTTAATACTCTATGAAATACTGCTGGAGAAAGCCATACCACTTTGCCAACAAAAATTGATGTTATTTAATTTCGATTGAGACCTTACTGTTAGATAGCAATTCTTTTATTTCTCATATCTCTCTTTCTCTCTCCAAAGTTTCTATTAAAAACCTCTTCTTCATTCAAACCTTCTATGCTACCTCCTTTACTCTCCCTTTCAGAAGAGAATCTCATATCTCACTTAAATGAGAAAACAGAGACTATCCTTCATAAGCTACCACTTCTTTCCTTTCTGCACACCAAAATATTCCTTCTGATCATCCTTTTTCCTTCTCGCTTCTTCTCCAGTGTCTGATAAAAATGTGTATCTTATCCTTGCTAATGCCATCCTTATCCAGAGTTCTTGATCTCATTCTCTCCCCCTTTCTCTAGGAAATTCTCTCTCTTTCTCTTATCTTCAATCTATTTTTATGCTTTCTCTGCCACCTATAAATATGACCAAGTATTTTCCATCCTAAAGACACATTCACTTGCAATTGGAGATTACACTTAAAAAAAGAGGCCAAAATGTTTATACCCTTTGATCTAGAGAATTTACTGCAGGCATATTATCTAAGGTGGTCAAGATAGAAAGAAAAGTCTTATATTCACAAATATTTGAAATAAAACTTTGTGTGTGTGTGTGTGTGTGTGTGTGTGTGTGTGTGTGTATAAAGAACTGAAAACAAAGTAAATGCCCATTGTTTGGAGAATGGTTAAACAAATTGTGACATATGAATATAACATGATATTGCTTTATCATATGAGATAATGAATGTGAAAAAAATCAGAAAAGTTTAACATATGAAGTAGTGCAGGTAAAGTAAGAAAAATAAGAAAAGCAAGGTGTAACAAACACCCTCTCTCAAAAAGATATACATGCTAATGTTAGAAGCCTAATGGTAGGGTAGGAAATCTTCAGTTTGTGCCTGATCTCCTGGTTAAAGAAGCATGCCTTGGATATAGACACACATTGTTATCTTTTTTTCTGCCCTACAGAAGACTCACAAGAGGCATGATTCATGCAGGAAGGGTCATAGACTTCCAATCTCTTTCTAAATCCTCCTGCAGGGTATCTGAGTTCAATCTTTGCCTCTCTATCCAATGCCCCTGAACATTTCTCCTCTCAGAGATTTATTCTTCAGTTCAGAGGAAGGTAATACTGTCTCTGTAAAGAATAGTCCCTTTTTTAGTGAGTGGATCAGAAACAATCAAAGATTTCTATTTCTAGTGTCAGGCTTCCATCTCCAGCCATGTATAGCTCCATGGCATAAGGGAGCTACAAATATACAAAATGCAACAATATAAATGAAAGAACAACAATAACAAATACAACACAACCAAATCCTCATAATAACCAAGTCTGGCCAGAAACAAGAAAAATGCATCTCCCTCCCATCCTTGAAGATACTGGGGGACGATGGGTGTGGAATATCCCATCTGTCTAGGTTTGTGGGTTGGTTAGTTTTGTTAGATCACATTTTTCCTTTTCCCTTTTTCTTCTTCATTAATAGAGATAGCAAGCTGGGTAACAGAGAGAGAGAGAGAGAGA
>CM053582.1:271022670-271053794 GCA_028627135.1 Pseudochirops cupreus
GAGAATATCACTATCCTTTCAGTTACCCAGGTTCACAGTGATCCTTGACTCTTACCTCTCACACCATGTCCCTCCATCAACACATTCAATCAGTTTCCAAATCTTGTAAATACTATCCCCACAACATCCAACATCTTTCACATTCATTTCTGTCTCTTAACTCATAAAACCCATCCTCTAATTTGAGCCTTTATCACCTTTTAATTATATATAGTATTAGGCTTTTTTATAAGATGTTTCTCCTATGTAATTCATTCTCCAACTAGTCATCAAATGGATCTTCCTTAAACATAAACATGACTATTTCACTATCTTTCTTTTTTTAATTAATTTTTTTAATGAAAAAAATCTTCCTTTCCTTCCTCTCCCTCCCCCCCCTACACCATTATAAAAGGCTCTGTTACAAACATGCATAATCAAGCAAAGTCTCACATTGGCAATGCTCAAAAGAAAGATACCTCGGTCTGCATTCAAAGTATATCTGTCAAGATGTCTCTCTCTTTCTAAAAATCTATAGCAAGACCATATTACCTTTGGAATAAAACACACAATCCTCAGCTAGGCTTTTAAAGTCTTCAACAATATAGTGTACGTGTAACTTTCTGGTCTTATTTCATACATACCATTCCCTTTTAAGAACTAGTTAAAATGACATACCATTGTTCCTCTTACATGCAATTCCATTCCCCACACCAAGTCTTTGGTTAATGACTAGAATTCAGTGTTTCCTCACCTCTACCTTGTAGAACCCCTAGCTTCCTTCTAAGTACAGCTCAGATGTTACCTCCTACACCAGATTTTCCTCATATTCTTAGTATTTAGTGTTCCTACATTATTGGAATTATCTCATAATTTTATATATTTTTAAAATTTGCTAGATTTAGATATAAAGGCTGATACTATAAGCAAAGTAAGAGAGCAAGGGATGGTCTACCTGTCAGATTTATGGAGAACAGAGGAATTTATGACTAAACAGGAGTTTTAGAACATTATAAAGTGTAAAATGGATAATTTTGATTACATTAAATTGAAAAGTTTTTGCACAAACAAAGCCAATGCAACCAAGATTAGGAGGGAAGCAGAAAACTCTGATAAAGGTCTCATTTCTAAAATATATAGAGAACTGAGTCAAATTTATAAGAATACAACTCATTCCCTGATTGATAAATTGTCAAAGGATATGAAAAAGCAGTTTTCAGAGGAAGAAATTAAAACTGTGTATAGTCATATGAAAAAATGCTCTAAATCACTATTGGAAAAGTTCAAATTGGGGTGGCTAGGTGGCATAGTGAATAGAGCACGGGCCTTGGAGTCAGGAAGACCTGAGTTCAAATCCAACCTCTGACACTTAACAGTTACGAGCCATGTGACCTTGGGCAAGTCACTTAATGCCAGTTGCCCTGCTTTCTCCCCTCAAAAAAAGAGACAAATGCAAATCAAAATAACTCTTAGGTACCACATCACATCTGTCAGATTGGCTAACATGAAAAGACAGGAAAATTATAAATGCTGGGGAAGATGTGGGAAAATTGGGACACTAATGGATTGTTGGTGGAGTTGTGAATAGATTCAACCTTTCTGGAGAGCAATTTGGAACTACACCTAAAAGACTATAAAAATGTGCACACCGAGTACTACCACTTCTAGGGCTGTATCGTAAAGAAATCTTAAAAATGGAGAAAGCACCCACGTGTACAAAAATATTTATAGCAGCTCCTTTTTGTGGTGGCCAAGAACTGGAAATTGAAGGGATGTCCATCAATTAGGGAATGTCTGAACAAGTTTTGGCATATGAATATAATGGAATGCTGTTGTGCTGTAAGAAATGATAAGTAGACAGATTTCAGAAAATCCTGGAAAGACTAGTATGAACTGATGCTGAATGAAGTGAGCAGAACCAGGAGAACACTGTACACAGTAACAGCCACATTGTGTGATGGCTGACTTTGATAGACTTAACTCTTCTCAGCAAAGTCAGGACCTAAAACTCCAAAAGACTCATAATGAAAAATGCCACCCACACCCGGATAAAAAATATGGAGTCTGAATGCAGATCAAAGCATACTATTTGCTCTCTTTTTTTGTTTCATTTTCTTTCTGGTTCCTCCCATACATTCTAATTCTATACAACATTACTAATGTGAAAATATGTTTAATAAGAATGTATATATAGAAGCTATATTGGATTGCACACCAGATTGGGGAGGGGGAAGTGGAGGGAGGCAAACTTAAAACTTATGGAAGTAAATGTTGAAAACTAAAAGTAAATAAATTAATTTGTAAAAAAAAATAGCAAGCTACATATCTCAGTGGAAAATCAGAACAGTCAGCATTACAACAATATCATTCTCTGGAGACAGAGGCAGATTATATTCTTTCTCTGGTCTTTTATTTTGTTCCATCAAAATATCTTACTCTTTTTCATTTTACCTCCTAGAAACCTTGGCTTCTTACAAATTGTTCAGGAACAATCTCCTCCACGCAGCCTTTCTTAATTCCACTGTTGGATCTTCCCTCTCACTCTTCCTCTCTCTCCCTCTCTCTCAAAATTACTCTGTATATGTGGTATCTCTCCAGTAAAAGATAATCTCCTTGAGGGCAGAGATTGTTCCATTTATGTCTTTGTATCACTATTGCCTAGCTCTATGTCTTACATGGAGTAGTTGCCTGATAAATCCCATAATGCAGAAAGAATTGCTCCTTCCCCAACCATGGTGCAAGATAAATAATTATTCAGGGTACTTTGCCTCATTTGTTTTCTCTCATTGTACTATCTTTTGAATATATTGGCACCATCTTGCACATGACCAGTCCAAATTTAGAGGAACAAGTTCCTCTGTTGTCATGGTAATGACTGTGGAATTGCGTTGAGTTAGAAGAGGTGGATCCACATGAATGCTAAAGTATCTGATACTGCTGCCTGTCCTTACTCTATCAACTTTAGAGGATCAGGAAAACAAAGGGGAAAGATGAATTTATTTAAGTGCTTTACTGGCCCCTATAGTTCTGATTGACATCTAGAGGGGACAGGCTTACCATATACAAAATTGCTAATAATCTCCATCTCTTCTTGAGATAGAGGATTTAAAATTCCCCGAGATACATCTCATTCTTGTTCAAATCCCATGATGCAGAAAGAATTGCTCCTTCTCCAACGCTAGTGCAAGACAAATAATTATACAGGGTACTTTGCCTCTGTTGTTTGTTCTCATTGTACTATCTTTTGAATATATTGGCACCATTTTGCACATGACCAGTCCAAATTTAGAGGAACAAGTTCCTTTGTTGTCGTGGTAATTGTCTTACTTGCTTTCCTCAGTTTGGCACAGGGCTTGAAATTTTGACATTCCTATGATAGAATTTAGATATCCATTGTATGTTGTATACATCTTAGATCCACGGATTCTTTATTTCTTGAGATAAAATGTTTGCTACAATGACTAGATAATTCTTTTTTTCTTAATAGTATCTTTTCCAATTACATGCAAAGATAGTTTTCAACATTCATTTTTGTAAAATTTTGAGTTTCAAATTTTTCTCCCTCCATCTGTCCTCTCACACATACCAAGACAAGAAGCAATATGATATAGGTTAAACATGTACAATCATGTTGAACATATTTCCACATTAATGATTAGATAATTCCAAATATCTGTAATCAACAAAACTTAAGTTCTTATGTTAAAAAGCTTAGATTGGCATGGCATAGTGGATAGCAAGCTAGCTTTAGAGTCAGGAAGCAATTGACTGACACATACTGGTTGTGTGATCATGAGCAAATTCCTTAACTTTTTGATATGTAGATGCAGGATATTTCTGGAAGTAGCTCATCGAAGGAAGACATCAGAGGCTACCTGACCTTGACTTAACTGGCCCCATCATTGGACCAGGTTTTGTCATATCCCTGAAAAGTTACTGCACCTGGAGCTCACTGTTCCGACCAGATGTCATCATTCCCCAGCCTTTGGTTATTTTGCAAAACAACTTTATTCCTCCCCTCTTGTTGGTCCTCCTCAGTCACTCCTCCCTGTTGCCGTATATCTAAATCCTGCCAGTTTTGCTCCTTGTCAGCTCTCTTGTACTCTAATTCAGTGCAGTGAATTAAAGTTCCTTTGCCTCTATGAAAGACGCTTGTTATTTTATTTTGGTAGTCCTCTTTATTTCAGTTTGACAAGCTATAAAAATGAAATCTCCAGCCTGTTCATAAATTTATAAAAGTCCAACTTTTCTCTTGAACTGATTTCTGTCAGACATCATTCAGTAAATAGAGCCACCTGGTGACAGTTTGCTTGAATTGCAAACCTCATGTCTAAAAACAAATGTACCTCTTTCATGCTAACCTTGCAAACTTGAATTTTAAATACAAAGACAAATGTGTTATAACCAGAAGTACAGACTCATAGAAGGAAAAACAATCTGAAGATGCTCTAACCTGCAAAGCCACTGCTGCCTACTTTACTGGTTTTCGCTTAGCGAGATCAATTGCTATGCTTTAGGTCCTAATACAAAGTCAATGGGCCAAAACTTATTCCTTCAAACAAACACATTACAAAATCTTCAGATTTTTTTTTGGGAAAATAAATCTTTATTTAAATATAATTTTAAGTTGTTTGACAGTGGATTTCCAGGAAGGGAGGCCCTTACTTCAGGAAACACAAATACATTGAAAATATGGAAGTTTTTCCTTAGAACTATCCCCATTCTTTCCTGCTAGAGGGATTGCCCGTTTCCGTCAGTAGAAAAACATCATAGGGCTCTCAGAGAGTAGATAACAGTTTTGGGTATTGTACTGGCACCTGTGATCAGGTTTGGTTTCTCCAGAAAGGAGCCATTATGATTGGACTTTTTCACCCAGATTCCAGCCAGTTATCTCCAGCTACCCAATCAAGGCAGGTGTCTTTCCTGTACTCAGCTCTTTCAGGATGTGACTGATTCTATCAAATCTATCTGCTCCCTTTTGTAGGTTTGTGTCTTTGTATCTCAGTCCTTATTCAGATGAATGACAGGACTCAAAAATATCAAGGAGGATGTTTTTACTTATGAGGAATAGATGATCGAGATTCAAAACAATGGCCCCCTTAGCTTCATCAAATCGACCTCCTGGTCATTCTGACCTATTTTTACACATCTGAACTATTTTTACACAAAGGTTCAAATTTAGATAGTGGTCAAGAAAAAACACGGCAGCCAGGTGGCACAGGGCATAAAGTGCCAGGCCTGGACTCAGAAAGGCCTGAGTTAGAATCTGGCCTTAGTTGTGTAGCCCTAGGCAAGTCATTTAACCCTGATTGCCTCAGTTTTCTCATTTGTGAAACGGCAAACCACTCCAGTATCTTCACCAAGAAACCCCACCCACCAAGGGGCTAGTGAAGAGTCAGACAACTGAAAATGGCTAACCAACAACAATAAGAGAAACTAAGAACTTTAATGTTAGGGGGCAATTGGACTTCCTGGATATTACTGAGCCTTTGTGAAATGAAACCATTGCTGTGCTGGAGCTAGCTAGTTCCAGCTCATAAGAACCAACTGTTAAATTTGCAGTATGAGTATTTATACTTCTAAAATCAGCAAATGTTACAAATCATGACCTGATTTATTGTTTTCTTAATTGTCTCTAGACTTAAGAAAGTGATAGAGAAAATGATAGTAATGAAGATTAAACTTAAAAGTGTTTCACACACACACACACACACACACACACACACACACACACACACATTAGAGAGCTCCTTGTTAAACATAGATCAGAATACTACTTGATGAGACCCACAGCTCTCAGTGGGGGTACTTCATTCAAAAGAAATAGGATAGCACCAGCCCTGGAGTCAGGAGGACCTGAGTTCAAATCCGACCTCAGATATGTGACACTAGCTGTGTGACCTTGGGCAAGTCACTTAACTCCAATTGCCCTGCCTTCCCTCCCTCCAAAAAAAAAACACCAACAAAAAAAAGAAATATGATAGATAAATTTTGTGTGTGGTGGGTATAATCATTTAATATAATTGTGGAGGACTTCTGGGTCACATGAGCAACATGATGGTGGACTAGACATTTTCTCTGATGCCTACCTCTCAAATCTCTCCAAAATAGAAATTACATGGCAAAGATTAAAAAAAATTCAACTTTCTTCATGATCCAGTAACTCAGCTTCCCGAAAAAGGTTAAAAATGAAACACCTATGAACTGATGCTCATTGACAATGAGCTCACTCAGTACACCTCCCACATCCCCCACACTGTCAGTAGTAAGGCTGTCCTAGTTCAACTAGAAGAGAAGGGGGAATCTACTTGACTAATTCAGAGGAAAAAAGAAGTGGGGCAGAAGAACTGTGTGATCAGATAAAAACAGGAGAGAAAAAAGACCTAATAAACAAAATGCTAAAAAGGAAAAGAGGTGACAAATGAAAGGAGGGGATCAGAGATGAAGGGAAGAGAGTCAGTGGTCACAGGGCCTCTTTACAAAAGGATTAAGATAAAGTAACTGAAGGATTATCATAATAGTTTTACAGACTGCATAAGAAAACAAAACCCTTCACTATGGCAAAGTAGAACACTTTTTTTTTTTGCTAATAACCCCGCAAAATATATAGAGGAACTTTTTTTTTAAAACTAACATAATGAGCTTCCATTTCAAGTAAAAAGCAAGCATCATATGCAATGGAAGTGAAACAAGGATCTTTTACTTGATAGAGTTCTGGAAATGCTTGCAACGGCAACGAAATGAGAAAAAATAAACTAGTAAAAAATAGGTAAAGAGGATATAAAATGATCACTGTTCCTGATACTGATGATTGATAAGATGATGTTTTAATTAGAAAATCCCAGGGGATAAGCAAACCTACTAAATGAAAAAATTAATAGCTTTAACAAAATTGTGGACTACAAAATAAATCCTCAAAAATCAATATCATTTGTATACAATAATAACAAAACACAGGAAGCAATGATAGAAAGGGAAATCCCATTGCAAAGCACTAAAAATGGATAAAAATCTGGAGATCAACCTCTGAAAACCCACAAAAAAAAAAACCAACAACTTGTATAGTTTCAATTACAAAGTGACCCTTGAAGAAATAAAGAACAACTTGAAGAGTTGGAGGAACATTTGGTTCTAATGGCTAGGTCAAAGGAATGTTTTAAAATGACAGCATTACCAAAATTAATGTACTCGTTTAGTGCTCTTTCAACTAAACTACCTGAGGAATTTTAGTTTCATGCTAGTTTTACAGAACTTGATAAAAATAATGTCAAATTTCATTTGGACAAACAAAAGATCTAGAATATTGAGGATAATGATGACAACAATTAGGGATGAAGGGAAAATAGCATTTTCAGGTCTCAAACTATATTAAAAATGAAAAGGAATACCTTTAAATCACTTTGATTTATTGTTAGTTCGATTGTAGGATTAAGCTCCCTTTTCTAGGAAAAGCTGGCCCTAATAGCTAAACCAAACTAACAGATATTCTCTTAAATCTAGGTTACCTCTAGATTTAGTGAAGAGATTGATAAGACTTTATCATTTAGTAGCTGATAATTTAGAGTGAGACATATATCTTTGTAGGAATAAAATAATATAGTATAATAAGACTCTTTCAAAGGCTAAGTTCCTTTTTCTGGCATCTGGAGAAAGGAGGGTAGGTTGAAGGTTAAGTTTCTCTTTCCAGTCTTAGTGGATGAGTCCCCTCCCCCTTTTTTCCTTGTACTAGAGGTTAAGTAAAAGTTGAGTAGCAGGTAATCTTCTAAGGTTGGGTTTCCCTTTCTGGCAGCCAGAGAACTCGGATGCTAACTTGAAACCACAAATTCCTCTTTCCTACTTTTAATTCAAACTACAGGCCCCTTTAAAGTAAACCTTTTGGTTACAAAAGGCATCAGCTACAGGGTAAGAACTTCCGGGGCAATCTCACTTTGATAGCTAAATGTTGCCAACAATACAAATTGGGGTTAAGAAAGCCTGAGAGAAGCAAACTGGTCAGATGACTGGTCTTATCCAATTGAATTATGTTCAAAACAAGTTTCCTAAGATTGCTGTAGTTTTTTATTTCTTTTTTTTTTATCACTACTGAGGAATTTGTTGACCTTAATGATAACCTGTCAATCATTACTATTAAATCATTATTTACTCTAAAACTTTATACCTAAGTCTGTTTTCTATTTCCGATAATTAATTTTAACATAAAACAGTTATCATCAAAACCATCTTGTACAGGTTTGTGGGAAAATTTATTATACTATTCAGGAAAAAAATATTATATTGTTTCTATTCAACTGTAGGTGATTGAAGGTTGTACACACCAGAATGTCCTTGACCTCATTAACTCTGTGGGAATGCCAGAGATGGCTACAAGGTGTTTCCAATTCCGCACCTAGATCCACCCAAAGCATTCTCGTTTTGGGTTACTGTATCCAGAAACTCCTGAGAGGTCCACCCCAAGCTTCTGTTTGGGGACAAAGTTACTCATATCTATCTTAGGCTACCTTCCTTTTAGGCTTCCCTCTCAGCAATATTGCTTAACTGGATACCTGAGGTATAGGGTTTTCCTGTGTGGGAAACCTTTGTCAAAATCCTATACAACATGAATATTCAGGAAGCTGGATAGACAGCACTATTTTCTTTCTGACTCACTCTCCTCTACCAAACAACCTAATAAATTTTTTTCTAAAACTCTTTCAGATTTTGGGGTCAGTTCTCATGAACAACAACAACAAAATGGTGGCAGTGGTCACTCAAATAAACCCAAAGGTTCTCTGAATCCATAAAAACAGAGTAAGGCTCTGTAATTTTAGGATTGAGCATAGATGGGATTGACCAACACAGGATCACAATCAATACCGAAAGAACATTAGTGAGTCACCTCAGGTTCAGTTTGGATACAGTCTGGCCCAGGCCTCAAGTGTCCAGAAAGTTAAGAGACTGTGCTTGGCCTTAGCCCAGAGAAGGAGTTGGATGCAGCAAGAATTGACTCAGGTTATCCTGAGTAATGCTCTTGTTTTTATCACTCAAGTGCCTGATAAGCTACCACTAAAAGCTAAAAATTTGGTTAAAATTAGACTAGAGGTCCTTTGGTAGAGTTCTTATTTTTTTTTTCTTTTTCTTCCTGTCTTTCTTTTTTAACTCTCCCTAGATACCTCGTCTATAACCGGACCACAGATACCCATATATACTGCTGGACATGGCTATTAGTTCTATACTCTTTAACTTAGGGGGACTTTAGATTAGTGAGAATAAAGTGCCTGGCACTGGTTAGTGCTCTATAAATATTAGCTATTATTACATTATTTATGTGTAATTAGTCTATACTGGGTTTTGAATGTGATTGATATAGAATACCACATTGATAGATAGTGAATTTCTATATATGAAGATTTGGAAACGTATTCAAATGAATTGATAGTGTGCAATTATGAGACATCTTACTATTTGGAATCTGAATTTGTGGTCAATTTCATATCATGACATATATGTAATTTTTTAATAAGATATAGACACTAAAAATCAGAAGAAAATGTAACAAGATTATAAAGATCAAATAATGCTCAAATGAATAGCTATGAAAAGACATCACCATCCTACTCCTTCATGGAGGTGGGAGGTCCACAGATGTTACATGTTGCACAAATTTGAGACTTTTTCAATGTATGAGTCAGTAGTGATGATTTTCTTTTCCTCTAAAAAACACTATTTGTCACATGGGATGGCTATCTGAAAGGGGGAAGACAAAGGATACTTAAGATAACTATGATGATATGAAAACTATAAATTATCTGTGAAACCTTAAAAAAGAAGATATATACTTATGTGAGAAAATCCAGGAGGTATTTGGGTGAAGTGGAAGGACAAGAAATTAAATCCAGGGTCTACATGTGTAATTAGGCAGAACATCTCCACAGTGGGCATATCGTGAGAGACTGATTATATGTCCCTCCTTCCTATCCTGCTTCCCCTTGTTCTATTCTCTACCCTGTCCCTGTCCCTTTACAGAAGTGTATACTTCCAGCAACCTTCCCCCTCACCCTGCCCTTGCCTCCATCATCCCACCTCTCATCCCCATGCCACCTACTCTCCTGTGTGGCAAGATACCCAGTTTAGAGTTTATGTCATTCCTTCCCTAAGACAAATTCAATGAGAGTAAGGTTGACCCTTTCCCTTTTGCCTTCCTGTTCTTCCCCCTCATTGTAACAATTATTCCTTGCCTCTTCTATATGAGATGATTCAGCCCGTTGTCTCTCCCTGTCTCCTATCATCATGTTGTCCCTTCCTATTCAATTGATCCTGTGCCTCTATGTACTTATATATACACATACTCAGATATGTGTTTGTATGCATATATAAACTTTCCTATATAGACATATGTATATTGATACGTATATATACATTTGTATTCCCCTCACCCATCCTCATACTAAGAAAAGTTTCATAAGTTAGAGTTATCTTTTTTCCATGTTGGCATGTACATAGTTCAACTTTGATAAGTCTCTTATGATTTCTTTTCCATGTTTACCTTCTCATGCTTCTTGTATTTGAGCATCAAATTTTCTTTTCAGTTCTGTTTTTTTCCAGCAAGAATGTTTGAAAGTCCTCCACCTCACTGAATGACCATATTTTCCCCTGGAACATGCTCATTTTTGCTGGGTAGCTGATTCTTGGCTTCAATACTAGCTCCCTTGATCTGCAGAATATCATATTCCAGGCCCTTCAATCCCTTAATGTAGAAGCTGGTAGAGCCTATGTTATCCTGATTGTGTTTCCACACTGTTTAAATTGTTTCTTCTTGGCAGCTTGTAATATTTTCTCCTTGATCCAGGACCTCTGGAACCTGGCTATAACATTCCTAGGAGTTTTCTTTTGGGGATCTTTTTCAAGAGGTGATCAGTGAATTCTTTTAATTTCCATTTTGCCCTCTGGTTCTAAAATATCAGGGCAATTTTCCTTGAGAATTTCTTGAAGGGTTCTTTCTAAGTTCTTTTTTTGATCACGGCTTTCAGGTAGTCCATTAATTTTTAAATTGTCTCTCCTGGATCTATTTTCCAGGTCAGTGGTTTTTTCAAGGAGATATTTCATATTGCCTTCTATTTTTTCATTTGTTTGGATCTGTTTAATAGTATCTTGATTTCTCATAAAGTCATTTGTTTCCATTTGCTCCACTCTAATTCTGAAGGAATTATTCTCTTCAGAAAGCTTTTGAGATTCTTTTTCCATGTGCCAAATTTGACTTTTTAAGGCATTCTTCTCCCATTGATTTTTCAAGCCTCTTTTGCCATTTGAGTTAGTCTATTTTTTAAGGTGTTATTTTCTTCAGTCAGGTTTTTGACTCTCTTTTCATGATTTTCTTGCATCATTCTCATTTCTCTTCCCAATTTTTCCTCCACTTCTCTTATTTCGTTTTCAAAATCCTTTGTAAGCTGATCTATGGCTTTTAGGAAGTCTACATGTTTCTTGGAAGCTTTTGGTGTGGGAGTTCTGACTGTGTTGTCTTCCTCCCATTTCATTCTTTGATCCTTTTTGTCTCCAAAGAAGCAATCTAAAGTTTGATTGCTATTCTTACTTTGCTGCCTTTGCCTGCTCATGTTGCCAGTCAATTACTTGACTTTTTAGCTCTGTGGATCTCTGCTTGCAGAGGGGAAAGCTGTGTCCCAAATTGCTGGGTTTTTTGCAGCTGCTGGAGTTATTACAAGGCTGCTGCATCCCTCATCAGCTTTGGCTCACTGAAAATGTACCCCAGGACCACCACCCAAGACCATGATCTGGATCCAGGCTGCTCAAAGCAAGAGCACTTAGGCTCTGAATGATTGCTTGGCCCCCCTGCAGTGTGCAGGCCAGGAGCTCTGAAGCAGCCACATGGAGGTGGCTGCCGGGCTTCTGCCACTTCCTTGCCCTGGAGGCAGTTCAACCAGACTGCTTTTCTCCCCCAAATTTAGCTTAGTTCCACAGACCTTTCACTTTGTCCCTGTTTCTTATGGCTTGATAATTCTGGAAACTGCCATAGCTGCCACTGATCCACTCTCCTGAAGGTTCCAGCTGAGGCTTGTCTTGGCCGCCCTGGAGCCAAGCTGCATTTTCAGGCTGGGCTGGTTTTGGCTCCCAGTGTGCTGTGATGAGCCCTTCCTTCCGAGCTGCCTTCAGTGGGAGGTATATTTTTGTGAGTTTTGGAACCTAAAATTTGTTTAGAGTCATATTTTATGGGTATTTTAGGTGGCTATGTGGGAGCTGCAGTACCTTGCTGCTTCTATGCCACCATCTTGGCTCTGCCTGACCTCTGGCTTTATCATCGGTAAGGTCTAGAAGTCCCTTAAATCATTGAATGACCATCTCCTTGACTGAAAGATTATGCTCAGTTTCTCTGGATAGCTCATCCTTGGTTGTAACCTGAGCTCTTTTCCCTTGTGAAATATCATATTCCAGTCCCTCTGATCTTTCTTTTCTTTTTTTTTTTTAAAAAAAAAACCAAGTTTTAGTCTGGTTTATTAAAGTATACTTTTATACAGTTTACTTTTCACTGATCTGTTCTGGCATACTTCTAATGATATCAGAATGACCGGGATCAATGATAGGCAGTGTAGATAATCTGTAGTACTTCCCACATGCTGTACCCAATTCAATATTATTGCCACAATAGTGATGTATGCCAGTTTTGGCCAACATAGTGTAATATTAATCTCTGATTTCCTTAAAGCTGGGCAATTGTTGGCTAAAATAACCAATTTGGCTTTGCCTTGTCTGGTCGTTTTCAGTGTCTGTTTGCAGCCTGGCATGTATTCGCCACTTTCCATGACCAGCTGGAGCCTAAAGTTGATGGACTCCAGTGACTTTTTCATCTTCTTTGCAGCCACCATCTTCCTGCCTGCAGCATGGGAGGACCCTCAGCCACAGATGTGCTGCCACAATGACTGGGAAGCAAGAAAAAACCCCCTGATCTTTCAGTGTAGATACTGCCAGATCCTGTGTGATCCTCACTGTAGTTTTGCAATATTTGAATTGTTTCTTTCTGGCTGCATGTTATATTTTCTCCTTTACCTGGTAATTCTGGAATTTGGCTACAACATTTTAGAGTGTTCAACTTGGGATCTCTTCTAAGATGCACATGGTGGATTCTTTCAATATCTGTTTTACCTTCTGGTTCTAGGATCTTGGGGTAGTTTTCCTTGATGAGCTCTTGGAAGATGTTGTCCAGGATCATTTTTTCATCATGATTTTCCAGTAGACCAATAATTCTTAGATTATCTCTCCTGGATCTGTTTTCTAGGTCAGTTATTTTTCCATTGAGTTATTTTACCTCTTTTTCTAATTTCTCATTCTTCATGTTTTGTTTGACGGATTCTTGGTGCCTCATAGAATCATTAGCTTCAGTTTGGTTGATTCTAATTTTTAGCAAATTATTTTCCTCAGTTAGTTTTTGAAGCTCCTTTTCCATATGTTCAGATTTCATTTTCGTTCACACATTTTTATTTTTAAGGAGCTACTTTCTTCATTGAAATATTTTTCTATTTTCACAGTTTTGATTTTAAAAGAATTAGTCATTTTATCTTCTACCTCTCCAATTTGGTTTTCAAAGTCCTTCCTGAGCTCTTGTAAGAACACTTTCTGGGCTTGAGAGCAGTTCATATTCCCTGTTGAGGCTTCAGCTGTGGATGTGGAGTCAATGCTGTTACCTTCTGAATTTGATTCCTCCTGCTCACAGTAATAGGATTCTAGAGCCTTTGTCTTTGAAATCTGTTTTTTTACCCTTTTTGAGGCAAGGCCTTAGCCATGCCCTTCCTCTAGGACTCCCAAGCTTTCACTATTTTAAAATTTTTCTCTGGGGCAATAATTTCTATGTTTTCAGGGTCAAAGCATGGGACTGGAGCAGCCAGGGATTACTCTGCCATCCTGGTCCCTGGAAGTTCAGGTAGGTGCTTTTTAAATTTCCAGGCTGTGGGTTGATAGTCCCATGAATAGCTGCTGCCACTGCCATGGGCCCTGCATTTGTCTTTTACCCAGGTCTGTCAGATCCCAGTCCTGGAGTGGTAGGCCTGGGAATAGCCCTCGTGGTTGGTGGATCAACTGGCCACTGTGTTGTCCAGGCCTTGGCAGGCTGGATCATCTGGGCCTCCATGTGCTGCACCCAAAAAACAAATTTTTTTTATGTTTGTTTTAAAAACTTTGATTTCCAGATTCTTTTTCTTCTTCTCTCCTCACCTCCCACCACCCCACTGGGAAGATAAGCAATTCAATATAGCTGATACATGTGTAGTTATGCAAAACCTTTCCATAGTAGATACATTGTGAAAGACTAACTATATTTCCCTCCATCCTATCCCGCCACCCCCACTTATTCTATTTTCTACTTTGTCCCAGTCTCTTTTCAAATGTGTGTGCTTCTATCTACCCTCTCCACCAATCTGCCCTCCCTTCTATCATCCCCCCTCTTTTCCCCTTCCCCCTACTTTGCTGTAGGGTAAGATACCCAATTGAGTGTGTATGTTATTACCTCCTTAAGCCAAATTCAATGAGTATAAGGTTGATCCATTCCCTTTTGCCTTCTTGTTCTTCCCCTCCATTGTAACAGTTTTCTCTTGCCTCTTTTGTATTAGATAATTTGCCCTAGTCTATCTCTTCCTGTCTCCTTCTCACATTATGTTCCTCTCTCACCTCTTAATTTTGTTTTTTAGATATCCTCCCTTCCTATTTGACTGATCCTGTGCCCTCTATCTATGTATACATGTACACCCACCTATATAAACATATATGTATATATATGTGTATATATATACATATATATATACATATTTCCTTCAACTATTCTCATACTAAGAAAAATCTCATGAGTTACAATGATCATTATTCCATGTAAGAATGTAAGTAGTTCAACTTTAATAATTTCCTTATAATTTCTTTTTCATGTTTACCTTCTCATGCTTCTCTTGCTTCTTGTATTTGAAAATTAAATTTTCTGTTCAGCTCTGGTTCTTTCATCATGAATTATTGAAAGTCCTCTATTTCGTTGAATGACCCTATTTTCCCCTGAAGCATTATACTCAGTTTTTCTGGGGACGTGATTCTTGGTTTTAATCCATATCCTTTGTCCTCTAGATTATAATATTCCAAGCTCTGTGATCCCTTAATGTAGAAGCTGCTAGATATTGTGTTATCCTGATTTTATTTCCACAGTACTCAAATTGTTTTTTCCTGACTACTTGCAGTATTTTCTCCTTGACCCAGAAACTCTGGAATTTGGCTATAATATTCCTAGGAGTTTTCTTTTTGGAATCTTTTTCAAGAGGGGATTGGTGAATTCTTTCAATTTCTCTTTTGCCCTCTGGTTCTAGAAAATCAGTGCAATTTTCCTTGAAAATTTCTTGAAAGATGATTTCTAGGTTCTTTTTTTGATTATAGCTTTCAGGTAGTTCAATAATTTTAAAATTATCTCTCCTGGATCTATTTTCCAGGTCAGTGGTTTTTCCAAAGAGATATTTCACATTGTCTTCTATTTTTTCACTTGTTTGGATCTGTTTTATAGTGTCTTGATTTCTCATAAAGTCATTAGCTTCTATTTGCTCCAATTTAATTTTGAAGGAATTAGTCTCTTTGGTGAGTTTTTGAAATTAATTTTCCATCTGGCAAATTTGACTTTTTAAGGCATTCTTTTCCTCATTGACTTTTTGGACCTCTTTTGCCATTCGAGTTAGTCTACTTTTAAGGTGTTATTTTCTTCAGTCAGGTTGTTGACTCTTTTTTCATGATTTTCTTGCATCATTCTTGTTTCTCTTCCCAATTTTTCCCCTACTTCTCTTACTTGATTTTAAAAATCCTTCTTGAGCTCCTCCATGGCCTGTAACAAATTCATATTTTTTCTTGGAAGCTTTTGATACAGGAGTTTTGCCTGTGTTGACTTCTTCTGGCTCCATGTTTTGATCCTTTTTGTCCCCCATAAAGGATTCTATGGTGTGATTTTGCTTCCTCTATTTGCTCTTCTTGACAGCCAATTACTTGACTTTTGAGCTCTTTGCCACAGTAGAACTCTGCTTCTTGAGTGGAGAGCTTTGTCCCAAATCACTGGGGTTTTCACAAATGTTGTTAGATTTCTGAGGAGGGCACCCTCTCTATGGACACCCCAAGCTCTGGCACACTGGCCACACACCCCAGGACCACCACCCAAGAGAGCAAACCAGATGCAAGCAGATCAAAGCAAGAGCAATTGCCCTCAGAATGGTTGCTTGGTACCCCTATGATCTGTGGGCCAGAAGCTCCAGAGGCAGCCACAGGACAGCAACTACAGCTGTGGTACCTTTGTCACCTCTTGCCCTGGGAACAGGAGCTTGAACCACACACTTCTGTCACCCAGTTCCAACAGAATTCTCCACTGACCTTTTATTTTCTCTTTGGCTTTTATGGGTTGAGAAATCTGGAAACTCCCACAAATGCTGGTGAGCCACCCTCCTGAAGTCTGCTGTGGCTTGTCTGGGGAATTGGTTGGGGCACCCCGAGATTGGCACGTCTCATGCAGGACTGTGTGCGGCTCCCAGTTTGGTGAGATAGACTCTTCTTGTCAGCATCACAGGCCACCTTCAGAAGGAGAATTGTTTCTCCCTGTCACTTTGTGTGTTCTGTATCTCTAAAATTTGTTGAGAGTCATATTTTATAGATATTGGAGGCGGCTGTGTTGGGAGCTCAAGGACTTTCCTGCTTCTCCTCCACCATCTTGGCTCTGCTCCCCCCACATCAAATGCTTTTTGTAAATATAGATTAACTCAATATAATTTAAAGGTTGAGTCAATGAACTAGGGCATCCAATTCTTAAAAGGAGTCTTATAATAAAAGAAAACATTACTAAGTAAAGGAAATTACTAAATATTTGTGTAACTCCAAATTTCCATTTATATCAAGCTTGGACAAATAAAGCATGACTGTAATTGTAATAGCCATGAATGTCAGTGAGGTTAACTATCCATTCTTCTTCTTTGTTCCCCCTGTGATGTGGATATAATTGATACCATCTGGAATCAGAATGATGAGACATGGGTCCACATAGCTGTTAAAGGGAATTAGGTTTAATGAAAAGTGTTTCATAGAATTGTAGATATCCAGATAACTTGCTCAGGAAGGTTAAGGTAGTAGGTTCTTGGGGATCTTGAAGGACAACATAGATCAGAAGAAGGACATACGGTACAGAAGAAAAAGCACTGGTTTGGGAGTCAGAGGGTCTAGGTTCAAATCCCAACTCTTATGACCCAGTACATTTTTGATTTTGGCCAAGTCAATTAAAACCACTTATGCCTCCCAGGGCTCTGGTTTCCTGTACTGGAAAACAAAGAGTTTGTGCTAGATGGCCTCTGACATCCCTTCAAATTCTTGATCTATGATCTTAGGAGACTGAGATTTTTTGTTGTAGCCTGAACTTACCCAGTAATTGAGAGAAGGAAGGACAGGGCACTATGACACATAGAAACACTGTATAGTCTAATGTCAAACCCCAGGGAGATTCAAGCTCAGTGCTTTGGAATAACTTTGGATCCCCAAGGGAACTTATTAAATCTTTGCCTTCAATTTACAAGTCTTTGATTTTTATTTGCATTCTTTGCAATACACTTGAAAATACCACAGTTAATGAGAAGAGTTTTATTATCTTCCCTCTCACTAATTACTTTGAAAAAGTAAAAAGTAAACCAGAGGGAGAACCCCAAATTCCAGACAGAGGGAAACCTGGGGGCTGAGGGAGAAAAAAAACCCCACAATTCTGTATAGCTCTTACCCCTGTGGTCAAACTCCATTTTTTATCCAGTTGCAACAGGTTAGTGTACCAGCTAAGGGATTGTGACAGCTAAAGAAGGGGATATGAGAATACATAAGAAACCCTACGAAAGAAACATACCTGAATTCCCTTAGAGTCAAATGTAAATTGGTAGATGAGGGTAAAGTTAGAAGGACCTGAGGAGAGGTTGAAATAAATTTAGCATATGCAAATAGTTCTATGAGAAGTGCTTATGGATCATATGGTGGTGAGCCAGGTCCCTTTAACAAAAAGTTTGCATGGTCATAAATTTTAACTGACAGTATTTTGTGTTTATAAAGAGAAGCCCAATGCCTCAAGTTGGGATTTGAAAGGGGTGGGAGAGTAGAAATAGGGCAACTGCAGGACCTCACTCCACCATTCACTACTACCTCTCAGTGCATCTGGATTTGTATCTGATGAACCTCATTTTGCTCTGAGAGCTTAGAATGGTGAGAGGAAAACTTAGGCTTATAGGGTTCCCCCTGAGGTATCTCTTTTTTTCTTAATACTGTAATTTCAAGTGGAGAAGATTCAATAATGTGTTCAAGAATCCACTTCAGTATCACAAAGACAAGAAGGATTTGTTTCTGTTTATTCTAATCTGGCTACATTAGAAATCTTTTTTTAAAAATAGGAACAAACTTGTTCCTTTCCTGCAAAGAAATCCTTTCTTTTGTGATATCAGATTCTTCATTCTATGCCTAGAGATAGTCAAGGGCTAAGTCAGGAGACCTGAGTTCAAATCTGGCCTCAGACACTTACTAGCTGTGTGGCTTCAGAGTAGTCAGTCTCTCTCTGCCCCTGTTTCCTTTACTGTTAAAATGGGATAATAGCATTTACATTGCAGAGGTTTTGTGAGGATAGAAAAAGAATATTTTTAAAGCACTTAGCATAGTGCCTGGCACATAGTAGGTGCAATCTAAAAACTTATTCCCCACTTCCCCTATCACCCACCATGGGCTACCCCTCTTACATTTTCACTGCAACCCAAATTGGTGCTCCTCAAACGAGAAAGTCTTGACTCTGGGCATTTTCACTAACTAGTTCCAATGCCTACAATTGTTGTCCTTTTCCACCTCCTGGCTCCTTCAAGTCCCACCTAAAATTCTATCTTCTATAAGAAGCCTTTTGTAATTACCCTTAATTCTTATACTTCTCTGGTATTAATTATTTCAAATTTAACTTATACTTAGTTTGTTGGCACATACTTGTTTATATACTGTCTCTCCTATTAGACTGTGAGTTCTTTGAGACCAGAGATTATCTTTTGCCTTTTTTTTTGTATCACCAGCACTTAGCACAGTGACTGGCACATTAAAAACCCTAGAAAAATGCCATAATATATTAAATAAATATACACATATACAAATACATATACACATTTGTACATGCATATTTGCATGTAGAAAAATATATATGTATGAATGTATATATATGTATATGTGAATAAATACATTAATGAATAGATAGATACATAGATATGTGTATTTATATCCCAAAATTCAGAAAGCTGTGTGCACATATATATGTATATGTACACAGTTATGTGTGTATATATGTGTATGTCTTCTCATCTTCTGACAACAGTTTCATCTCATTTTTGGTGGAAATTCATGTGAAGATTATTCTTGAAAAATTTTATTCTAAAAATTTTAAATTTCAGAGTATCAAGAAGTAAGATAGTGTCACAAAAAGGATAGAGAACATGCCTCAGAGTCAAGAAAGCTTGGGTTCAAGTGTTGCCTCCAATATGAACTAGCCGTGTAATCCTGAGTAAGCCATCTAGCAATCTCACTTCTTCATTGTCCTATGGGTGATTCTCTACTTAAAATCTTTGGAGACTGGAAAGTCCCATGATTAGCAGACATATAACTTACTGGAAGTCTGTAAATGTTTAAAACATAGGCTTTTATTTGAGGGAGAAGCTTGGAGACACTAAAAAAGCAGTTTCTCAATGGCAGTCTCTCCTTCCTTCCTCTTCCTGTTCAATAGGTCCAGCTCAATGTCCATTTGCACTGTCTAAGATGAATATAGTGATGGCCAAGTGCCATAGGTTATCTTTCCAACTTCATGACATAGTTTGAATAGACTTTTTACGTAGGTTTTTTTTTGGTCTGTTGTAGGTAGGTAGGCCACACAGCCTATAGCAATGGAATTGAAAATCTTTTAAAGCATTGAAGTTTGAAACATGAAATAACACCTTATTTGTATGAGTATGGTTCTTGGGCCTTTCCATCTTCTTCTTCATGGAATGCCTCTTTTACTACTTCCAATTTTTCCTTTACATATGTTTTTCTCCCATCCCCACTATTCTTACTATGTGCATCCTTTGCCATCTTTCTTTGTCTTTACCTACTTCCTTCCATTTGAACCTTTCCCTTACTAATGCTTCATTCTCTTTTCTTCTCCTTCCCTCTCTTTTCCAGCTTTTTAGGGAGACTTAAAAATCATCTAGTGAGTTCTCGCTGCCAATTCTTGAAGTAAATGAAGTAACTGTGGATGATAGGGGTTAAAGTAACACGCCCAAAGTCACAAAAAGTTAGTGACATCACTTTAAGGTCCACTCTTCTTTGTTACTGTATTCTCTCCTGCTCCCTTATACATACAATGTGCCTCCACAACATTTACACAATTTCTTCTTCATTGTGGTACTAATTTTCTCCCTTTTCCTCCTTTTTAAACTGTCTTCAAAGATTCAAGAGAAAAGAGTTGAGTAGGGAGGGAGAAAAAATAAAGAAAGATTATAGTCATATAAATGAAGAGTCTAAATAATATGTTAAAGAAATATATTTTTATTATTTTCAAGCACATTGAGTAACACTGCTAACAGAGGAAGGGGAACACAATCATATATGTTAGATGATATATAGCGTCATTAAATCCTAGAGTTAAAGGAGTCTTTAGTGGTTGTCTACTCAAACCTGGACCTGATGCAGGAATCTTCTCTTTAGCATATCTAAAAATCTTCATCGTTGGAGAAGTCATTACCTAATTAGGGAGCTCATCCTAGTTCTATATAGCTCTAATAATTAGGGAGTTTTTCTTATTTTGTTTCCAAATAAACTTCCATACATTGTTCTTAGTTTTGCCTTCTGAGGCCAAGAAGAACCATTCTTTTCCTCTGTGGTAGAATCTGAAGACAATAATCTTATCACTCACCCTCCTTCCATCCTTCTCAAGTCTCTTCTCTAAGTTAAAAACCTCTAATTTTTAAAATTGATCTTCATATCATGTTACTTAGTGTCTTTTCAACATCTTTGTCCATCTCCTCTTGATGGGCTCCAGCTGGTTAATATTTTCTCCAAAATAGCACGTCCAGAACTGAGCATTTTAAGTGCTATAATAGATAAACCTGTTTATTTTAACTCATTTGCTACTTGACTGCAAATGTTCTTACTGAAAGCCTATGTTCTTAGACATGTTTCCACTAACCTGAGTAAATTTTCATTGTTTTCTATGTAATAATTACTTTCCTCCCATATGAATGGCCCATAGCTATAGGGCTTACCTATAAAGAAACTAATTGTGATTGATTCCCTAACTGTTATGTATAACAACTAGCTTTCTTTGGTTCTCTGGCAGGCTCTTTACACAAAGATATACTTGTCTGTGTACTTTTCTTATTATAATTATGACTAAGGAGAAATGTGTTGACCAATTTATAGATCTTTGTCCTAATATAAATCCTCTTTCCTTCATTTTCTGATGTTTCTCTCCCCTTCATCCCTTTCTTAGCCTTAATTATCCCATCCAGCATCCCAGCAAATCCTGCACAATCTTCTAAAAAAAAATGTCCAAGAAGTTGAAGAAGAAAAGTGATGGTGCCAATGCTATCATCTTCTTTTTGAGTTTAAAGCACATCTTCTGTTCTCAGAAGAAAGGTAGGCTTATGGATTTAGCCTATGTGTCATTTCAGGAATTCATTCATTCATTTATTCAATCAATAATTTTTTACTGAGCACTAAATGTGTTTTGGTGAATGACTAGCTTTCTGAAACAATTATACACACAACACACTTTTAGTTTAATTTGAATTATTAATTTTTTTTTGCCAGCACTCTTTTAAGAAATAAAAAACCTCCTGATTTGTAGTATTGGCTAATTTCAGAAATGTGAATGTTCACACTGAAAATTTAACAATCTACTCTCACAAGCTGGTTGAAGCTGGTTCTAGCACACACCTACTGAGCATTGTAGTTAATCTAATCTGTGATAGGTGCTGCAAGGTACATAAGAGAAATATGTCATATAGTTTCTGACATCAATGAACTTAGGACCAAGTTAAAGGGGCAAGGTGTACACATACTAAATATTAAATTGTAATAATTTGTTTAGTTGAAAAAATGAATGTTAATGTCATCAGTTAACTTTTATGGAGTATCCACACAGGATGAAGCCAGAAGGGAAAAGAAGGGAAATAGTGAACATATCTGGATATATCATTTATGGGATACACATAGAGAGAGCAGGGGATATGGTTTATAAGGGTAAGGGATTCCTATGATGTGCAAAGGTTGTGTAGATAAGTATAGAGGAAAGAAAGAAAACCAAGTGAAAGAGGGAAGAGCAACAATCTATGGTCTTCTTGCTTCTTTTTTCACCTGGGTTGATTTGGGAAAAATATTTTGCAAACAATAAAGTTCAATAAGAGAATGAGAGATAGGAAGACAAATTCATAGCAAGAGGAAAAATAAAACAATGGAAGATGGGTAATAAGTAGCTATTTTCAGTTCTAATTAAGTCAGTCCCATAGTTTGATATTTCTGCTATGTATATAGTCCTTTGTGCATGCATACTTGGGGGGTCATCTTTTTACAATCAGCACTTCCTCCCCTTCAGAGAAATTTCAATAATCTTGATAGGTTGAAATTTGGAATGAGTACACTGACATCTGCATTTCTGTTTTCTAATGTTTTCCCAAACTCTAGGCTGGAAATAACATTTTTCCTTCCCCCAAATTTTCCTTTCTTGTTTTTTCCTTTATGGATTACATTTGTTTCTTTTGCAACTTTCTTTTTTATCCTGTGTTGGAAAAAAATGTCTATTAATACCTTACGTTTTTAAGGAGACAAGATGCTGTGGAAATAAATTGTTTATCCTTCATCTTCCTTAATAAAGTAATCCAATTCCTTTATTTTCTTAAGGTGAGTTTCCTTCTTGAGAATCAGCATAGTATCATGGAGAGTGCATAGGATATGATTTAGGAAAGACTTATGTTTATAATCTAGCTCTGATGCTTATTTCCCTATGTTAGTAGGTCTCCTTCTCTCTCTCTCTCTCTCTCTCTCTCTCTCTCTCTCTCTCTCTCTCTCTCTCTCTCTCATTGAATTGTTTCTATGTAGGAAACTCTCAGTGAGATACTTCTTCACTAATGCAGATAATCAACAGAGTCTTGGAGATTTGCCTGAGAGGCACTGAGAGGTTAAGTAACTTGCCTAAGGACCCACAGCCTTTATGTGGTAAAAGTAAGTCTTGAACTCAAGAGACTTGACTCTGAGGCCAATTTCCTATAAATTTTGCCATACCATCTCTTACGCTTACCAAGGAAAAAATACCTGTTATTTCCTAAAGTATGGCAGACCTATGATTTCAGATTTAACAAGCATACCTGGTATAGGGACACGTGCAGCTCAAAGAAAAGCTGACTTTAGCTATTCCCTTTTTTCAACAGCAGAGGAGAAAGATAATTATCTGGAAGAATTAGCTGGCTAAAAGTTTATTGGTGTTGCTTTTCACCTTTCTGCAAAAGGCTTCTGGCATTCTATATGTTTTCTGTTAGAAAGTATTCTGAATCCAATTAGAATTAATAGCAGAAAAAATATGTTGAGAAATATCCTTAGCCTTTAACTAAGCTTTGGAGGCAACTGTTTTCCTAATTATAGTTTCATCTTTCTCCTAGGCTTACTCATGATGTCTCATGGTCTCTGATGCCTGTGATATCAAATCACATATTCAAATAAAGGCCTGATGGAAGGATCTCATGAAGGCATAATATTTAGAATGGGAAAGAGCCTTAAAGATCAATAATCTTTTCCAGACTTTTCATTTGAAAGATGATAAAAATTAGGCCCAGAGAGTAGAAGTGATTTCCATAAGTATATAATAAAACCCAGATCCACTGACTAAAAACATTCTGGACTATTTTGAGTCTATCACTGTGACACTTTCTAAGTGGAGATTGTCAGTGTCTCTATACAAGTATATTCGTTCTAACACTGGTATATTGCCAAGTTCTATGACCAAAACATGCTTTTCTCATGGAACTTTATCACCTAGTCCCCTTATAAAGGTTAAGTAATGCTCCAAACTCCAGAAATCCGGCTGCCAAAAAGGTTCTATCTGCAAAGGTACAAGATTATCACTAAGTTCTTTATCCTTGTTGTGGGTAGAGAGGAGGTTCTTTACCCCTGTTCTAGAGAAGCATGAAATAATGAGGAGGGAGAGATCGTAGAGAGCATCTTCTCCAAATACTACATTTTACATATAATAGAAATTAACCTAGAAATATAAAGTGGCTTTCCTCAGGTCATGGTTGGGCCTGGAGCAGATTTGCTCACGCCTATCTTGATGTCATTTCCATTTTACCACATCATTAGTCAATGCTATACCCAAAGGGTCATGGAAATGGGTTATAGTACACATCATGGGGGTAGACTCACAGCAGGTGACTCTCTTGGCACACGGCATAGAAGTCTTCTCAGAGCCCATTTCACTTCCTTATTCCTCAAGGTGTAAATGAAGGGGTTGAGCATGGGGGTGACAATTGTGTAGAAGACAGCCGGGGCTCCTATCCCTGCTCCACTGGAGTGTGGCTGAATGTAGATACATATGGGGGGCATATAGTAGAGGAATACCACTGTAAGGTGTGCTGTGCAGGTAGAAAAGGCATGGTGGCGGCCATCTGAAGTGCGAATCTTTAGCACAGATGCCACAATGAAAACATAAGAGATGATGATGAGTAAGAGGCAGCCTGCAGCAACAATGCCGATGTTAGCCAGCATGACCAGCTCATTGAGGGCAGTCTCTGTACAAGCCAGCTTCAGAACAGGGGGGATGTCACAGAAGAAGTAGGCAATGTGGGAAGGCCCACAATAGGGGAGGTGGAAGGTGAGGGAGGTGTGGATAGCAGAGTGTATGGCACCAGTGGCCCAAGTAGCCCCTGCCAACCCTGCACACACCTTCTGACTCATCACAACTGGGTATTGCAATGGCTGACTGATGGCCAAATATCGGTCATAGGCCATGACAGTATAGAGGAAGCATTCAGTACTGGCCAGGAAGTGGAAGGAATAGAGCTGTATAGCACAACCCTCAAAGGATATCACCTTTCCTTCTGGAGTTAAGAACCCTGCCAGGACCTTGGGCACAGTCACTGTGGACAGACAAGCATCCAGGAAGGACAGGTGGCCCAGAAAGTGGTACATGGGAGAGCGGAGGTGAGGATCCAAGCCCACTGTCAGCAGGATTAAAAAGTTCCCCACCACAGTGATGGTGTAGATGAGGAAGAAGAGGAAGAAGAAAAACACAGGATGCTCTAATGTGTTTGCCAACCCTTCCAGAATGAAGTGCGTCACCAGTGTTTGGTTTAGCCACTTTGTCTCCATGATCCCCTGTCTGATAATGACAATTGAATTATTGCATCCGTTTATACTGCTTTGATGTATTTCCTTATCCTTTCCCCAGTTCACAGAATAATTCTGCTCTAACTGTGAATTTTAATTCTTCCAATAAAATCCTTGTAACAATTCAAATGTTACCTGCTCTACTAATAGGAAGACTTTGCTTACCCCATTATCTGCCACCATTTCCCCTTGGAAACGAGCTTCCCTTTTAGACTTTACATTGAACTTTGTTTTGCCCTTCTCTGGTGCACTTAGCATATATTTTATGTCATAATGTGTGTGTGTGTGTGTGTGTGTGTGTGTGTGTGTGTGTGTGTGATCCTTCTATTGACCTGTAATTTCTGTGATGGGAGGCATCACAAATTTTTCCCCTTCCAGTGCCTAGAAGGGTCTCTTTTCACATAAGAGGCATTGAATATTAATCAAAGTAAATTCTAACATATCTTGTCTTTTGATAGACAATTTAGAGGATACTTTATCACTCTTGGAATATGATAATTAATTGAATCCTATTATAATGACTTTGTTCCATTGTCAAATGCTCAGAAGGAAAGGAAGATAGGGTTACCTGTATGGTATCAGTGGTCACCAATGTTGCTATTCTTTTTTCTTTCTGTCTCACTCTCTAAATGTTGAGAATGGCATATTTGAGTCATTTGAATGTCAGACATAGATGTTCAGTTGAGTTTCCCACTCAGAGAGAGCCAGTGTTCCTAGGTGGCACTGCAAGTCACCTCTTTGTAGCTTTCCGGTGGAGATGGCTCTCTTCTAGGTGCTCTTTGCCTTCCTTTTCTTTGTAGATTTATTCTCTAACCCTGCAGTTTTTTGTGCTTAATGTACCACCCAGGGGATACCATTTATCCTCTTGGGAAATTTTGGGTGAATCTTGGATAAGACATCTCCTGGGTATCTGAAGTCCAAATTTTATCTCATTATTTTGAAGAGAAATTCATGCTGTGTCAGACCATATGGAGAGTATCAGGCAATTATACATACTAACACTGAATGTAACGATGAGATCTTTAAGGGTTGACTGAATAATTATCATAAGAATTATTGCACTAAATTATCTCCACCAAAGAGGAGAGACTTGACACCCACAATGGGCTTTGGAACTGGGGTTACACTAGAATGATTTTACATTTTTAATCAATGATTTGGATGGTGTGTTTAGGAAATTTGGAGATGTCATTAAATTGGAGAGATAGTTAATAGAGTGACTGACCATCAGAATGCAAAAGGATTTTGATAGGCTAGATTAGTGGTCTGAATATAAGATAAAATTCCATAAAGTCTTGTACTTAAGTACAAAAATATTCACACTTTCAACTATTAGTTAGGTGAGGTGTGGATATGTAGCAACTGTGAAAAAGATCTGTCTATGTTATTGGGTAGTAATTTCTAGATGATTCTTTTTTAAAATTTAAGTTAATTTATTTTTAGGTTTCAACATTCATTTCCATGAGTTTTAAATTTTCTCTCCCTCCCACTTCCCTTTCCCCAAGATGGCGCGCAATCTGATATAGGCTCTATATACATATTCCTATTAAACATATTTTTACATTAGTCACATTGTATAGGAGAATGAGAATGTATGGAAGGAACTGTGAGAAAGAAAAAAAAACAAACAAAAAAAGAAAATAGTCTGCTTCATTCTGCATTCAAACTCCATAGTATTTTCTTTGAATGTGGATGGCATTTTCCATCATGAGTCCCTCTTTAATTGTTTTATTTTTTGCATTTCTGAGAAAGGCTAAGTCTATCAAAGTCAGAAATCACACAATGTAACTGTTACTGTGTACAATGTTCTCCTGGTTCTGCTTACTTCACTCAGCATTAGTTCATATATCTTTCTAGGTTTTTCTCATGTTGGCCTGTTCATTTCCCATAGCACAACAGCATTCCATTACATTCATATACCACAACTTTTTCAGTCATTCCTCAATAGATGGGTATCCCTTCAACCTCTAGTTCCTGGCCACCACAAAAAGAGCTTCCATAAACATTCTTGTACATGTGGGTTCTTTTTCCATTCTTATGATCTCTTTGGGATACATCCCTAGAAAAAGTATTGCTGGGTCAAAGGTTATGCACATTTTTAGAGTTCTTTGGGCATAGCTCAATATTGCTCTCCAGAATACTTGGATCAGTTCACAACTCCACCAACAATGATTCAATGTTTTGATTTTCCTACATCTTCTCCAACATTTATAATTTTCTTGTCTTGTCCTGTCAGACAATCTGATAGGTATGATGTGGTACTTTAGAGTTGTTTTGATTTGCATTTCTCCAATCAGTAGTGATTTAGAGCATTTTTTCATATGAATATAGATAGCTTTAATTTCTTGCTCTGAAAACTGCCTGTTGATATCCTTTGACCATTTATTAGTTGGGGAATGGTTTTTATTCTTATAAATTTGACTGAGTTTTCTATATATTTTAGAAATGAGGCCATTATCAGAGTTTTCTGCTTCCATCCTAATCTTGTTTGCATTGGCTTTGTGCAAAACCTTTTCAATTTAATGTAATCAAAATGATCCATTTGGCATTTCATAATGTTCTCTATCTCTTGTTTTAATCATAAATTTCTACATTCTCTATAAATCTGAAAGGTAAACTAATCATTGGTCACCTAATTTGCTTGCAGTATCAACCTTTATATCCAAATCATGTGCCCAATTCTGACTTTATTTTGGAAGATGATATCAGATGCTGGTGTATGCCCAATTTCTGCCATTCTTTTTTCCAGTTTCCCCAGCAGTTTTTGTCAAAGAATGAGTTCTTATCCCAGAAGATGGGGTATTGAGGGCTAATGTGAGCCCTTCCAGTCATGGTTGGAGTCTGGGTCAGGATTTCTCTAAACCACACTCACCATGTGGACTAATTATGGCTCAGGTTGTTGTCTCACCATCTTTCCATGACTAGCAAGGAAACAGGGAATGATTACTGAGAAGTGACCCCCCAAAATTGCACAGCCACCATTAATTAAGAAGAAGCTGGTTAATAATTTTTTTTCCATGAGAAAACTATGCAGCCTCTTTTGTTATAAAAACCCTTGCCCCAGGATAAATAAATGGACTACCCTGATAGTTCCCGCCTGGCTTGCATAGTCATTGCATTCCCACAGTCTTGTGGGAATGGCCCATGCCCCTTTGGTGCAGGCATTTGCTGGCATACCTGACAGGGTCCTGAAAAGAAGGTACAATTAGGGTGGCCTCCTGAAAGCTCCAGAGTAAAAGACAAAGCTGCACAACAGAAGGTAAGGAGGTGAAACTTTTCATTTCTAATGCATTTGGTTTAGTTAGAAGTCACCAGGCTAATGTGAGTATGTATTAAAGAAAATTAGTAGGCACGTGTTAACATCAAAAAAGCAAAAGACAAAGAGAGAAATAAACACTCTGGTTTACTTTCAGTTTGCCACTCAGTCTTGACCTTTGGTTTTAAGTGAGGCTGAGACCAAGAATGGGGCAGACACAGTCAGGAAGTAAAACTGCGAGTATAATTTGATGCCGTTGATGAAAATAGCTAGGGAAAGAGGACTTTTGATAACTAGCAGTCAGCTTCAGGAATTTTTAGAGAGTGTAGAGACATGTTGTCTGTGGTTTTCTCAAGAAGAGAACATTGAGGGAGTACTATCAGGAGGTTGGGGCTGGTGCATTCCCTGTTTCAGTATTTTCTCTTTGGAACGTGCTAAAAATGTGTCTCCAACCCCCAGAGAAAGTATCTCTGGCCACAAAAGTATCAAAGGTAGACAATGTGGTAGGGACAGACAAAGAAGACGAAATGGTACAATATATAAATGAACAGTTGAAGGCAATGGGGTGTCATGAGTCTGCCCTCCCCAGTGCTCCTCTTACACCACAACCACCTTTGTACAAGTCATCAAGTCAAATCTCTCCAGAAAGGGAACAGAAACATCAAAAAGGACCAGAGCCTCTAGGGTTAGTTCAGGCCACAATATATTAAAGATATGCTTAGTATTAGAAATGAAAGGGCCAAGGGTGGCTCAAATAATTAAGTGTGCTGCAGCAGTCTCTACCCAGTCCAAAGCTAGGGAAATAGATGAAAAGGAAATTATCGAGTAAATCTTACCTGGCCTCCATTACTATCTAGAGGGCCAAACAAAAGTTTAATTTTTTCAGGGGATCTCCAACAATTATCTGTGAGCTTTTGGATCCATTTTGTCATTCTCTATATCTATTTGCTTTATTTTTGTGCCTTTTGTGAATGTGTGTGTGTGATTAATTTGTCATTCTATAAGATTTATAATGTAATAGGATTTTCTTTGGAATATTGTTATGTCTTTCTCTCCCTCTCTCCCTTCCTTCTTGCCAGAACACAAGTAGTTACTAGAGAGGCTAGAGAGGAGAGAGAAAAAGAGGGGAAAAGTATTTTATTATATATGTTATATGATGGTAATAGAAAGTTAAAGAGTATACCAGAAGTATCAGGATAGAACTAGAAAAAATAATAAGGTATAAACTATTTGCATGAACAGAAGTTTTAAGATTTTTAAAAGGTTTGAAAATCTCTTCCTCTCCATTCCAACTCTGGCCAAGTTTGAGGGTGGAGAAAGCAATAAAAAATAAAAAGGGAACTTTCCCCTTAGATCAAAGAGACAAATGGATGAGCATTTAACCATTTCCTGCCTCACCTGCAACCAAAAGTTATTTGAATTCATTCTGGTTATTTTTGGAATTGTGAAAAGTGAAAAGTACAACTCCTAACTTGATGCTAAAGATAAGTCAGAAATTATTATACTATTTGGGATTTAGGCATATTGGGAAAACACAAAGATCTGAAAAAGAAACACCTCAGAGGTGAAGCTTTGGCCTCTCCAGTATGGGGAAGAAGGGACAAAGCACCACTGGAACTCTTTTGTTCCAGAGTCCCAACTCACCTTTACTGGAAGATTCAAACCTCTCACTTTCAAAGAAGTTTTTAAGGAGTGGACACATAAATAAAGTTTACTGGAGTAAAAGGTAATTCAGCTGAAATCATTTTTAGAAAAATTTATTAAAGCCTTTCATCCCAGATCAGATTAAAAAAGAGAGTGATGAAGAATAATAGGTGAATTTGAGTTACCCTCCCCAATCTGGAAAAAGGGAGGAAGCATACTACTTGTATTGAGGACTCCATTAGCAATAGCCCTGGGTACCTTGAAGCCGTCATTTTTAGGCAAGCAGCACCTCTCCTTTCAAACCCCTAAATACACAATCATGCTTTGCAGCTGTGAGGAGAGGAGAAAAATCTCCGTACTTGTTAAACCCAATATTCGATCAATAATTTTTGCAAGTGAAGATTTGGAAATGTAATTAATGTGATAATGTCATTGTGTTATTATGGTTTTCCTAGATTGTGGGAAAATTCTATTATATAGTAAAAACTGAATAATCATTATTAGCCAGAAATAGTGCTAGAAAAAGCAAATTTTTTATCTAAGTTTTGTTGAAACAGGTTGGGGGGGCAGAGCCAAGATGGTGGCATAGAAGCAGGAAAACTCCATGAGCTCCCCCTATAACCACCTCAAACACCTATAAAAATATGACTCTAGGGGGGAGGAGCCAAGATGGCGGTGTAGCAGCAGCAACACATTGCAGCTCTCACACAGCCACCCCCAAATACCCATAAAATAGGACTCTAAACCAATCCTAGAACTCCAAAATGCACACAAAGATACTTCCCACTAAAGTCAGCTCGGCTACGAGGAACCATATCAGAACTGTGAACCAAAACCAGCCTGGCCTGAAGCC
>CM053582.1:271054294-271087027 GCA_028627135.1 Pseudochirops cupreus
CAGGGCCTAAAGCCAAAAAAAGAAAGAAAGAAAGAAAATGAAACATAAAATAATCTATGCAATATTTGAATACTGAATGCCTTCAGAGATGAATCCTTTCAGGATAGAAGAGTTAAAAATCTTGTCAAATATTAAAAAAAAACAAAAACAAAATTGAAATGATAATTTGATTATTTCTTATCTCTTTTACATACCTTAAACAATCTAACTACTCCCTGATGCTGGAAAGTTATTATTTTTAATGATCTGTTCACAAAGCGCCATTGCCTTGGTTCAAACTTAAAACCTCCATCAAGTATCATTATTCTTTTTTTTTCTCTTTGCTTCTTTGTATTATTTAGTGCAAAGGTGTCAAACGTGGGGCCTGGAGGCATCATATGCAGCCACACTCCAAAGTAGGACCTGAATCAAATTCAAATGTAATTGGAAATATTTTAAAAATAAATTAAAATATTATAAAATATACATAATGTTAATATGTGTTTTTCTAAGTCAGTATGCTTCCACAGAGATATTTATGCATATTTCAGTGACCCCCATTCTATTTAATTTTGTTTTCACCAATCTAGTGTATACCCAATTTGAAAAACAGTTACCTAAGACAGAGGGTGGCTAGAGGAATGTCTCTCATCTTAGAGGGATGGAAAAAGTGAGAGAGGAACATGAAAAAAAAGGAAAACTGAGATAGAGTGTTAAAATTGCTTCCTATTTCTTTCCCTTCTAAGCCAGTGCAGAAGAATGAGAATAGGTTCTGTCAGTGGAAACTAAAATACAACACCAAGAGTACCAAGGCAATTAGACAGTATCAGTAAGATCAAGTGGCAAATTCAAGAAGAAAGTCACCAAAAGGTGACAATTTTTATGTCCTTTTCATAGTGTCATAGGCTTCTAGGATAATTTGGGGAGAAGTAGAGGAGCATCCTCACCACTTTGCCTGCTAACTTTCATTACAAATCAGATGAGTGTGATGTAAAACTTGTTCATAAAACAGCAAGAAGGAGAGTGTCACTGGTTTGCAAAGTGTGTGTGGGAGATACTATAAGGTTAAGACCTGAAAGCAGGAGAGCACTAGGTTAGGAAAGGTTTTGAATGCCATACAAAGGGTTTTATATTTGATGTGGGAGTTGAAAGAAAAGCTTATTAATAACCAATGATTTGGGGCCATGCAGAGTTTCTCCCTTTTCCTAAAGTCCTGATTTCAAAAGTTCAATCTCTTGAAGGATATTATTGATAATGAGATTGGACTAAGTTTCTTAACAATCATGTTCAGACCCCACCCAGGTGGGGAAGCCACTGTGCTCTACTCAGGTTTGGGTGGGGATAAATTATTTAAATAGATTGCCCAAGGCTGGGGTGAGTAGATTAAATAATCAAAGTTCATTTAAATAGGTTCAGTCTTTTATTGTAATATTTATTCTGTCATTAATTGTTAACCAGAGTTGATTGCCACCTGTGGGAAGACCCCTTTTCCAATGGGCATAAGATTATCAGTATCTTCATTATTTTATGGAAATATTTCCATGTTTTTCTAAGATCTTTGAGCTCATTATTTCTTTGAGCACATGGATATTCCATCACAATCTTATACCACAACTTGTTTAACCATTCTCCAATTGATGAATATCCCCACAAATTCCCATTTTTTGCCACCACAAAAATAACTGGAATAAACATTTTAGAACATATAAGTTCTTTTCCTTTTTCCCTAATCATATTTGGATTTAGTAGTGGTACTGTTGGCTCAAAGGATAAAGGCAATTTAATAAGTTTTGGGGGATAATTCCGGATTGCTCTGCAAAATAGTTGGATCAGTATACCATTCCAACAATCATGAATTAGGATACCAATTTTTCCACATCCTTTCGAACATTTCTCAGTTTCCCTTTCAATCATTTTAGGCAATCTGAGAAGTATAAAATTTTATCTCAAGGTTATTTTAATTTGCACTTCTCTAATCAATGATGCTTTAGAGCATTTTTCATGACTATAAGTTGTCTTCATTTCTTCATTGAAAAACTACCTGTTCATATCCATTGACCATTTATCAATTGGGGAATGACTCATTATTATAGATTTGACAAAATTCTTTACATATTTCAGATATGAAACCTTTATCTGAAAAGTTGTCTATAAAATGTTTCCCTATTTTCTACTTTTCTTCTGGTCTTAACTACATTTTGTTTTATGTGTATAAAACTTTTTAACTTTATGTAATCAAAATTATCAATTTGACACTTAAATTTTCTATTTCTGATTTATTAATAAATTATTCACCTATCCATAAGTCTGATAAATAATATATTCCATGTTTTTCAGATAACCTGGTAATATCTCTCTGTATATCTGGGTCACGTACCATTTTGACTTTATCTTGGTAAATGATATAGCACGTGGGAGGGGAACCTGCAGCCTTAAGGCCACCTGTGGCCTTCTGGGTTCTTGGTTATGGCCTTTTGACTGAGTCTAAGTATCACAGAACAAATTCTTCTATTTAAGGGGATTTGTTCTGTGAAATTTAGATTCAAGAAAAAGGCCACACTTGAGGACCTAGAGGACCACATGTAGTCTCGAAACTGCAGGTTGCCCATCCCTGGTGTAACATATTCTTCAACACTTTTAAATGGGTTATCTCTTACTATTTCTTCTTGCAGGGTTTGTTTGGGATATATAGGAATCCTGATGATTTATCTGAATTTACTTTATATGCTGCTACTTTGATAAAATTTGTAATTGTTCAATTAAATTTTAGGTGAGTTTTTGGGATTTTCCAAGTACATTATCATATCATCTGCAAAATGAGATAGGTTTATTACCTTGTAATGGTAATGTAAATTGAATTTGAAGACCCCTTTTTTATTGGCAAGTAAGCAGGTACTTAGCACCTTGTTTCAAGTTAAGCAAAGGTAGCAGGGACTTAGCACTTAGTAACTGGTCAAGCCCCTGTTGGAAAACCAGAAGGTATGAACTCCTGTTTCCTGTTACTGAAGTAACAGGAAGGGGTTGGCTGAAACAGGAAGCTAATGCTATGTGTATATAAGGAAAAGCCCCAGGGAGGGACAATCAGAATTTCTTGGAACATGGTGGAGGCAGAAGCAGCTGCCAGAAGGAGGCTGAAGAAAAGCCCAGGAGGCCAGGAGCCCAAGAACCCAGAAGGTCAGGAGGCCCGAGCCCAGGAGCTCAGGAATGCAGGAGCCTTATCCCCACCCCCACCCCACCCAGGCTGGACAAGGTGATTCTGATTTTTTTAACAAGCTACAGAAGACTGAGGAAGCATGACCAGGAAGCATGACTTTGTCTGCTTGTGGCTTGGCTTAGCCTTGAATTCTCAGGAACAGAAATTTTGAAGGATTTGAGATGGACTGAACCCTGTGAGCTCTAATAGGGAGCAGGAATTTTCCAGAGAACTGGACAAGGACCTGGGAGCTGTCTGCCTCTGAATCTGGGTGACTATTTGGTGGATTCGGGTAGGAACTGGAACCATGGAAGGGGATCCAGGGAATCTGAAAGACCACCCTGAATCAAGCTGAAAGAAGACTTTACTTGGATACTGTATACTGACCGAGGAATTGTAAATTTACTAGTGACTTAGAGGTGGAGGGTCTGTGTATTTTCTAATGATTATACTTAGTGATTAATGATACTTAGTAAGTGATTACTGAATAAGTGACTGATCGAGTTAACTTAGTATGCCCCATGAGTGAAGACTTTGACTATTGTACTCTGAGATGACTGAATGATTGAGTAAGGAGGCAAACCTCCTTAGAGATGATTGAATGTACTAAATGATTGTACTTTGTCGAAAACTCCTGTGACCACCCCAGGATCTCCTATCTAGCCTAACCACTAAACTGGTGGGTATCTATCCCACTAGATCTTAGTTAACAGCTAAGCACCTGAACACTTGGTTTCAATTTATTGGTAAAAAGAGATATTTAGTCTCTATCTTTGAATTTACAGTTCAATGCTTACCTCAGCCATATTACCTATATTCATCACCCGTTGATTATTCTCAACTAACCATAAAGACATCGGCACCCTATACTTATTATTTGGTGCCTGAGCGGGCATGGTTGGTACCGCTTTAAGCCTATTAATCTGTGCAGAACTTGGACAACCAGGGACCCTTCTTGGAGACGATCAGATCTATAATGTAATTGTTACCGCACATGCTTTTGTAATAATTTTCTTCATAGTCATGCCAATTATAATTGGAGGTTTCAGAAACTGATTAGTTCCATTGATAATTGGAGCTCCCGACATAGCATTCCCACGAATGAATAATATAAGCTTCTGACTTCTACCACCATCTTTTCTCCTACTCCTAGCATCATCCACAGTTAAAGCAGGAGCTGGAACTGGATGAACTGTTTATCCACCATTAGCAGGCAACCTTGCCCATGCGGGCGCCTCTGTAGATCTAGCTATCTTTTCCCTTCATCTAGCAGGAATCTCATCCATCCTAGGAGCTATTAATTTTATTACCACTATTATTAACATAAAACCACCAGCCCTTACCCAGTGTCAAATACCCCCTGTTTGTTTGATCAGTCATAATTACAGCAGTATTACTATTACTTTCCCTTCCTGTTTTAGCAGCCGGAATTACCATACTTCTTACAGACTGTAATCTAAACACCACTTTCTTTGATCCAGCCGGAGGTGGAGACCCAATTTTATACCAACACCTTTTCTGATTTTTTGGACACCCAGCAGTGTACATTCTTATTCTTCCTGGTTTTGGCATGATTTCCCATATCGTAACATACTACTCTGGCAAAAAAGAACCCATTTGGATACATGGGCATAGTATGAGCTATAATATCTATTGGCTTCCTAGGTTTTGTTGTCTGAGCACACCATATATTTACAGTAGGATTAGATGTTGACACACGCGCTTATTTTACATTGGCCACAATAATTATTGCCATCCCTACAGGAGTAAAAGTATTTAGCTGACTAGCTACCCTTCACGGGGCAAACATCAAATGATCTCTAGCAATGCTCTGAGCCCTCGGCTTTATCTTTCTCTTTACAATCAGGGGTCTAACAGGAATTGTCCTAGCCAATTCATCACTAGATATCGTTCTACATGATACTTATTATGTAGTTGCCCACTTTCATTACGTTTTATCAATAGGTGCAGTCTTTGCACCTATAGGAGGCTTCGTCCATTGATTCCCCCTATTCACAGGATATAAACTTAATGATTTATGAGCAAAAATTCACTTTTCTACCATATTTGTAGGAGTTAACATAACGTTCTTCCCCCAACATTTCTTAGGATTATCTGGAATACCACGACGATACTCAGACTATCCGGACGCATATACTATATGAAATGTAATCTCATCTATTGGATCATTTATCTCCCTTACAGCCATTATCCTAATAATATTTATCATCTGAGAGGCTTTTGCAGTCAAACGAGAAGTACTCACTGTTGAACTAACCACAACTAACATTGAATGACTTTACGGTTGTCCACTACCCTATCACACATTTGAACAGCCTGTGTTTGTAAAATCCTAATTCAAGAAAGGAAGGAATCGAACCCCCTAAAAATGATTTCAAGTCAACCCCATAGCCTCTATGACTTTCTCCAAAGATATTAGTAATAACCATTACATAACTTTGCCACAGTTAAATTATAGGTTTAAACCCTATATATCTTATATGCCTTATCCTATACAACTTGGCTTCCAAGATGCCACCTCACCCATCATAGAAGAACTTATATACTTCCATGACCACACACTAATAATTGTCTTCCTAATTAGCTCGCTAGTGCTATATATTACTGTCCTTATGCTTACAACAAAACCTACTCATACAAGCACAATAGATGCCCAAGAAGTAGAGACTGTTTGAACCATCTTGCCTGCCATTATCCTAGTATTAATTGCCTTACCTTCGCTTCACATTCTTTATATAATAGACGAGATTTATAATCCATACCTGACTGTAAAAGCAATAGGTCATCAATGATACTGAAGTTACGAATACACAGATTATGAAGATCTGACATTTGACTCCTACGTAATTCCAACTCAAGACCTATCCTCAGGCCAATTTCAACTATTAGAAGTAGACAACTGAATAGTTCTTCCAACAGAACTCGCAATTCGAATACTTATCTCATCAGAAGATGTCCTCCATGCATGAGCCGTACCATCCCTAGGATTAAAGACTGACGCTATTCCCGGACAATTAAACCAAGCTACCTTGACATCCACTCTCCCTGGAGTATATTATGGGCAATGTTCAGAAATCTGTGGCTCTAACCACAGCTTTATGCCCGTTGTACTAGAAATAACCTCCTTAAAATATTTTGAAAAATGATCTTCTATAATGCAATCATTTTTGAGAAACCAATAATATACTGTAAGTATCCTAGGAATTAAATTATTCCCTCAAAACCAATGCCACAACTAGACACTTCTACATGACTTCTTACTGTCATCCTTATATTCCTAGCTTTATTCTGCATTTACCAACTAAAAATGCTAAACCAAAATATAATTTCCACACTCTCGCAAGACGAGGAGAAACTTAACTCTAAAATTCAACTCCCTTGAGAAAAAAAATTAACGAAAATCTATTTGCCCCATTCACCCCTACAGTCTTAGGTATTACAACCCTACCAATCATCATACTATTCCCATGTCTAATTTTAACCACCCCAAAACGTTGACTACCTAACCAAATCCAAACCCTACAAATCTGATTAATTCGCTTAATTACAAAACAAATAATGACAATACATAATAAATGAGGTTGATCATGAGCTCTAATACTAACATCACTCATTCTATTCATCGAATCAACAAATCTTCTAGGATTGCTTCCATACTCATTCACCCCTACCACCCAACTATCTATAAATATCGGCATGGCAATTCCACTATGAATAGGAACAGTAGTAATAGGATTCCGCAACAAACCAAAAGTATCATTAGCCCATTTCCTACCACAAGGAACCCCTACCCCACTAATCTCTATATTAATTATTATTGAAACAATTAGCCTATTTATTCAACCATTGGCCTTAGCAGTACAACTTACAGCCAACATCACTGCAGGCCATCTACTCATCCACCTCATCAGCTCCGCAACCCTGGCTCTATCATCTATCAGTATAACTGTATCCACCATCACATTTACTATCCTCTTCCTCCTAACAATCTTAGAATTAGCCATGGCTATAATTCAAGCTTACGTATTCACCCTGTTAGTAAGCCTTTACTTACATGACATCTCTTAATGACCCACCAGACACATGCCTACCATATAGTTAACCCCAGCCCCTGACCTCTCACAGGAGCCCTATCGGCACTTCTACTAACATCCAGTCTAATCATATGATTCCACTTCAATTCGATCTTCCTATTATCCATTGGCCTCACATGCACATTTCTAACAATATATCAATGATGACGAGACATTATTCGTGAAGGCCATCACACTCCCGTAGTCCAAAAAGGCCTACGTTATGGAATAGTTCTATTCATTATTTCCGAGGTATTCTTCTTTCTAGGTTTCTTTTGAGCCTTCTACCATTCAAGCCTTGCCCCAACCCCTGAACTAGGGGGATGCTGACCACCTACCGGAATTCATCCACTAAATCCACTTGAAGTTCCACTACTAAATACCTCCATCTTACTGGCCTCAGGAGTATCAATTACATGAGCTCACCACAGCTTAATAGAAGGAAGCCGTAAACAAATAATTCAAGCCCTAACAATCACCATTCTTCTAGGATTGTACTTCACTATCCTTCAAGCCATAGAGTACTATGAATCATCCTTTACAATCTTGGACGGAATTTATGGCTCTACCTTTTTTGTAGCCACAGGCTTTCATGGACTACATGTAATCATTGGATCCACATTTCTAATAGTATGCTTACTTCGACAATTCAGCTTTCACTTTACATCCACCCATCATTTCGGCTTCGAAGCAGCTGCCTGATATTGACATTTCGTAGACGTACTTTGACTTTTCCTATATGTCTCAATCTACTGATGGGGTTCTTATTTTTCTAGTATAATTAGTACCACTGATTTCCAATCATTAAGTTCTAGGTAAAACCAGAGAAAAATAATTAATCTAATCATCACTTTACTAATCAACTCAACCCTATCTACTATCATTGTTATAATTGCTTTCTGACTTCCATAACTATACCTATACCTAGAAAAATCAAGCCCATATGAGTGTGGCTTCGATCCCCTAGGCTCAGCCCGACTGCCTTTTTCAATAAAATTCTTTTTAATTGCAATTACATTTCTACTCTTTGACCTAGAGATTGCCCTTCTACTTCCCCTACCATGGGCCATCCAACTCCCAACCCCAAAGTCCATATTAATTCTCTCGTACTCCCTCATCTTTCTCCTCACAGCAGGTCTAGCCTACGAGTGAATTCAAAAAGGCCTTGAATGAACTAAATAAGGTACTTAATCTAATCAAAATAATTGATTTCGGCTCAATCAACCACGGTCATAACCCATGAGTGCCTTATGATAGCAATCAACCTCAATCTAACTATAGCATTCTCCTTAGCCCTAGCTGGGGTTCTAATCTACCGATCCCACCTAATGTCCACACTCCTATGCTTGGAAGGCATAATACTATCCTTATTTATCCTAATAGCCCTTCTAATTTCACACTTTCACATGTTCTCAGTATCAATAGCACCCTTAATCCTACTAGTCTTCTCAGCATGTGAGGCAGGAGTAGGCCTAGCACTCCTCGTCAAAATCTCAACCGACTATGGCAATGACTATGTCCAAAACCTAAATCTTCTACAATGCTAAAAATCCTAATTCCAACTTTTATATTAATTCCCCTTGCCTGATACTCCAAAAAACCCTGACTATGAATCAACTCAACCTCCCACAGCCTTCTCATCAGCATAACTAGCCTCACCTTCTTATATCAAAACAGCAACTTAGGCTACAACTTCAATCCCTCCTTCAGTATAGACTCACTATCAAGCCCACTAGTAATTCTCTCATGTCGACTCCTACCACTAATAATAATTGCCAGCCAAAACCATTTAACCAAAGAACCCTTAACCCGAAAAAGAACTTACTTAACTATACTAATCATTCTTCAATTATCACTAATTACAGCCTTCACATCATCAGAACTAATCATATTCTACATCTTATTTGAAACCACACTAATCCCCACCCTAGTCATTATTACACGATGGGGGAACCAAAACGAGCAACTTAACGCTGGGTTATATTTCCTATTTTATACCCTCGTAGGCTCTTTACCATTATTAATAGCACTTCTCTACTTACATAATAATTTAGGTTCCCTCCATATCCTTACCATATCCATCTACTCCCCTACCCTAAACTTCTCTGCCTCAAGTACAATCCTATGATATGCTTGCATAATGGCATTTATAGTAAAAATGCCTCTGTACGGCCTTCACCTCTGACTCCCAAAAGCACACGTAGAAGCCCCAATTGCAGGATCCATAGTCTTAGCTGCTATCCTACTCAAACTAGGAGGCTACGGCATCATACGCATCACAACCTTCACAGACCCTATCACTACTCGTCTACTTTATCCTTTTATTATTCTATCCATAAGAGGCATAATTATAACCAGCTCAATTTGCATAAGGCAAACAGACCTAAAATCCCTCATTGCCTATTCATCAGTAAGCCACATAGGCCTTGTAATCGTAGCCGCTCTCACACAATCTACCCTAAGCTTCATAGGCGCCTCAGCCCTAATAATCGCCCATGGTCCAACATCCTCAATACTCTTCTGCCTAGCAAATACTAACTATGAACGAATCCACAGCCGTGCCATAATCCTAGCCCGAGGCCTACAAATAGTCCTCCCGCTAATGTGCACATGATGACTCCTAGCTAGCCTAGCCAACCTAGCGCTCCCACCCTCAATCAACCTCCTTGGCGAACTGATAATCATTGTCTCCTCATTCTCATGATCCAACTTCACCATCATCCTCCTAGGGACCAACACTGTAATTACCGCCCTCTACTCTTTACATATACTCATCGCGTCCCAACGGGGAAAATTCACCCACCATCTTAACCCTATTACACCAACTTTTACATGAGAACACATCCTCATAATCCTTCACCTAATCCCCCTCTAATAATCTCAATCAATCCAAAATTCATATTAGGAATCTCCTACTGCAAATATAGTTTAACCAAAACGTTAGATTGTGAATCTAAACACAGGAGTTCAACCCTCCTTATATGCCAAGAAAGTCTTAAGAACTGCTATTTCTTTACACCATGCCTACCCACATGGCTTTCTTACTTTTAAAGGATAATAGCAATCCTTTGGTCTTAGGAGCCAAAAAATTTGGTGCAAATCCACATAAAAGTAATTAATTACCTACTCAATTCAACTATCATTTTATCAATCACCCTTCTAATATCTCCCCTCATTTATAACCTCACCTTCCCCAACAAGATTACCCACTTCCCTAATTACTGTAAAAATACTGTTAAAACAGCCTTCTTCACCAATCTCCCTGCACTCCTTTTATTTATTAATTCAGGCCAAGAATCTTCAATCACTAATTGACAATGGTTCTCCATTGGCTCCCTCAACATCTACATAAGCTTTAAACCAGACGATTTCTCCATCGTCTTTATTCCAGTAGCGCTTTACGTAACCTGATCCATCCTAGAATTCTCACTATGGCATATAAACTCAGACCCTTATATCCACCGATTCTTCAAATACCTTATTACATTCCTCCTAACTATAATTATCCTCGTATCTGCTAACAATCTATTCCAACTTTTTATTGGATGAGAAGGAGTGGGAATCATATCATTTATATTAATCGGATGATGATACAGTCGAACTGACGCCAACACTGCAGCACTACAAGCAATCCTCTATAACCGAATTGGAGATATTGGCTTCTTCCTAACCCTAGCCTGACTAATAACAAATAATAACTCATGAGATCTTCAACATATCTTCATAACACAAATAAGCACCCCAGCCTTATTAGGACTAATCATTGCTGCCGCTGGCAAATCAGCTCAATTCGGCCTTCATCCATGACTCCCTTCAGCTATAGAAGGACCTACCCCCGTATCAGCCCTCCTCCACTCTAGTACCATAGTAGTAGCAGGTATCTTCCTACTCATCCAATTCCACCCTATATTACAAGACAACAATACAGCACTCACCATCGCCCTATGCCTTGGATCTGTTACAACCCTATTCACCGCAATCTGTGCCATCACCCAAAACGACATCAAAAAAATTGTAGCTTTCTCAACATCCAGCCAACTAGGCCTTATAATAGTCACAGTTGGGCTTAATCAACCTTATCTAGCATTCCTCCACATTTGCACCCACGCCTTTTTCAAAACCATGCTCTTTCTATGTTCTGGCTCAATCATCCATAGCCTAAACGATGAACAAGATATTCGAAAAATAGGAGGCCTACTAATAATTCTTCCAATTACATCATCGGCTACCATCACAGGAAGCCTGGCACTCACAGGAACTCCCTTTTTAACGGCTTCTATTCCAAAGACTCAATCATCAAAGCTATAAATACTTCATACACCAATGCATGAGCCTTAACCACTACACTAATTGCAACTACCCTAACAGCCATTTACAGCTTACGAATCCTATACTTCACCCTCCTAAATGAACCACGCTTCACACCAATCTCTCCAATCAATGAAAATAACCCTAATCTAATTAACCCAATCATACACCTAGCCCTAGGTAGTATTTTTGCAGGATTTATCCTAACAATAAATATCCCTCCCACAACTATTATTACTATAACCATACCACCTATAATAAAACTATCCACCCTAATCGTAACTATTTCAGGAATTCTAATCGCAATAGAACTAAATTCCTCAACCAATAAATTCTCAACAACATACTCATCCCACACTCATCGCTTCTCAAACATGCTAGGATACTTCACCCACCTATTCCACCGTCTCCCACCCCTAGCAAACTTACAAATAGGCCAACACATTGCTACCATACTAATTGATCTAAACTGATACGAAAAAACCGGGCCAAAAGGTCAAGCAAGCCTCCATAGTTCTACATCCGCATCAATTACTGCTACCCAAAAAGGTCTAATCAAAACATACTTTCTATCGTTCATTATTTCAATCCCCACAATTATAATTACCTAATCACGACCTCGAGCAGCTTCTAAAACAACATAAATAGTAATAAACAAAATTCAACCCAACAGCACTAGAACCCATCCTCCACAACTATACAACAAAGACACTCCACTATAATCCCGCCCCACACAACACCCACCAACAGAATCAAGCAATCCAACAACAGTACTCATTCCCACATCCCCTGATAATACAAATCAAACTACTTCAACAAATACAGTAAAAAGTAATATACCAAAAGCCACTGAATTACCAACTCAACTCTCAGGATATTCCTCAGTAGCCATTGCAGCTGTATAAACAAACACTACCAACATCCCTCCCAAGTAAATCAAAAAAACAATTAATCCTAAAAAAGTATCTTCTAAACTAATCACAATTGCACAACCAAGACCCCCACTTACAACCAAACAACCCCCCATAAGCAGGAGAAGCTTAGAGGCAAAAGCTACAAATCCAAAAATCAACAACACAGAAAATAAAAAGATAACTATTATTTTCACCATTTTAGTATGGACTCTAACCATAACCTATGGCATGAAAAACCATTGTTGTTATTCAACTACAAAAACCTAATGATCAATCTACGCAAAACCCATCCCCTTGTAAAGATCATCAACCATTCCTTCATTGACCTTCCAACTCCATCCAACATCTCTGCTTGATGAAACTTTGGCTCACTATTAGGATTTTGCCTAATCATCCAAATCCTAACAGGCCTATTCCTAGCCATACACTACACCCCCGACACCACAACAATCTTTTCACCTGTAGCCCACATCTGCTGAGATGTAAACTATGGATGATTAATCTGTAACCTCCACGCCAACAGAGCTTCCATATTCTTTGTATGCCTCTTCTTACACATTGGCCGAGGAATCTACTACGGTTCTTACCTTTACAAAGAAACATGAAACATTGGTGTAATCCTCCTACTAATCGTTATAGCTACCACCTTTGTAGGCTACATCCTACCATGAGGACAAGTATCCTTCTGAGGTGCTACAGTCATTACCAACCTACTATCCGCTATCCCTTATATTGGCACCACACTGGTAGAATGAATCTGAGGAGGATTCTCAGTGGACAAAGCCACCTTAACCTGATTCTTCGCCTTCCACTTCATTCTTCCATTTATAATCGCAGCCCTAGCCATCGTCCACTTACTATTCCTCCACGAAACAGGCTCCAACAACCCCTCAGGAATCGACCCAAATTCTGACAAAATCCCATTCCACCCCTATTACACCATCAAAGATATCCTAGGCCTAATATTCATACTCATAATCCTACTCCAGACAATTTCTCACCAGCCAATCCCCTCAACACTCCACCTCACATCAAACCAGAGTGGTACTTCTTATTCGCTTATGCTATTCTTCACTCCATCCCTAACAAATTAGGTGAAAACTATGTAACTATTTTAATGATAAGCTGTTGTGAATACTATATTGTGATTTTCTGTGATAAGGTGTAATATTGTGAATGCTGTATCTTGATTTTTTGTGGATGTTTTGTTTTGATTTGTTATGGAAAAATAGAGTGTTCACTATGCTGTGTAATCAGAACCTTAAAAGCTGTTCACAGTAGCATTCTTCTGGAAAGCTGCTCGTGGCATTACATACTTCATTACCTAGTCTGATTTCTTCTATTTCCTTTTCTTCTCTTATTGGTATTGCTAGAATTTCTAATACCATCTTAAATGTAATTGTTGACAGTGGACATCTTTGTTTCATACCTAATCTTACTAGGAAGACTTCTAATTTATCCCCATTACAAATAATGCTTGCTGATGGTTTTAGGTAAGTTTTTCACCAATATAATAAAAAATCCATTAATTCCAATATTTCAAATATTTTAACAGAAATTAGTGTTGTGCTTTATCAAAAACTTTTTCTGTATCTATTGATATAATCATGATTTTTAAAACTTTTAATATTGATATAATAAATTATGTTAATACTTTTCCTTATGTTAAATCATCCATGCAATCCTGGTATAAATCCTACTTCGTCATAATGTCTTATTTTTGTAATATTTTGGTATAATTTTTTTAGATGTTATTTCATTTAAGATTTTTACATTCATATTTATTAATGAAATTGGTCTATAATTTTCTTTATCTGTTTTTGCCACTTCTGGTTTAGTTATCAGTTGTTTTATAAACAGAGTTTCGTAGGAGGCCTTCTTTGCCTATTATTCCAAATAATTTATTCAATATTGGAATTAGTTGATCTTTAAATGTTTAATAAAATTCACTTGTATATCTAATTCTGATACTTTTTTCCTTAGGAAACTCATTTATAGTCTGTTCAATTTCTTTTTTCTAACATGCCTATTTAAATATTCTATTTCTTCATCTGTTAATCTAGGTAGTTTACATTTTTGTAAATATTCTTCCATTTTACTTAAATTGTTAAACATATTGGCATATATTGGGCAAAATTACTCCTTATAATTCCTTTAATTTCATCTTCATTAGCTGTATTTTCACCCTTTATTATTTTTAATACCAGTGATTTGGTTTTTTTCTCTCTCTTCTTTTTAAAATGAAATTAACCAATGGGTATTCTTTACAGTCATTTTAAGGTCATCTTTAATTTTTAGGATTTTCAAGTTAGTCTTTAGTTGGGGATTTTCAGTTTGTTCTTTTTCCATTTTTTCAAATTGTATACCCAATTCATTGATCTGTTTTTTCTCTGTTTTATTGATGTAGTTATTTACAGATATAATTTTTTTTTCTCAGATCACTGCTTTTGCTATATCCATGGACTTTTGATATGTCTTATTTTTGTAATTCTCTTTAATGAAATTATTGATTATTTTTATGATTTGTTCTTCAACCCACTCATTCTTTAAGATTAGATGATTTAATCTCCATTTAGTTTTTAATACATGTTTCTGCAGTCCCTTATTGTATGTAATTTTATTGCATTGTGATATGAAAAGGATATTTTTAATATTTACTTTTTTTTGGTTTTAATTCTAAAATTTTTATATTCTAATATATAATGAATCTTTCTAAAGGTACCATGAGCTGTTGAGAAAAATGTGTATTCCTTTCTATTCCCATTCAGTTCCTCCAGATATATATCATATCTAGTTCATCTAAAATTCTGTTCACTTTCTTAACTTCTTTCTCACTTATTTTTTGCTTAGATTTATCTAGTTCTGAGAGATTATAAAACTTCTCTCTATCTCCAGTTATAACTCATTTAAGATTTCTTTTTAAAATTTCAATACTATGCATTTAGTATCAATATTGCTTCATTATCTGTGGTACCTTTTATCAAAATGTAGTTGTACTGTTTATCTCTTTTAATTAAATATATTTTAGATTTAACTTTGTCTGAGATCATAATTACTGCCTTTTTTGAATCAGCTGATGATAGTAAATTCCACTCCAACCCTCCATTTTAACTCTGTTTGTATCTCTCATTCTTAAATGTGTTTCTTGTAAACAATGTATTGTTGGACTCTTATTTTTAATCCCTTCGGGTATTTACTTTGCTTTTATGGGTGAGTTCATCCATTCACTTTCAAAGTTATAATATCTGTTTGTGAATTTCCCTCCATCTTATTTTTACTCACTACTGTTCTTTTCAGCATTTCTTTTTACCCTACCCCTGTTACCTTGTTTTCTTCCCTTGCCCTCCTATTCCTTATTCTACTCAGCTCTCTAAGAGTCCCTCTGTTCTCTTCTCCCCTCCCCCTTGTAATGGTAATGTAATTTGAATTTGAAGATATCTTTGTATTGCTAAGCTGAGAGGTACTTAGCACTTAGTAATTAACCAAGGCTCTGTAAAAGAAACAGAAAAGTATGAATCCCTGTTGCTGATGTAACAGGAAGGGGTTGGCTGAAACAGGTGTGTATATAAGGAGAAGCTCCTGCTGGGTCAGACAGATCTCCTTGGAGCAAGCTCTGTGGAGGCAGAAGCTGTTGCCTCCAGGGAGGCTGAAGAGGAGCTGAGGAGGCTAAAGAGGAAAGTCCCCCTCCCCCAGGCTGGAGAGAACAATTTTGATTTTGAAAACTTGGGTGGAGTGATTTTGATTCTGGGAACCAGCTGAAATTTCTGCTGAGTCAGAGGGCCAGCTGGAGCTCTGAGGATTTCTGAGGGCCAGTCAAAGCTGAGGGCCAGCTAGAGCTGCTGAGGCTGTTGAGGATTTCTGAGAGCCAGCCAGAGCTGCTGAAGACTAAGGAAGCATGACAGTGATGCTGGTACTTTGAATGAAACTGTTTGTGGCTTTATTAAGCCTTGTCTTCTTAGGAACAGAGACTGTGAAGGATTTGAGATGGCCTAGACACTGTGAGCTCCAGTGTCTAGCAGGAACTGCGGAGAGAGCTGGACAAGGACCTGGGAGCTGTTTGCCTTTGAACCTGGGTGACAGTCACTTACTCACAAGTCACTTCACTCTATTTGCCTTATTTTTTCTTTTGTAAAATGAGTTGGAGAAGGAAATGGCAAACCACCCCAGTATCTCTATCAAGAAAATCCAAAAGGGATCACAAACAATTTGGACTTGACTGAACAACAAAGTTATGCTGAAGCCAATACTGACTATGTATATCATTACATTTCCATTAAAGTCATCCTAGGATGGCTCATTATGTAGGGAGGTGACCTTGGCTTCTTGAAAGCCATTAAAAGCAAACTGGGTCAGGTTCCACCAAAATGAAAAGACTTTGAAGATGGATCTGGGGATAAAATGCCTTTTTATTGTTTGAGCAGTGTTCTACCTAAATTAGGAAGGGCTCATCATGAGATTGGCTCCAAAATATGAATTTTTTCATCACAGAAACTGTTGTAATAACTTCTATTAGATTATATTGAGATTGTGATCTGTGTTGGCAGAAGAAATATACATAAATCATAAATAGCAACAGTTACTTTATAATGAAATGTCATAAATTTTATTTTATTAGATTAGCAAAGTCTCTGTGCATATCTTGCCTGCATTTATTTAGCATTTACAGTATGCAAAGTGCTAGGGGAGATGGAATATTTAAATAAGGCGGTCCTTACCCTATAGAGCTCACAGGATATCATGGAGTTATCACATAAACACAGGTGTGCCCCAAAAGTGTGCCCCAAAAGTCTTAGTACAGTTTTCTGATATAAAAAGCTTAAAACTGCACTAAGATTCTTGAGATACCCTGCATATACCAGTATAAGATATTATGAGAAAAGTGCATTTGAGAAGTTCAGAACAAAGTGCTTTGTGAAATCTGGGGCAAGAAGATATCTGAGATCTGGGAGGGTGTTCTTCCTGAGATGACATTTAAGTTGGGCTTCATGGATGACAAGACTAAACTTGATCTCCAAGGTTCTAGCTCAAATTGCGTATAAATCTATGGATGGATAGAAACCAAGCAAAAGAAAAGTAGGAATGAAGACAATTCAGTCAAAGAAAACAGCAAAAAAGATTGGAACGGAGGGGGGGCGGGAAGGATAGATTCTGTTGGGGAAAAGACAATAGAATAAATGGGGAGAGTAATATGAAATAGGAGCAGTTAGGTGGTGCAGTTGATAGGGCTCTGGGCTTGGAGTCAGGAAGACTCATGTTCCTGAGTTCAAATCTGGCCTCAGACACCATCTATCTGTGTGATCCTGGGCAAGTCACTTAACCCTGTTTGTGTCAGTTCCTCATCTGTAAAATGAGCTGGAGAAGGAAATGCCAAATCATTACAATATCTTTCTGAAGAAAATTCCAAATGGGGTGGCAAAGGGGCAGACATGAGTGAAATGATTGAACGACAACAACAATATGATATAAAGTTGGGTTGGTAAAGTGGCTGCAGATTGCACAGGGCTTTGAATACTAGCCAAAGGTGGTTCGACTCAGTAGGCAATACAGAACCAGTGAAAATTTTTGAGCAAAGTACTTTGAAGCAACCTATGTATTAGAAAGAACATTCTGACGAAGAAAAGAAATTCAGGTTGGAGAGGGGAGAGAGGAATCAGAAGAGTCTTTTGGAAGACTAATCTAGGCAGGTGGCAATGAGGGACATTATTAAGATGAGGACAGTAATAATAAAGAGGAGAGGACAGAGGTGAGATGCTGTGGAGATAAAATCAATAGGACTTGATAATTGTTCAGATATGACAGAAAAAGTAGAGAAGAGGCAAAGATAACTTCAAGGTTGAGGATGTAATAAGAGCTAGCTTTATGTAGCAATTTAAGGTTTGCAAAGTTTATATGCTTTAATAAAGATCATTTGACACTCATTAAATAGTCTCTGAGATAAATGCTATTGTTATCCCCATTTTACAGACTAAGAAATTGAAGCTGAGAGAAGTAACTTGCTCAGGGTCATACATAAATGTCTAATGCAGAATTTGAATGCAGTTCTCCCTAATTCCAAGTCTGGCTTACAATCTACTAGACCACCTAGTTGCTTCTATATGGCAATGTAGGAGGCAGGGTGAAGACAGGCATCAGAGATAGAAATCATTAAGATGGAACATAAGATGGAACAGATTTAGAGTAGAAAATGAGAAGCTCAATTTTGGGCATGATGAACTTACCTGACCACTTGGGCATTCAAGTAGGCAAAGTGGAGGTGTGGGTCTGGAATTCAGAAAAGAGTTCCAATCAGAAGCTATAGATTTGGAAGTCATCTGTAAAGAGTTTATGGTGAAAACCATCAGATGAGAGAGGATAAAGAGAGAAGAAAAGAGGATTGAGGACAGTTTAGGAACGTCCTTATTTAATGGATCAGTAAAAATTGAAAGTCCAAACAATGAGCCAGAGAAGAAGCAGTAGTGGACCCAAAGAGTATGGTGTCTTTGAAGCTAATGGAGGAGACATTATCCAGTAGTACCTTCAAATAGTGGCAAAGGATCCAGCAAGGTCAAGGACAACAAGAACTGGAAAAAATGCCATTATTTTCATCAGCTTTACACTGAATAGCTTCATTAGAATGATGAATCTTGAAAAGAGAAAGAGTAGTGAATTTGGACATGTCATTATCAAGAAATTTTATAGGACAGTAGCTAAATGAGGCAAGGAGGAGGGAAAGAATCAAAGAAAGCTTTTTCTTTTATTTTAAATCCTGGGGGCACCTATCATGTTTGTAGAAAGGGGGAAAAACAGAGAGAATGAGAGGTCAAAAATACACCAAAAAAGGGGGAATGACTCTTAGATCTCGATTGTTAAGGAAATAAGAGAAGGGTGATCAAAGGAAGAGAAAAATTGTTTCAACTTTGTGAGTCTCTCAGTTTCATCCTAGCTCCAAAATGTTGTGCTATGTTAGGATATGCCCTGCTAAATGGATTGGACCAAGATGAATTTTATTCATTACACTAAAATTCATCAACATATTTAAGAATTGATAAATCATTCATAAATTTACAGCTGGAAAGGATCTTAGATGATCTTAGCTTTCTTTTAGATGAGACAACTTTGATAGATGAGTCAACCAAGACCAATTGAAATGCCTTGGAAAAAATTAAGTTATGTCTTCATATTTATTAACACCCAGGGGCCCTCAATTTATTCCCCTTCTCAGTTAGACCCATGCCTACAGCACTGCCGGAATAATTATATATCCATCTCCATCACTAATGATCCTCCTTCAAAGTTTTGTTTTCCACCAGATGAAACCAAATGACCATGAATTAAAAGTAGAGACAAATTTAACAGACCAACTATGCAAAACAGGCAAGTGAAACAGGTATGAAACACATCCATTCCCAAATGACTGCCACCTCCACGTGTCCCCCAGGGCATATTCTGCTTGGTTCCCAATTAACCGTTCTGCCTCTCAAAGAAAATGAAAGGATATAGCACTCTCTAACAGAAAGTCACTGGGAAAACTGTGCCACAGCCCTAAGGAATATTAGGCTTCTCAGCTCTTGAAACAGATAGTCACTGAAACCACACAGAAGTCTTCATGAAAGTCATGGACAGAGGACCTGATTAGATGCTAGAGATCAGTGCACAACTGCCATTTTCTTCTCTGTTCTAGTCAGTTAGCCCTTAATAATTTTACTATTTGGTGTTGCATTCTTCCTGAGATGCCCTGTCTAGCCCTTTATTAATGGAACAAGTTTCTGAGATTTTCACATTTTGTTTTTGAGAGTAGCATGTATGTGAAATAGGAAGGTTTCCCTTTGCAGGTGAACAGCCACCTGTTCTTTACCCTGTGGGACTGGGAATTGTCAACATGATTGGATTAAAGATACTAGCTGTACTGTCCCCAGCTCCACCCTTTGAGGCTTTAGGGTGTCAGAGACCTTTCCCCAGACTGGGAGATGGAATACGGATAGAGGAATAGGACCATCTGTCTATCTAGGTTCCACCAGTTACAGCTAAGGGCCCTCCTGGTGCTCAGACTAAGTATATCATGATTAACCATCTACCTCTGGTCTCCCCAAAGGAGTCCTTGATTGGTCCTGGCTATTCCAATTGCCCATATATTAATAAAAAAGTCCCACACAGACCAAATGTGTTTGATCTAAAAGAAAAAGAGTCCTCCAAACTTGTCCTCTAAGTGAGAAAAGTCCAACATAGCTTCTATGAAGACAAAAGAAGGGAACTGTTACATAGGCATTCTGAACCTTTGTTGTGGTATGGACCCCTTTGGCAATCTGATGAAATAAATAAACCCCTGTGAAGAAAAACCCCTTTGAAAAATGTTGTTTTTAAATGCACAAAATAAAATAGGATTATACATGAAATTGTCTATATTGAAATGTAGTTTTTAATATACATATATCTGTATATATACATGCATATATATGCATGTACACATATATGCATATACATATATACACACATTATCAATTGAAATTAGTGAAAAATTATAAAAATGTGTTAAACAGGAAAGGGAAGTTAGAAATTATTTTGGCAAATTCTAGAAGGGACTGAGTAAATCTGGAAGGGCCTCTGGCAACAAGTCATTGTTGGGCTTCCAGTCTCTGTATGTTTCTTTTTGAGATAGCAGTAAGGTCTTTTAATAACAAAGGGTGACCTTCATACCCACTCAAACGTTCCATGTTGTCCTACTTCTAGCTGTCCTCTTGGCAACAAGTCCAATCAGAGCATAGGATGGAGGAGACAACTTGAGCAACCTCTCAGAAACTGAGATGAAGATATAAGGAGGAAATGGTCCCATGGCTTACACTCCTGAAGTGCTTGCCAATTGGTACAGTACTTTTCTCAAGGCCAATTTCACTTCTTTGTTCCTCAGTGTATAAATTAAGGGATTCAGGGAAGGGGTGACAATATTATTCAACACCTGAATCACAGAATCCAGCCAAGGTGTAGAAGCAGGTCTGAGATAGATGAGGACCACAGGTCCATAGAACAAGAGGATGGAGGTCAGGTGAGCACTGCAGGTGGAGAAAGCTCGGCGCCTGCCCTCTGATGAGCGGATTTTCAATATAGAGAACACAATGCGAATATATGAAGTGACAATGAGCAGGAAACATAGAAGAGCCACAATGCCAACATTGGTGAAACTTACCATCTGGGCTAGAGAGGTGTCTGCACAAGCTAGGGGCAACACTACAGGGATATCACAAAAGAAATAATTTACCTCATTTGGGCCACAGTAGGGTAACTTAAAGATAAGAAATGTAAGTATAGTTGCATGCAGACAGCCACCCAACCAGGTACCTATGGTGAGGACAGTACAGACCCTTTGGTTCATAATGACTGTATACCTCAGTGGGTGACATATGGCTGCAAAGCGGTCATATGCCATCACAGTATAGAGGAAACACTCAGTGCAGCCCAGAAAATGGTAGAAGAATAGCTGGGATGCACAGCCCTGGAAAGAGATGGTGTGACTGCATCCCATGAGATAGAGCAGCATTTTAGGAGAACTTACTGAAGGAAAAAATATGTCAAATACAGATAGATTTGCCAGGAAGAAATACATGGGAGTATGAAGCTGGGAAGAAGAAATGATGGCTGTGAGGATGAGCAGATTCCCCAACAGGGTGAGGAGGTAGAATGTCAGAAACAGGATAAAGAGTTCAGTCTCCAGCCCCTTAGTGTGTGGTATTCCCGTCAGGATGAATTTGATCACTACTGTGTGATTCTTCAGTTCCCAAGAAGGATCAACCCTGGGAAAATAAAAATAACTAGATAGAATGTTACAAGTAACAGAGTAAGAGAATTACATAAATTTGGAACTGGAAGCTAACTCAGAGGTCATGTACAATACATTGATGCCACTCCTGACAATACCACTTCTGCTTGTAGATCTTCAGCAATTAGAAAGCTATTACTTCCCAAGATAACCCATTCTACTTTTTGATTACTTGAATTGTGAGAGAAAAAAATGTAGTTCACCAAAATCTATTTCTCTGCAATCTCTACCTACTGCTCTTGGTTGTACCTTTTGTGACCAGGCAGAATAAAACATAACAGGCAGATGCATTTTCTTATTAGAAAATAAACTCCTTGAAAGCAAGGACTCTCTTTACTTTTGTATTTGCCTCCCTACCACTTTACAGTGGTTGAAATATAGCAAATGCTTATTGAATGCTTTGTATTCATTCATCTTTGTCAAGAAGGGGAACTTCTCAGCCTACCTAAAAATGACCTCTAGAATCCTGCGCCCTTCCATACCATGCTCTCAAATAATCAGCTCAGTTTATGTTTAATGAATTCACTTCTGTGAGAGAATGTTGTTGGGGGAAGAAATATTAAGGAAACCAGCTCTGATCTAATAGTCTGTTCTGGAATGTGTTAAAACCTAAGAAATGAAAAGGCTAGATCCAATTATAGGCTTGCTGAAGGGAGCTTGGCCAACTTAGCTGTAGTTTATAACAAGGACAGTGGTCAGGCATCAGTTGGCTGCCCAGTGGGCAAAAGTAGCCCTAAACTTCTCTAAAAAAAACCTTTAAAAAAAACCACACAAATGTGGTCCTAGAAGTTTAGAGTTGAATAGGTTAGACAAGATACATACGCCATCAACTGAAATATAAAGCTACTAAGTTATTAAAAAGTTTAATAGTTTCTGAACTATGATAATATGAACTAAGCTTCTGATGTTTGATGTGTACACAAGAGGGAATGAATCAAAGGAAAAGCTGTCCTCAGGGCCCCCCAAAAGTTAGTAAAGTACCACATATCTGAAGCTAGAAGTAAACTCAAACCAATTAGTTCAACACTCTCATTTTATAGATTAGAAAGCTGGTTAATGGAGATTAAATGCCTTATCCAAGGTCAGTAAGTGTCACCTGAAGGATTTGAACCCACCTTCTCTGATTCTAGAATCAATGCCCTTTCCCCTGTACCAGGCAGGTCTCCTTTGGAACCTCTTTTGCCTCTATTGCTGTAAACAGTCTCCAGCCACTGAAAGCCACAGATATGAGACAGGTTCAAGTCTTCAGCAAACTACGTCATGGGGTAAATATCTATTGAGTAGATTTAGCCCCCTGTTTCTATACTGGTTTTCCCCCTTCTCCTGGAATTTGGAGCCCAGGGAAACTTTCTCTAAATGATCTTTCAGAAAAAGCTGCAAAATATAGGTCTTTGGGAAAAAATAAGATTTCAGCTTAACAAGAGAATAAAAGTTTAACAATTTAATTATAATCTAATAATAATCAGCAATAAAACATCTAATCTAATAACTAGTCATAAAATGAGCTATTCTGTAAGTTGTAAGCTCCCCATCAATAAGGGCATTCAAGGAGAACTTGAATGACTACATTTAAGATGAGACTTTTACAATGTTTGGTATAGTACCCATGACCTCCTGCATTTATCTCCATGTGGCTGAGGCTACTTATCCCCTGCCTTAAAGCTTAATCCTGTACAAAGTACTAGAACCAATGTCGTCCCTAGGCAGGGGAATGAAAGGGCCCATAGATCAGTGTAAGTAGCTGAAGTGACTTAGTAGTAAGTCAGTCTAGCTGCTAGTTTACCGCTGTGACCTTGGACTTAGCTCTAGTAATGGGGTTCCTTCTTTGTTCAAGTTGGTTTCCCCACCTTGTACACTAGTTTCTCAAACTGGACCTATTTTGTTCCCTTGGACTCTGCCTTGTAACCTGTCTCAGATCCCACTAGGGTCTTGTGTTGATTTCCTCTAATAAGTGGAGCTTTAACTATGGCCCCAATGACTGGACACACTACTTGGACTTCTTTTTTGACAGCTTCCTAGATTTATATCTCCTAGTTGTGATGTAATTACTATGACACCTGGTTTTTCCTGCCTATTGTCTTCCTTTAGACATCTCTCACATGGACTACCTGTCTATTTTAGGCCATTCTCCATTGATTCTTTACCCATCTGTTCAGATATTTTTTAGGTAACCACTGGTTGGATCTTTTCAGTTCACTATTCTGCTCCATATGTTTTTAAAATTGGATTTGTGATTTAATCAGTATAACAATACTGATTGGCATCTTCTCTGTAACGTATAGTCTTTGAGAGTTTCCTGAGGCACTGAGAGGTGATGTGGCTGTCATACAGCCTAGGTCTTCAAGACTTTGAGGCCTGTTCTCTAGCCATGATAGTCTACTGCCTCTTCTGCTCCATTTTTACTGGTCAAAGTCACCAAGCCTAGGTATTGGTATCTATAAGGGATGAGAGAATAGAGATAATCTCTAAGATCTTACTCTAAAGCCTATGAACGTCAGTCATTTCTAAATTCCTATTAATTTAAATGATTAGCCCTCAAAGGTATATGTGTAATTGAAGCTTTAATTGTAAGTTTAAAATGTAATCACATCTCAGTTAAAAGAAATTCTGTATCTCTAAGAAATATCTTGAGGGCTGTCATGAACCTGGGTTCCTATCCTGTTCCCACCAAACTTGTGTAACCTTGAACAAGTAATTTAACCTTCCCCCTGCTCAGTTTTCTCCTCTGAAAAATGAGGATGTTCCCCTAGATGGTCTCTAAGGTTCCTTCTAGATCAGTGTCCCCCATGATAGAAGAGCATAATGACATGTACATAATTTGATGTGCATTTAACAACTTTTTATCAATTAATGAATCCCTGACTTCCCCTTTTCTGGTATATGGGAGGAGGAAAAAAAGAGATGGACAGAAAGGAAGAAAAGGGGAAGTAAAAAGACATAAAGAACAGTTAAAATTTTAGACATTTACATGGTTAAATTAGTTTCAAAGAAAATTTTTTCTGTGCCTTCCTTCTTTTCCTTGAGTGAGAAACGGAAGCCTTTAGTTGAAAGTTCCTTCTACAAAGGTGTCGTGGAGAAGGAGTTTCCAGAAGCAGGAATCCTTTGAAATCCTCCTCCTTTGTCAGAAACAGTTAAACTGAATCACACAGACCTGGCTGTGCTTTTGACCCCTGTAGTAATTTCTGTTGAGACTCCAACAACCTTAAAATTGCCTTATATAGAGGAGCTTACATGGCCTTGATCTCCCTTTGGAATCCATTCCCTGCTATGCTGCTGACTCTTCAGGGAGCCTAATGAACAGAGGGACCAATTTACTGTATGTCCCTTCTTTCTGAGGCATTTGTAATATAGAGATTTGTGAGGTTTGTTATATGTAGTTTTACCAATATCTATAATTCCAAGTGACTCTTGCAGCATTGATATATCTGGGTTTTGGGGAAAGGAGGATTGACCTTGACCCCTCTGGTATGGAAAGAAGTAATATTTGTTTTGACAATAACTTAGTAGATAGAGATGGAAGAAGAGTCTCTAATGTGTCCTAGAATACATACGCAAATACATACATGTGTTCATGCATACATACATATTTAATAGTACCATTACCACCAATCTGGCTACTCATTTTTTGACTCTCAGTCTTGATGGTAGGTAAGAATATCCCTAAGTTCTCAAGGAACTCAGAATGGGCAACTCTCACAATTCCTTTATCCTACAAGAATAGTTTGGATCATTTTTCCATAATATTTTTCTTATTTGCTTACATCTTAAGCCAATTTTCCATTCATAGGACCATTTAAATGAAATTTTATGTTTTTGGCCTTTGCGTTTTTCTGTCTCAAAGAACTCAGTCATCTGACAAGTTCACTTTTCACTGTACTATACAATTCCAGATATTTCAATTAAAATATATATCAGTGAAAACCATGTATCCTTTTTGACCTTATCTTGGTATATGAAGTGAGATGTTGGTCAATACTTAATTTCTGACATGCTTTCTCCTCCCCCCCCCCACCAGTTTTCCCAGCAGTTTCTGTCAAATAATAAATTTTTATTCCAAAAGCAAAAATCTTTGGGTTTATCATATACTATATTACTATGGTCATTTACTATAATGCAATATGTATGTAGTCGATTCCACTGACCCACCACTCTATTTCTTAGTACCAGACTATTTTGAAAATTATCACTTTATAGTACAGTTTCAGATCTGGTATGGCTATACCACCTTTCTTCATATTTTTTACTGATTTCCTGTCATATTCTTGACCTTTTATTCTTCTGGAAGAATTTTGTTAATAATATTCAAGCTCCATAAAACAATTTTTTGACAGTTTGATTGGTATGGTACTGAATAAACTGATTAATTCAGGTAGGATTATTATTTTTATTATATTGATTCAGCCTATTCATGAATAATTAATATATTTCCTATTGTTTAGATCTGACTTTATTTGTGTAAAAAGTATTTTGTAGTTGTGTTCATATAATTCCTGAGTTTGTCTTGGCAGCTAGATTCCCAAGTATTTTATATTGTCTACAGTGGAATTTCTTTTTCTATCTCTTGCTACTAGACCATGTTGGTAATATATAGAAATGTTGATGATTTCTGTGAGTTTATCTTGTATCTTGTAACTTTGCTAAAATTTTTAATTGTTTCAAGTAGTTTTTTGTTGATTCTTTAGGATTCTAAAGGGTTATATAATATAAGTGTTATATAATAAGGAAATTAGTAAAGCAAGGAATAGTTCATTTTTCAGATCTATAGATAAGGAAATAATTTAGAACCAAAGGAAATATAAAGAGAATTACAAAATGTAAAATAGATTATTTTGATTATTTTGCACAAACAAAATTAATACAACCAAAATTAAAAGGAAAGCAGAAAACTGGAGAAAATGTTTTTTTCAACAATGTTCTCTGATAAAGGCCTCATTTCTCAAATATATGTCATTCACCAATTGATAAACAGTCAAGGGATATGAATAGGCAGTTTTTGGATGAAGAAATCAAAACTATCTATAGTGAGAAGAAAAAATTATCTAAATCAATATTACTTAGACAAATTCAAATTAAAACAACTCTGAGGTATTACCTCACTCTCATCAGATTGACCAATATGACAAAAAAGGAAAATTATGGATGTTGGAGGGGATGTGGGAAAATGGGGACACGAATACACTGTTGGTGAAGCTGCAAATTGATCTAATCATTCTAGAGAGCAATTTAGAACTATGCCCAAAGGGCTATAATATTATGCATACCCTTTGATTCAGCAATAACACTTCTAGGTCTATATACCAAAGACTTAAAAGAGGGGAGGGGAAGGACTTATTTGTATAAAAAATATTTGTAGAAGCTCTTGTTGTGGTGGCTAAGAATTGGAAATCAAAAATGTGTCTGTCAGTTGGGGAATGTCTAAACAGCCATGGTATAGTATTGTGATAGAATATTATTGTGCTATAAGAAGTGACATGCAGGATGATTTCAGAAAAACCTGGAAAGACTTACATGAACTGATAGGAAGTGAAGTGAACAGAACCAGGCGAATGTTATACACAGAAACAGCAATATATTATGATGAAAAACTGTGAATGATTTAGCAGAATATATTTTAAGCAATATAATGATCCAAGACAACAACAAAGGACTAATGATGAAGTATACTATCCACCTCTATAGAAAGAACTGATGTTGTTTGAACACAGATTGAAGCATGCTATTTTTTACTTTCTTTTTTCATTCTTTTTCTTTTCTTTGAGTATTCTCGAATAGAATGGATCACAGGAAAATGTTGTATATGATTGCATCTGTATAATCTCTATTTGATTGCTTACTATCTCCAGTAGGGAAAAGGAGTAGGAGAGCAAGGAGGGATAGAATTTGGAATTCTAAACTTAAAAAAAAACAGCATTAAATTGCTGCAACATGTAATTGGTGAAAAAATAAAATATACTAATTTTTAAAAATAAGGGCTCTACCTGCCAAAACAAACCCAGGAACTCTACAAACACATTTATGAAACACTTTTCACACAAATAAAGTCAGATCTAAATAATTGGAAAAACATCAGTTGCTCATGGTTAGGCCGAGCTAACATAATAAAAATGACAATTTTACCTAAATTAATTTACCTATTTAGTGCCATATCAATCAAACTACCAAAAAATGTTTTATAGAGCTAGGAAAAATGATTACAAAATTCTTATGGAAGAACAAAAGGTCCAGAATATCAAGGGAATTAATGAAAAGAAATGCTAGGGAAGGTGGCCTAGCCATACCAGATTTTAAAATGTATTATAGAGCAGCAGTCATCAAAATTACTTGGTACTGACTGAGAAATAGAGTGGTGGATCAGTGGAATTAATTAAGTACACAACTATAGTAATCTGCTGTTTGATAAACCCAAAGTCTCCAACTTGTGGGATAAAAACTCACCATTTGAAAAAAAAACTGCTGGGAAAACTGGAACATAATATGGCAGAAACTGAGTATTGACCGACATTTTATACCGTATAACAAAATAAAGTCAAAATGCATTCATGTTTTAGATATAAAGGTTGGTACTGTAAACAATCTGGGAGAGCAATGAATAATTTAACTGTCAGATTTATGGAGAAGGAAAGAATTTATGACCAAATGAGATAGAGAGCATTATAAAATGCAAAGTGGATATATTAAATAGAAAAGTTTTGTACAAACAAAGCCACTATAGCCAAGATTGGGAGGGAAGCAGAAAACTGGGAAAGAATTTTTACAACCAGTGTCTCTGCTAAAAGCCTCATTTCTAAAATATACAGTTCTACTTCACCCATCTGGCTAGAGCCACTACTACATGAGGCTAATTGACAAGAGTTTATGAAGGTCTCGTATAACAGGCTGTTATCAAATCTCGACAATAGTGCTGTGTGTTTCTGTTTGGAGTAGAATTTGTGAATAATTGCACAAACAGCTCAACAGTATTTTTAAAAATTCTGTCTGCTTAACAGCCCATCATGTCAAAGAAGACTAAGATAATGCTGAAGATAGAATACAGATTTTTTTAATGATGATTGGGAATTGCAATATTATCTTGTTTCTGCTAAAGATAGCATGCTTTGCTTGCTTTGTAATATCAGAATTCAATGCTCATTAGCATTATAAAACTCATAAAGACCACAAATATTTTTAATTAGAGAACCATGAAAGATTGTATTGCAGAAATTAAAAGATGAAAAGCAAAAGCAACGACAATTTTTTCAAGCAGGAATCAGACTTGGAAATAATGCCATTGAAGCAACTTGTAAAATAGTTTATATACTCGAGGGAAAAGGGAAGTCATTTAGTGATGTAGAAATTGTGAAAGAATGCATTGTCCAAGTTGTAGGATGTTTAGATTCCGATAATGTTTCAAAGTACAAACAATAGCCTCTTTCAAGGAGAACTGTAACTGATAGGCAACATGAATTAGCCTTCAACTTAGCAGAACAACTTCATGCAATACTTGAAAAGGAAAATGTATATTATTCAATTGATTTGGATGAATCAGCTGATACTACTGACTTGGCATGGGTTTTATACTTCATTCAGGCCATAACAGAAGGTTTTCTTTGCTACAAAGAGTTACACACTTTGGACACTCTTCTGAACATGGGAAATAGATATCTTCAACAACTTTCAAGATAATTGTTGTGAAGTTGGAGTGAATTTGGTAAATTTAGTGAGTGTGCGAACAGATGGTGCACCTTCCATGACAGGAGAACATGATAGGTTTATTTTAAGAGATCTCAATGCTCTCATTTCTTTTCACTGTATCTTGCATCAGCAAAAACTCTGTGCTAAAGCTACTATTTTAAATGACACTTTGCAGTAAGTTGTAAGTATTGTAAACTATATTCACACAAATGCAAGACAGCATCATCAGTTTAAGATGAGGTATTCAGTGTGAATTTACCACATCATTCTAAAATGCATTGGCTTTCACAGGGACAGGCGTTAGCCAAAATTTTATCTCTGCAAAAGCAGATAGTTACATTTTATGAAAAACAGAATCAGTAATGTGAATTATTGAAAGAAGATCTGCATAGGTATATTTTATTTCTGTGTGATATGTCAAATTAAAATGACTTGAATATTTCTTTGCAAGGTAAAACTAAGTTTATAAATGATATCTTGCAAAAATCCAAGCATTTTGGGGAAAAATATCTTTTTTCAAAATACTTCTTCAAAAGGAAATTTTGGATTAACATTTTCCCCAGTTAGCAAAAGTCATTTATCAACAGGATGATATATGTGAATCATTTGAAGAATATGCAGTTGTTATAGACCTGTTAATTAGAGAATACAATGAAAGGTTCACTGACCTTGAGAATTATGATATCACACTCAAATTTCAGCCTCTCCTAGTTGATACCACCAAGGCACATAAAGAACAACAGATGGATGTGATCAAACTCTCAGTAGATGACATTTTAAAGTCATTGTTTGATGTTAAGAAAGAGTCAATTGAAATATGGGAAAATGCAGTAAAATATCTACGTCTTTGGCAACATGCCCAATAAATACTTTTTTGCTTTTCAACTACTTATTGCTGCAAATATACATTTTCCTACATAACCTGAGTCAAGACACTCAGAAATGACTGATACCCATCTGGAGGATCAACTGAAGCTGTAGACCTCCATGCTGCAATCAAATATTCAAATGCTTTCCAACAAAAAGTAGACACAACAAAGTTATTAAAAGATTAGTTAACTTTAAAATTAACAAATAGTTTTCATTTTTTGAAATTATTGAGTACATACATTTTTTTCAAAATAATGTTCATTTTTAGGTATATCTAATTGAAGTTTCTTGAATGTGATCTTATTTGATTACAGCTAAATCAATGTGGCCTTCCAATGTGAAAAGGTTCCTCACCCCTGTCTTAGAGCAATACAGAGGCATGATTAGATGATTTCTTATTAAATAAAAAAAATTACAACTTCTTTCTCATTAATGAATCATTAAGTTTGATCCCCATCTCAATTCATTAAATATTATTTATTGAATATACTTAAGAAATGCCCTTTCCTAATATTAGTTGCTCATATATGGCTTATTTATAGCCAAAATTAAAAGTCAGAGGTAATTATTTAAGTATTTTGGCTATGAAAAAATCATTCAGAATAACATAAAACCCTTAATATAATGTTAGGTGACTCTGCTGTAGCCGCTGCTTCTTAACTCAGTAGCCTAAGGGCCAGCCTTAGGCTGTAGTCTTGGGAGGGACTGAAGAGACCAGAGGCAAGAGAGAGGTGTACAGCAGCTGTCCTTTACTGTATTGTAGCGTCCTACTTATATACCCTAGAGGTAACATGATTAAAGCATGATCTCCACATGCACTGGAGGGATGGACCAATGGAAGAGAGGCCAAACCAGACATCTCAGCTGCCACTCATCAGGTGAGTGGTCTTGCACGACTTTTCTATGAGTTTAGCAACTGGGCTGTGACCCTCAGCACCACCAGTGCTTTTAGACTCACACTGATCACTACACTCCACTTCAGAAAACACAATTTCATCATTTTGTTGACTCTAGATAATGATTAAAGTCTCTTAAGAACCTTCTTCATATATTGAGTTAACTTCTTTTTCTTAGGAAATAGACAATTTTTCTTTGATTTCTCCTTTGATCCTTACAACAACCATGTGTGGCAGGTGCTATTATTATCTCCATTTTATAAGTAAAGAAATTAAGGTTAAGTTAGGTGAATTGCTGAGGTCATATAGCTAATAAGTGTCATAATTTATGATTCCCCAATCATCTGAGTGCAGTAAGTAAACAATGATGCTTTGAGTAGGCCAATGTGTATTGCTCTGGCCAGTGAGAAAAGGAAAAAGGGCCTTAGGGTCAGAATGGAATTAAGTTCTGCATTCGTTTTTTAGTGATGTGTTTCTTTGAAATAAACTAGGTTGGTTCCTAGATGACATATGCAGTTCATTACCTAACCTGCACAAGAAACCTTTCTAGCTAAACAGAAGTGGGGATTGACTGGAATAGATGTTGAGAACCTCCACCCAAGTAATCAGTAAGAGTTAGTGGAAGATTTCTTACCATAAAATTATTTCATTCTCTATCTGAAATTCTGATAGGTTTCAACTCCATGGAACAAGGTGCTTCTGTGCCAGGTTCACCCTTGTTTTGTATCCACAGTGCTCAAACATAATAGGCTCTTAATCAATGTTTGTGGAATTGAATTAAATTTGGGATATCTGTAATTGTGTCTGCATTCCAGAAACTAGCAAAGTATTTTAGATTCCTTATAAATGGATGTACTGTACCATACTATAATCATACCTGTTGTAATGGTAATGGAATTTGGAGATGCCCCTGTATTGGCTTGGTTTTTGGGTTGAGTGTTAAAACCCAGAGCTTGTGAATCCCACTTGTGGGATGGACTTGTTGACATGAAGAGAGAGGGCTGAACTGGGAGGAGTC
>CM053582.1:271087527-271110111 GCA_028627135.1 Pseudochirops cupreus
CTCTCCACAGTGGGCATATTATGAGAGACTGTTTACATGTCCCTCCTTCCTATCCCGCCTCCCCCACCCCCATTCCACTCTCTACCTTGTCCCTATCCCTGTCCCTCTACAGAAGTGTGCACTTCCATCAACCCTCCCCCCCCCACCCTGCCCTCCCCTCCATCATCTCACCTCTCATCCCCATTCCCCCTACTTTACTGTGTGGCAAGATACCCAGTTTAGAGTTTATGTCATTCCTTCTCTAAGCCATTCAATCCTATTCCTATAATAACTCTCTAAGGTAGGTCATAATATATCTATTTTATAGCTGAGTAAATTGAGTCTCAGAAGTTAAGTGACTTGTCTAGGGCTGCACAGCTAGTAAGTATTTGAGGTAGGATTTGAACCTAGGTTTTCCTGATGCCAACTCCAGACTCTTATCTGCTACTCCTTGCTGCCTTTCAAGCAGACAAATTCTGGGGAGCTGCCTGGGGCTGATAAAGGTCAAAGAACTTGCCTGTGGTAATACAGTTACTAGTATGTATGGCAGATTTGAACCCAGATCTCATAGAAACTCTTAAACTCTATCCACTATTCCATGCTGCTTCCAACCTCCCACCCCTCTGCCTAAGTAATTACATATATGTAATGATAATTACAATAACATGTTTTCTTCCCATGGAGAGGGCACAGGGAACAGGAGGGAATTAGAATACATATACCAGAATACATTTTCTCATCTCTTTTCTGAGATCAAAGATGGCTATTATAAATACATAAAATTCAGTTCCTTTTTTATATCCTTTATGATTGTATTGTATTCATTGTATATATTGTATTCATTGTATTACTTGTTTTCCTGGTTCTTACTTTACCTGCATCAATTCACATCGGCCTTGTTATGCTTCTTAATTTTTCATATTCCATATTTCTAGTGGAATATTAATATTTCAAAATATTTTGTACTATAATTTTTTACTCCAAATGATTATACATCTACTTTTCTTTCTAGTTCTTTCTACCATAAAATGTACTGCTATGAATATTTTGCTGCATATCAAACTTTGTTTATGGTTTTTATCTGCCTGAGCTGTATGACTAGCAATGGGATTTGGGGACCACAGGTTATAGACCTCATAGATCTGTTTTTTAGTATAATTCCAAAATTCTTTCTCAAGTGCTTGGATCAATTCATAACTCTTTCAATAGTGTGTGTCTTTCTACAGCCCATCAACATTGACTATTTCAATTTTTTTATTACCTTTGTCAATTTTCTGGATGGAAAGATAAACTTTGGTTGTATGTATATGTTTGCATGTCATTTTTCCTGTTATCCATAGTTTGGATCATTTTTTTAGTTTTTAATAATTTGTGAGTTTTCTGAGAACTGACTTATCGCTTCCTATGATGACATTTATTTGGGAATGTGTCTTGATCTTACATATTTATTAATGTTAGTTCTCTATAAATCTTGAATATCAGACCCTTATCAGAGCAATTGGATACAAATGAAAAAAAACCCAATTGACACTTTTCCTTTTTATACTGATTGAATTATGTTCTTGCAAAATGTTTTGATTTCATATAAACAACACATATTTTATCTTTTGTGATTCTCCTCAATCCATTCTTTAATTAGAAATTTAATTTGGAATAGTTATTGCAGTCAAATAATGATTGCTTCTGCAACCAGGATGATGGTATTTGAGCATTCTGGGATTTTGGAAGTATTAACAACAAAAACAAAAATATAGAGATATTTTGTTTTGTTTTGTCTATTTTCTCTACACAAAGCTATATGTTACTATGTAAAGTTTCTGTTTGGAATATAGTTGATAACAATCAGCTTTTACATTGTACTTCTTGTTCTTCTTCTTTTTTTTTTTTGCTTTTGAAGTGCAGTTGGGGTTAAGTGACTTGCTGTAGGTCACATGGCTAGGTTTTGTGTTAAGTGTCTGAGACTGGATTTGAACTCAGGTCCTCCTGACTCCAGGGCCAGTGTTCTGTTCACTGTACCACCTAGCCACCCCAGCATTGTACTTCTGTTCCCATTTTATGTAAATATTAGCCCTAAATGCAACTTACCAAAAAATCCGTATGAAAAATGATGCCATCAATCTTAAGGGACAAGTATAATTTATAGACATCTCTGTGAAGTTGGTTATGGTAAGGCAATGATATGTTTCTTAGTCTACTGTTTCTGAGGCAATAGTACACTTAGAATTCATTTTCAGAAATGCTAATAATGAGTCAAACAATCCAGATTGTTATCAACAGTCTATCATATCATAGCTTTCAATTTTATACAGTTATGATCAAAGGAACCTCTCACTTCTCATCTGGATTAGGATTGCATTTGCTACAATTTATCAAGTCATAAACCCCAAATTAATCTTACAACAGGAAACTACTATAGAACCTGAAGCAAAATGAAGAATCCGTTCTGTACTAGATATGTAGAAAAATGCGCTAGTAAAAGTCTAGTCTTTCATAATTCTCTGGTGTTCTGAAAAACATCTATAAGAAGTGGTCAAGCTAATGCTACCTTGATGCCCCTTTTTAATGTCAAGGTGATCCTGAGTTCACAAAGTTAATGGCAGCATGGTGCAAAATCATTCCAAACTGGCAAGGCTTCAAGAATATGAGTGATGCCACTGCAATTCAAGAAATATCTTAGTGCTGTGTAGGCTGGCTCATCTCTAAGGGTTGGTGAATTTATGAAGATATCTACTGAGATTTAGAAGGGTTGAGATTTGTATTGAGGAAGGGATCCCCCACATTGAAATTTTTTTTTAAAGTATTGAAGGTGTATGAGCAATTATGCTACCAAATTCATCCAATCATTTCAATTAACCCACAGTGGAAATTCTTATAGAAAAATAGTTATTTTTAGCAGATGCCACAAAGATGGGAGAGTTAGCTAATACAGTGGATATCAGAATGAGGATCTAAATCAATCTTGATAGGGTGGCTTATTTGGGTAAATCTAACAAGTGGAATTTGGTAAGAATAAATGTAAAGTCTTACACTTGGATACAAAAAATCAGTTTCACAAGTACAAGATGGAGGAGAAAAAAAGATCTGGGGTTTTAAATGACAGCAATCTCAATATTAGTCAGTAGTGTGATGTGGTAACCAAAAAAGAAAATGAAATCTTGGGCTGCTTTATGAGGGGCATAACTTTCAGGATTAATATAGTTTACCTATGCTCTGCCTCTGTCAGACCTCAGCTAGAATACCATGTTCAGTTCAGGAATTCATAGCTAAAAAAGAACATTAATAAACTGTAGTGTGGCCAGGGGAGGGCAACCAATATAGTGAGGGTCTTGATTGAATGTCATATGAAGACTGATTGAAAGAATTAGGTAGGTTTTTCCTAGAGAAGACTCAGGGGAAAATGAGTTCTACTTGATAATAATTAATTAATAATTATAATGATCAATCATTATATAATTATTAATAATATATAATGATAATTATTATATTGCATATTATTGAATATGCTATGTATTATACTGTTATATATTTTTCAATGTTATATATAATAAATAAATATAAATAATATAACTAAATAATAATTAATCCTCATGATAATAATGATTAATAAATTATTAAATTGTCTCCAAGTATGTGAAAGCTTATTGTACAGTGGAGGGACCAGCCTTGTTCCCTTTGGCCTGAGAGGGCAGGTCAAAGAGCACTGATTGGAAGTTTCAAAGAGGGAAGTTTAGACTCTTTATTAGGAAAAATTTCCTAAGAATTAGAAGTATCCCCAAGTATTATGGGCCACCTAGAGAGATGGTGGGATTTTATTCCTGAAAGTTCTTCAAGGTGAATGATGACTTCTCAGGTGTGTTAGAGAATTCCTTTTAAGGTATGGTTTCAACTAGATGGCCCTGAGGTTCCTTTAAACACTTAAATTCTATGATTCTATGGATAAATAATCAAAGTTTATGAACAAACAATTCCTCTGAATAAGAATCACAAACTATTTACAACAATATTGAAGACTGATCCAATTTACTAATTATAAGAGAAATACACATCAAAACAATTTGCAGGACATTTAAAAAAAATCTCATGTAGCACTTTGGCAAAGATGGCAAAAGGGAGAAAAATCAAATGTTGGAGAGCACCTGAAAAGACAAGTACCATATTGGATTGTTAGGAGAGCTGTGAATTGATCCAGTCATTCCAGGCGATTTGAATTTATGTTAGGAAATTAAAGAAGAGTTCCACAACTTTGATCTAGCAAACTCACTGCTAGGAATAGATTATAATGAGGTCAAAGACAGAAAGAAAGATTAGTAAGAGAAATGATTATTAAATCACAAATTCCCTGATCTTTCCCAAAGTTTTGCCCCATCTAGCCTATCTTATCTGGGTGGAGTTGTTGCTTCACCCAACTAGAAAACCTTACAAAAAATGTAATGTGAATTCTGACACACTGTGTTCCTTTCAGGCAGATTTGGGTGGGGTGTGTAGATCCTTTGCCTAGATTGCGCAAAGCTGGAGGTGATTTGGAAGTAAATGGTATGATCAAAGTCTTATCATCCAGCCCCTCATTAGAATAGTTCTATCTCTCGTTGTGATATTCATTCTCTCTCATTATTTGTTAACCAATCAGTTGATCGCCACTCTCAGGAACACCCACTCTTCCAAGGGCATGTAAGTGTTGAGTGGGTTCTATAACAGGTCTGTGGTATTAGAAAGTGTTATTGATCCTTTTATTAATTGTATTGCCAGCATAATTAAAATGATTAATTACTCAGAAATTATGTCTCTCAAACTTTTTATGTGTCACAGTTTGGTGATCAGATGAAGGGACCATTAAATGCATTCCATATTTTTAACAAAAAACTTCCCTATATCTTGGGCCCAGATGGAGCATTTCTCTATGAGGGGAAGTTTTTTCTTAGGACTCTGTGATCTGACTCTCTCTTTTATCAATGGGATTAAGGTCTATTGGCAAGATCCTCTCAAGGCCAACTAATGGGGGGTATATTGAGGCATACACGAGTTGTGGAAAGCCTCTGCCAAAGAAGATTTTGAGAGAAGTCCTGTTTTTAAATTGAATTTTGGGGGGTGATTTGGCAGAGAGATGGGGTGAGCTGCCTGAGAAATTCAGGGTTTATTTTGAGATCATGGCCTGGGCATCTCAGTCCTGCTATTAAAGTAGGCATGGTCCAAAATTTCTTTTAGGTAAAGTTTCAGAAAGGGAAACTGAGGCAAGCTGTGAGGATATCAACTCTTGTAAAAGACAAAAGACTTGGGAAGTGTGTTTTTAAGTAGAAAAACTGAATGGCAGGATTGGGTGTGGCGCCGAGTAAAAAAAATGTATGTAGTAAGCGCAACAGGAAGTATACAGGTAAGTAAAAAAGGAGAGTAGAAAGTACTCCCAAGCAAGTGAAGGAGTTTTTATCTCAACTTTGAGTTTTGTTATTTTTTTTAATCTGTATCTTAAAGTTTTACCTCTGTGTGAATCATTAAGCTAATGGCCTTCCTTTGCTGGGTGGAAGAACTGAAAAAGCAAGGTGAGACTCCTCTGGGTTACAGTGTTTAAAAATGGGTAATATTAATTTTAAAATTCTCTTTCTGTCTTTTATTGTGAGTTTACAGGTTTGGAAGCAGAATGAGAGTAGGGATTTTTCCTCCTTCCTCCCACCCTCTGTTCCCCCCCAATATATTTGATATCAGGGCAATGTGTTTAAAACTGCAAAAGTTTTTCTTTTGTAAATCTTTTAAGACACTATGATCACTATTATAGCCTTAAATGTAATCACTTTAGTATTTCAGCAATTTATGTTTAACATGTGTATTGACATTGTGAAAGCCACTTTTATAAGTAATGTGTGAAAGAATCACATTATCATTAATAAATTATAAGTGTTAACTCTTTCCAGATTTTGAAAAGTGAAGAGTAACAGGAAAGAAAGGAAGGTGAGTAAGACTTTTAATAAGAAAACATAACCGACCTCTATTGTCAAGTAGGCAGTCAAGCCTTTTGTAAATTGTAAACAGGCTTGGGAATAAAAATGGAAGACTCTTGCTCCAAACTCCTATGGTTCCTGGAAAGTTGCCCAGGGTGCTCATGTGACAGTTTCATATGGTCAAAGTATGTTGAGAAGGTATAGGCAAATTTGATTTTTGTGCAAGTAGATACACTGAGAATTTTGTAACTTGATTTGAAAGCCAATACAGACATAGGGGTTAGGAGAAATTTGATGAGCAATGTGTCCACAACTGAGACAACTAAAATCTCTTAAATACTGTCACTTTTAAAATCTTTCGCAGTGGATTAGCTGGAAATAGTGATAAAATTCTTGGAACAAATAATCTTTGTGTAAAATATAATACTAATTGAAATTAGAAATTGAAGTTCTATATGATAGTATTTGGAAAATAGATCCAGGTGTGATAGAATTTATTCTGGTCTCATTTTAAATGAAATTTATTATTATCACACCATATGGGTCAGGAAGCTTGTTGGCTGTGTGATTTAAGCCAAGTTACTTCAGTTACGTGATTTGTAATGCATTTTTTAAAAAGTGCCAACGTTAGGCATTTAATTTTAAATTGGATAATTCATTGTTTTTAGAAATTTTAGAAAAATTTGCTCTTCTTTCATTTTTTTTAGGTGATGCATTTAATTGTTAAAAGACTGAAGTAAATAGGTTAAAAAAATATCAGTAACATTGATTGGTAGCTGAGTCAGGGTAGCAATATTTTAAGGTTTCATGATCTAGCCCCATGCTTAGGTTAAGATGCAGTGATTTGATTTTAGTTAAGAACCAGAAATTCTAAAGGAAAAATTTTTTATTCCTTTAAAAAAAATCCGTCTTTAACCAGCTTTAATCTATGAATTCATGTCCACTTACCTTTCAGGTTAATCTGTAAGAAGCCCATATTAAATCTAGCAACATATAGATTTTGAATGTGGCAAAAATATTGGTTATTGTGATCTGTTACTATTATATAGAATTTTAATATTTCTTTATACTCAAATTGAGAATAATTTATTTAAATATTGGGGAAACTGGCCATGCCCTGCCCACATTAGTTCAAATAGCTTAGATCTAAGAATCTCATAATATTTTAGCCAGCACACTTTAAGGTAACCTAATGATAATGGGTGTGAATTCAAACTGTTTTTAAAACTTTATAAGTATTTCTAAGTAAGCGTATATTGGGAATTAGAAGGTGAATACTTCCCCAACCCCTTATCCGAAAAATCTTAAAGATAGGTAAAGGAGGTGGGGGAATTGAGAATTGATCTAGCTCTTTGAGGAAGTAGGGAAAAAGTTGTCCAGAGCAGGAAATCGTCACCACCTATCATACACACATGTATGTGTATGTGCACGCGCGCGCGCACACACACACACACACACACAAATTTCTGGATAATAATCTTTTTTCTTTTGAATCATTGGCAGTAGGTGGGTTTCAGAGATGTAAATGTTACCATTAATGATTATAAATCTGGATTTAACTTGATTTGATTTAAGCCAAAATCTGTCCTGAAGGAAAACAGACTGTAGTCTGAGTGTGCTCTCCTATCAGGATAACTATGGCAAATCAGAACCTAATACAAAAGACATTTGCTATTTGGCATTAAGAAATGTATTAGCCACATGATCCCAAGCAAGTTACCTTTTATCTGTTCACCTCAGTTTACTGTTTTATAAGGGGATAATGATGGCACCCACCTCTCAGGATTGTTGTCAGAATCACATGATTATACAATGCTTAACATAGTGCCTAGTATAGGGCAGATGTTGTATATTAACTATTTTTATTGCTTCTTTAATTAGATGTAATTGCTTCATACTTGATAACTTTGTATGGAGTTCTAAATGTGATCAGTATACTCTGCTGATGGTGATGAGATGAGTGATTTTCTGGGTACAGTAATTTGGAAACATATCCCACTGAATGGTGGCTACTTGATTGGTCATGGATTTGTTTCAGGTTTCAAATACATAGTATTGTTTATGGTTTTTTATGTTTCTAAATTTTATTATATTTCAAAATTTGGTAAACCATTGTTATCAGATGTTAGCAAAGCAACTTCTCTTATAATCTAGATGTTGTTAGATTAAGAATTGTAATGTTAAAAGAAGGTAAAAGAAAAAAAATCTGAAAACTGTTATTTGGTTTTAACAATCCTGCTGACCACGTGCATAATATTCTGAAGTACTATAATTAAGAAATTATAAACATTGAGGTTTGCCTATGTATTTAAGAGGGAAGTTTTACCTAAAATTATTTGATTATCACCCATGAAAATTAAGAGATTGTTAACTAAATTATTTAGAGTTACTGTCATAATGTTAAACCCTATCAAGTATTTACATAGGTATTTTAAAACGAAAATTGATAATTGATCAATGTGTGGGAAAAGGCACAAAGAAAAGAACTTGTAAAATCATCTAAGGTTACTGTGTGTGTGTGTGTGTGTGTGTGTGTGTGTGTGTGTGTGTGTGTGTGTGTTTGTATGTGTATGTGTGTTAATCTGGAGGTTTATAGCAATTGGCCAGTGTTGTTTTTCTAGGGATTTAAATGAACTATCTATGTGGGATTACAGAATGTTAATTATTTTCTTGATTTCTAGTGATATATTTTATAACAGGATGAGTTTATACTCTAAAAGAAGACAAAATGAAGAAAAGGATATCGAATAAATTGTTAAAGGCTTATAAACTTTGTTATTGTGAAAAGACTAATTTAATTGGGTGTGTTTTTGGCATTGCTTCACTTAGGAAAAACAGAATCTCTTCCCCATTGCAAATACTTTTTTAACTAGAGGGGGGTGGTAATTATGAATTTGTGGTAGTTATGAATTTATTTTTATTTTTATGGTATTTGGGGGATTAATTTATGATACGTAAAGACAATTTACACCAACATAGTCTTGCTAAATTCCAACTTTAAGGATTTATTTTTGCTTTAAGGGTTGGATAAGAATTATCTGTCAGTTTAGAGATTTCCAACTAATTTGTTTTGTGAAAGTCTAGTGCTTATCTTTTTAACCTCAGTATAGATTTTAAGCTATTTTTAAGAAAAAGGAATACTTTAAGGAAGGAATGCTTAGGCAAAAAAAAAAATCCAGAACCATCTTGGAACCTTTTGCTACAATTGAAGTTAATCTGGCAACTTTTAAATAAATTTTTTGTATTAGTCCATCTTTTTATTAAACAAAAATGTTCTGTTAATAATTCTTTAATGGGATATCATTTTCCTAATGGGGGACTGCTCAATGCTAAGTATTAAAACTGGGTTCTAGTTTTTGGTTGGTATACAAGAAAACTTGGATATATCAACACAACAATCGGTTAACCTAAAAATGTAAAGTCTTGGATATTAAAGGTTACCAATTTTCTAACAGCAGAAATAAGGTTTTAATTAATTTTCACTATTTGAATTGGTTATTGAAAAAGTAAATTTAAAATTTTGGCAAGACCAATTTTGTAGGAAAATTGTTTAACAGAGAAGAAGATCTCTCCAAGTGACCTGACCCAGAGAAGCCAGTCAGCTGGAAACTGTTCTGAGACCACACTCAAAGCAGAAGGCTGCATCAGATATTTCCAAAGAAGCAGACTGCTATATGAGATGAGACATCTATGAAGTAATCAATTTTCTTTATTTTTTATTATTTGCTTTTTCCTATGAACTTTTTATCTGTAATTTTGCTGAACAGCAGAACTTTCCTCTTTGATTTTGTTAATGTGATCAATCCTTTTTCCTTTTCCCTTCATGTTGTTTTCCATCATAAGATGGGAATTAGAATTCATTAGAAGGCCCTGATGAAGTGTTTGTCATATCAATTAGTGATTCATTGGAGAGACTCATGTCTCTCAATAGAATCAAATGGAGAATGAGAGAAATGATTATTAAATAAAAAATTATTGGGGAGATTCCTGAACTTTACCCACAATTTACTCCACTTATACTATCTTACCTAGATGGAGTTGTTGCCTCACCCAACTAGAAAACTCTACAAAGAGTTTAATTCAAGGTGAATTCTGATCCATTGTGTTCCACTCAGGAAGATATGGGCAGCGGGTATAAATCCTTTATCTAGATTGCCCAAGGCTAGAGGTGATTTGGAAGTAAATGACATGGTTAAAGTCCCTCATCAGAATAGGTCCATATTTCATTGTAATATTTGTTCTCTCTCCTTAATTTGTTAACCAGTGTCAGTTGATGGCCACCCTCAGGAACAACCAGTTTTCCAAAGGCATACAAGTGTTGAGTGGGTTCTATAAGGAGTCTTTGGCATTAGAGAGTGTTACTGACTCCTTTTACTGATTATATGCTAGCATGATTAATAAAATGATTAATTACTCAGAAATTGTGTGTCTTGAACTTTTTAAATGTCATGTTAGATGTACTACAAAATATATGTAGTGTCACTTCTTGTCATTTCAAAGAATTGGAAACAAAGTAGGCATCCATTGATTGAGGAACCACTAAACAAGTTGTGGTACATGAATGTAATCATGTGAAGAATACAGGGAAGATATTGATTAAGAGTAAAGTATACAACCGGGAAAACAATATGAATGAAAACTAACACAATGCAAATAGAGATCACAACAAAAAACAAAATTGAAACGGAAGACTGTGCAAAAGCAATGAATACGAATGATCTTGAAAAAGAGATATGAGAATGAATCTCGGTCCCATTTTTTTTCAGAGGGGAGGGGTAATGGATGGGGAACACTCCAGCCTCCGTCAGACTTGATCAATGTGTTGCTTGGTTTTGGAAAACTGCTTTTTTCCTCTATTTTCATTCTTTATCATAAAGAATTGGGGATATATTAGGAAATGAAGACATTACAAAAATTCTTAAAATTAATTTAAAAAATAAAAGCATCTAATATAAAAATGCATAAAGTCAGAATGCCCTCCATTTATGGGATAAAGTAATGATAACTGACACATTCACCTTAGCAGATAGTACCATGCTCCAGTTATGTGGAAGTGTATGCTTGTCTTGATCTAGCTATTTGGATAATTCCTGGAAATCTTTTAAGTCTCTTGTGATCTCTTCCCACTTCTGAGGAGTTTCAAATCTTTTCTGGTTGTTTTTTTTATTTTTTTTGGAGGGAGGAGGGTAGGGCAGTTGGGGTTAGTTGACTTGCCCAAGGTCACATGGCTAGCAAGTGTTAAGTGTCTGAGGCCAGATTTGAACCCAGGTCCTCCTGACTCCAGGGATGATTGCTCTATTCATTGTACCACTTAGCCACCCCTTTTCTTGTTGTTTAACCAAACAGTTCTAAGCTTTTGAGGTTGATGTCATATTATACACAGTTGTGCTCTACCATAAATCATCCTTGATCTCACTGTCAAAAGCAAACTATTTGAATAGTCCCTGGCTCTTTCCCAAAATGATCATTTTTGTCTTGTTATGTGTTTAACAGACAGAATGATGAAGAAAACTGGCTACTATCAGAGTTCATAACAAAAATGAAGCCAATAGAATCTATCAGTGGAAGGCTCATTCTGCAGAGATAACTGATTTCACTCCATTGTGAACTTACCCAATGGATATTGTAAAGCACTTGGTGTCATAAAACATAGTTTCAATTGCCTCTTCCACCATTTATCAAGTAAGTAAACTTGGGGAAATCTCTGAACTTCTTTGGGCCTCAATTTCCTTTTCTGTTAACTGAGGATAAAAATAATCATCCTACCTCCGTCACAGAGCCATTGTGAAGATTAATTATAGCAATAATGATAACTGCAACAACTACATAGCACTCCAGAGTTTGCAAAACATTTACATTTGATCCCCAAGATCACTTTGTGAGGATATTATCCTTATTTCACAGATGAAGAAAGTGAGCTTGTGAAAGACTGTGTCTAAGATCATACATCTGGTAAGTATCTGAAGCAGTGTTTGCACCCAGTTCTTTCTTATTCTAAGTACAGAATACATCATTCTGTGCTTCCTGTCAAATGAGAAGCCATAAGAGAGAGCAGTTGGCCCCTTAAAGCAATATAATACAGTATGTCAGTCTTATGTCAATAATCTACTGAAGACTTCTATTTTAAAGCCAAAAGTGGTTTCATTTGTATGTTTATGTGTCTTTTGACAGGCATATTTTCTTCATTCCTTCATTTTGCATCTATGATGTCTGTATCCATCCTTTGCTGCCCTGTGACCCAATACTAAGTCTTGAATGTTTTGTGGAGATGAAGAATTATACAGTGGTAACTGAGTTCATCCTTCTAGGAATCCCCCACACAGAAGGGATGGAAATTGAACTCTTCTTTGTATTCTTATCTTTCTACTTCTTTACTTTGATAGGGAACCTAACCATTCTGATGGCCATTATTTCTTCCTCTCGCCTTCACACTCCCATGTATTTCTTCCTGTGTAAGTTGTCGATTTTTGATATATTTTTCCCTTCAGTGAGTTCTCCCAAAATGCTATTCTTCCTTTCTGGGAATAGTCATGCTATATCCTATGGGGGCTGTGTATGCCAACTCTTTTTCTATCATTTCCTTGGCTGCACTGAATGTTTCCTGTACACAGTGATGGCCTATGACCGCTTTGTTGCCATCTGTTACCCTCTTCGGTATACAGTCATCATGAACCATAAGGTATGTGCCATCTTGGCCATGGGAACCTCATTTTTTGGCTGTATTCAGGCCACCTTCCTCACTGCTCTCACCTTCCAGTTGCCCTACTGTGGACCCAATAAGGTAGAATACTTCTTCTGTGATATCCCAGTAATGCTGAAGCTAGCCTGTGCAAATACCTCAGCACTGGAAATGGTGGGTTTCATAAGTGTGGGCCTCATGCCTTTCAGTTGCTTCCTTCTCATCCTTACTTCTTACAGCCGCATTGTTTGCTCCATCTTGAGGATACGCTCAGCTGAGGGCAGACGTAGAGCCTTTTCCACTTGCAGTGCTCACCTCACAGCCATCCTCCTATTTTATATGCCTGTGGTCCTCATCTATCTACAGCCTACCCCTAATCCTTGGTTAAATGCCACTGTTCAGATCCTGAATAACTTGGTTACCCCCATGCTGAACCCTTTGATCTATAGTTTGAGGAACAAGGAAGTAAAATCATCCTTAAGGAAGGTACTACAACAGATTGGGTTTCTTCCTGAGCAGTGAAAGACTGACCTAATGGAAGCAGAGACAGATTAACTGAGTCAAACACGAAGATCAAATGATTGATCTTTTTCAGTCATCAGTGTGTCTTGAATATTCTATCTCTTCTTAATTTCCTTAACCCTCTTTTCAAAAACCCTCTTTCATCTTTCCCCCTCCCCCCCACCAGTGGCTCTTTTGCATTTGTCTGCAGTTACTATCTCCTTGAGAATAATTACTATCATTGAATTCCAAAGTTTACTAAAAGCTTTGTAAATACTATTGGAATTATTGTCCCTCTTTCTAAGAGGAGGACAGTGGAGCTTGGAAAGTTTTAAGTGACTTGACCATGGTCTTATAGCTGGAAAGGGTTTAAGATAGGATTTGAATCAAGGTCTGCTTGACACTCCAAGTCTAGCCTGCTATCAGGCTCTTTGATTCTTAGAGATATGTCAATTACTCACTCTCATAATTAACAGCCAAATTAATCCCCCAGGCCAGTGGAAGCAATCTAAATTTTAGTTCAATAAGCAAACTTGGATATAACCAGGTAAAGCATATCTGGGACCTGAGGCATAGAGAGAAGAGGCACTTCTTCAGCCTTCCACTTAGGTTCAAGGACTTTTCTTTGACTCATACTCAGAAGCATTCACCTACTGTGAGGTAGGCAACAGAGCTTGTAAGGAGGATAAAATGATAATAGACTAGAGAAATGTCCGAGATGAAATGACTGTAGCTCAGTGTGATAATGTCTTACCCCTGCCTGACCTGTTGGGAAAAGCCAGTGCAGAGTGCTCAGCACAGACTATTCCTGTATAAAGACAATGGATCATTTCCTTATTAAGTGGATGGGACATTGTACTTCTTCTATGAAGACCATCTCAATTCCTTTAGAAATGACATTCCAGCATAGGAAGCTATTATTTTTATGGCACAATTTACCAAAAGTCAGTTTCCAGGAGTCCCTTTAACCACTGTGGAGGTTGTTCTCATCATGAACTCAGGACTCCTTGGGAGGGAGAAAGGGACATAGGAAGAGGGCAAGAAGAAATCCTGAGGCAGTCTCTGTCGCTCCTTTCTGTCTAATTTCAGGAGGCAGTGAAAGCTTCTAGACTTAAGGAATCAAGAAGCTTGAGGGTCTAGATCAGTTTTCCAGATCTATTCATACTGGGTTCTCCTCAGTCCTATCTAAATGTCATTTAACAAAAGAGTTGTAGAAGGTGGGGCATAGGAGAAAAGAGGGAAGATACAGACAAGGACCAATCTGCCATGATTTATTTTATCTTATTTTCCAGTGTGGGACCATCCCAGACTCTGATGACCTGCACATGGAGTCAGGGTCATACCCTTAAATCCTTGAAACACTAGGAGCCACAGTGAGGCAAATCCAGCACGGCATTTCAGCACCAATAGGGAAGTTGAAAAGGACACTTGAAAGCAGTTTAATGTCTAATTGCTTAGTGGGGTCTGTCAGTGGCACCACAGGAGTGGAAACTAACTCCAAATTGGGGTTAAGGAGGTTAAGATAAGGAGGCCAACACCGGAATAGGCCAGAACCTATAGTAGACAATCATAGGAATGAGGGAGAAGCCATGGTTTGGAATAGAAAGTTGGACCCAATACTACTGAGCTCATCTGGATTAGTAGCAGATGATGTGTGAAAATATTTAGAGTAATGTCCTTGCTGACTCACATCAACTCCAATCTACCCAACAATGTAGGAGAGACAAGATAGAGCAACTCAATTTGTTCATGGTTACTTTGGATCAGATGATGTCTAAAGTCCTTTCCAATGCCAAGAGACAGTTGGTGGCACAGTGCAGAGTTCTGGGCCTGGAGTCAGCAAGTCCTGAGTTCAAATCCAGCCTCAGGCACATACTAGCTATGTGACCTTAGTCAAGTCACTAGCGTTTACTTCAGTTTCCTCAACTGTAAAATTGGGATAATAACAGCACCTACTTCGTAGAGTTTTTGTGAGGCTCAAATGAGATAATATTTGTAAAAGCACTTGGTACAGTGACTGGCACACAGTAGGCACTTAATAAATGTTTTCTTCCCCTTTCTCCTAAGACATAATGTTGCGTGAAGGCAGTAGAGATGAATGTAGACCTACAGTGCTGGGTTATTTACCTAAACCAAACTCAAGAGAAGAGACAAGAGAAAAATAAAACTAAACAAAAGGTATTGTCCAAGCTCATTTCCAAGACAATCAGCCCCACTTCCATGATTCACTATAATTTTCTACTATGAATTCAAATGCATGTAGATAGTAGTGGAACCCTTTTTTTTTTCCATAGCAAGGATATGTTGAATGTCTGGGATTATTTTTTTTCCTGCTCCTGCCCAGTTATTTGCCCTTGAATACATTCCCATATCTCAGGCAATTATACATTCCCCTCCTTTTTCATAATTATTTTACAAAAGATTTTTTACTCAAAGTGCAGGTTTAAGTATAGTTTTCTCCAGAGATATGTTATCAGCTCTTCAGGGGCAGAGAGGGGACACTCATAGTACACTTTGCTAGAGATAACTATCTTCATATATTTTTGTGAAATCTGATCTCTTTTAATACAATTTCCATTTCAAGTAGCATTCTTTGTTCTTATTCCTAAGCAGAGGTTCTTAAAAGTCCAATGTTTTGTGATCAACCCAGTCAGGATGATTCCTCTTAAGTGAAGAAACACACAGAGTATTTAGGGAAATCTTGCCTCCACCTCCATGAGGCACATTCTCCAATCTTTCCCACAGCTCCCATATATATATTTCCTGGGAAATAATAATAACAATAATAGCTGACGTGTTCATGGGGCTGCTAAGTGGCTCAGTGGGTAGAACACCGGGCCTGGAGTCAGGAAGACCTGAGTTCAAATTCAGCCTCAGATACTTACTTACTGTGTGATCCTGGGCCAGTCACTTAACCACTGTTTGCCTCAGTTTCCTCATCTGTAAAATGGGAATAATAATAACACCTATCTTCCCAGGTTGCTATAAAAATCAAATGAGATCATTGTAAAGCATGCACATGGTAAGCACTGTACAAATGTTAGCTGCTATTATTCATGTTCAGAGTATTAGCACAATTAGCTGCCATTATTAATGATCATAGCATAAATACCTCATTTCACAGTTAACATCTCATTCCTCAAAAATCCAGTGTCAATGGAGAAAATAAATATTATTTTCACCATCTTAGAGATGATAAACTGAGATAAGAAGGAAGGCAATGTGATCTAAATCTTTAAAGGAGTATGGGACAGAGCTGGAATCCTAACCTAGGATTTCTCTCTCCATGTAAGTCCTCTCATGATGACCACACTACTGCCTCTCAATCATCTGATAAGTTCCTCAATGCTGTTGTCATAGCTTCTGTAAGACATCCATAAGGAACCCAGTGAATGAGATGTTTATATACCCTGACTTTCCTGATTTCCAAATTTCTACTCGTTTCTCATTTCCAAATAAAATTCACAAGCATAAATGTGTTAAAAGACTACAGAGTAAACATTAGGAGTATAGTAGCAGAGATAATTCTGGCTAAAGAAAGAAAGTCCAATGAAGTTTGGCAAGATATACTTACATACACGTATATGTGCGCACATAGATATACATATGTATGTACACACATACACACGTCAGAAAATATAGACATGACCAACCCACTCACCTTCAATGATCTATTTCCTTTTAGCAAAAACTCTGCTTTGTGGCCTGAGCAGAACTGTCTTTACCTCCTTGCTCCTCATTATATACACTATGGGATTCAGCATGGGGGTGAGCAGAGTGAAGAAAATAGCAACAATTACATCCACAGCATCTTTGGTGCCTGGCCTCAGGTAAATAAAAAGACAAGGTAACGGGGCAGCTAGGTGGTGCAGTGAATAGAGCACCAGCCCTGGAGTCAGCAGGACCTGAGTTCAAATCCGGCCACAGACACTTAACACAAAAACTAGCCATGTGACCTTGGGCAAGTTACTTAACCCCAATTGCCCCTTCCAAAAAGCAAAAAAAAAAAAAAAAGAACAACAACAGCAAAAGAGACAAGATAAAAAGAAACAGAGAGCCACAATGCAGTGGGAGACACAGGTCTGGACACCTTTGTATGCGCCTCGTGCTGTGTGGATATTCAGGATAGCATGGACAATCGACACACAAGAAAGAAAAATCAGGAAGAAAGAGGTAAAAGTAAGTGCACCAATGTTAAGAAAAATTAATGTCTCGTTGTCTGAAGTGTCTGCTCAGGCCAGTTTGAGAATGGGGGGTGCATCACAAAGGAAATACTCAAGCCGATTGAGTCTACGACAGGTAAGAGAGAAGGTCAGGGTAGTCTGGATAGCAGAATGAAGGGCACCAGTCAACCATGTGCCTCCAGCCAGAAAGGCACAAGTTTTCCCACTCATAACGGTAGCATAGCACAGAGGGTGAGTTATAGCCAGGTAGCAGTCATAGGACATGACTGTATAAAGTAAACAACACCCAGAGACCCCAGAATGTGGAAAAAATAGAGTAGAGCTGCACTACTTTGAAAAGAGATGGTTCCACCATCTAGAGATAGGGGACCCATGGGAATCTTGGGCATAGTGATAGTGGAGAAACATATGTCTGTGAAGGAGAGGTTGGCCAGGAAGTAGTACATGGGGGTGTGGAGATGGCTATCTGCCTGGATCACTGTCAAGATGAGGAGGTTTCCCACCAGAGTAAGTGCATGGATCACTAAGAATCTCCAAACATGGTAGCGTCTAGTTCTGGTGGATACAGAATCCCCACAAGGATGAATGTGGTCACAAAGCTCTGAATCTTCCTTTCCATTTAGATTGTAGGTGCTTCCCCTAAAGGAGAAGAAGAAAATATCAATCAAAAAAGATCCACCACCATGTAAATTACACAATGTCAGAGCTGGACCTCACTAGCCTCAAGTGTAATTTAGTCCAACTCCTTCATTTACAGGTGGAAAACTGAGAATAGTAAGGTGAGGTGCATTGGAAAGGTACTGGATTTGACATAGAAAGATCCATATTTAAATCTGGATTTTAAATACTTGCTAAGGGTGTTCTTTAGCAATACTGGCTAAGGGTGTTATTTAGCAATACTTGCTAAGGGAATTGCTTTGCTTTTCTGACTCTCAGTTTCTTCCTATATAAAATGAGTTGATTGATCTGTATGTACAGTTTGTTCCAACTCTTAACCACATACAATTACGCAGTATAAGAGATCCAGAAGTTAAACAAGTCTTTCGACTCCAAATACAATGCACTTTCCATTATCAATAAATTCCCCCCATTTTCCACAACTAGTACTTGTATTCCCAGGTTAGTGGTCACAGAATACCTGGGGGTGGAGAGGTGCCTAGGATTATCTTTATGGCATTATCCTTTGAATTTCAGGAGCAACTACATTAGACTATACTTTTCATTAATTTAATCAACCAGGAGACTCAATTAATTCAACTACAGTTGACCTTGGGTGTCCTCTCCTACAAATACATATGGGATCATGAGGTAGAATTGGTACAAATTTAATATACAATTGTTATAAGAAAGAATTTGAAAGAATTCTGATGGAGCTTCCCTTAGGTACAGTTCTCTTCTGTCTGGGAAATTTAGTTGTATTCATTGGTCTTTCCCCATCTTGAATCCATAGCTGGCACTTTACGCCACTGGAAGTCACATTATCTAAACCTTCATTCATCTTTATGTGGCTGTTTTTCCACCTCTTTCTGTCATTGATGAGTCTCTTCACTCCTGATATAGAAAATTTTCCTCCTCTAAGCCACTGCTATTCCTGGAACATTGTAATTGCTATCTCACAGGCTACCTGGGGCCTCTAGACCTTTCAAAATTCTCAAGTTATCCTTAGGTGCTCATTTAACTAATATCAAGACATAGAAACCAATGAGGGTATGTGTTCATGGCCACATGGAGCCTGGGTGTGAGACAGGACAACTGTCTCCACTTAAGTTTCAGGGCCAGCACGAAATAGTCTCATAGAGAGAAAGGAAGAAGATTTGAAAGTTTCTGTACTTTGCTTTTAGATGACTCCTGAGTTCTTAGTTTTTCTGTCTCAGCAGCCAGTTTGGGAACTCATTATTAACACACAGTCCAAGGCCCTTAGCCATGTATAACTGGAAGTAAACTTGCCCTAAATATCCAAGTGGTTTACTAAAGCAAAGCAGGGAATAACTGTGTATGTTTCAAGGACTTGCTTCTTTATGCCAGTTGAATCTATATACAAAATAGATTCAAGGTGATTTGGCTGGAGTGAAAATGAGCAGTTATGAGGGTCAGGACAGATTTAATTTAGAAAGTAGCACTTTAGTTGAGTTCGTATGGAAACTAGGGATTCTATGAAGCAGAGATTAAAAAGGGCAGTTAATTCCAGGAATGTAGGACAGCTTCTTCAAAAGGCTGGAGGTGAGAAACAGAGTGCCTTGCACCATTATCCATCCCAAGGCCACTTTGGATGAAGTATAAAATATGTGAAGAGGAAAATACGTAAAATGGCTAGAAGAGTTTATTTGAGCCAAGCTGTGAAGAACTTTAAATGCCAGAGGGAAGTAATAAAAGACTATTGTTTTAGGAAAATCACTTTGGCAGATATGGGAAATATGATTTGGGAACAATTAGGAGACTACTACAATAGTGTAGGGAAAAGTTGAAGAGGATCTGAGTTAGGGTTGATGTCTGTATGGATAGAGAAGGGAGAATGAATGCAAGGAATGTTATGTTGATGGGAATGACATCTCACTTCCATGGAATGAGATATAAATGAATATCAGAGAAAGGATTGCACATTTATAGATGGCCATGTACCTCTATAGTTGAATCAACAAAGTGAGACAAATCTCATTTGCATTATAATCTACAGGACAGAGTGCCAAAACAAAGAAACCAAGCTAATATTGAACATGCTTCCTAGTGAGATTATATACTTTAAAGTGCTCAGCAGGGTTCACTTTCTAGAGACTTCCTTTAAGAAATGACATCTTTCTCATAGTCTCCTACAAAGTACTCTCCTTCATTGTCCTTGTCCTTATCCTTTTCTAAGATTCTTTTAGGAGAAAATGTTTTTCCTGTGATTCAGTCCTGCTGACGCCATGACTCACCATAAAGCCTACAGAGTAGTGCTTCCTTGATGGTTATCATACACATACCCCTCTCATCATATCCTAATCCTGGCTCTATTCTGAAACTATAAGATGTCAAATATCAATATAGTGGCAGTACAGGGTTCCTCCACTAATGGCTAGGGTGGGCACTCATTAGCTAACATTTCCCTCATTACCACACCCAGCATAGAGTCTAAATTAACCCTGTCATTCTTATTTGAATAAGCCATGTTTTATTCTTTCATTTCTCTTTTCAATCATGGGCAAGTTATAAAATTAGAGAATCTTAACTTATAGGGACCTCAGAAGTCATCTAGTTAAATATTATGATTCTTGCAAATAAGGTAATTGACCCCACAGAGAAAAGGAACTGACTTATCTGAGGAATTCCAGCAAATTAGTGGCAGAGGCAGAAATAAAACTGTGTCTCTTGATGCCTTATCACTTACTATTTCTGTCTAGGACTATTCGTGGGCATGATTAATATTCTAATACCATATCAACCAAAAAGTTTCATCTCAAAATTGATTAAACTCAGAGAGGAGAAAAGGTCCTCAAGAAAAAGAGAATAATGTTTAAACTCTCTTTTTTGAAGTAAAATCAAGGAATACAGAGTCAGTCAGACTAGATTCCAACATAAAATATTACTGTCTGAAGAGGCAGCACAAGATTAGGAGATTTCTGAGCTTAGAGTTGTAAAAATGATATTTTGAATTCCTAAAGATTAAAAGACAAAGAAAATGATTCATTGGTATGATGAACATCAGAATCACTCATCAGTTATCAAGATTTCTCTTCTATTTCTATTGTTAGATCACTGTTTCTACAATGGAAACTTTCTCTAAGAAACGGAGAGGGAGTGAAACATTAGTATTTCATAGGACTAAGTTATTACGTTTTTGTGATATGAAGTTTACAGAATACTTACGTAGTCTTTATTTTTATAGAATTCTCACAATTTCCCTATGAACTATGCATTATGGGCACACATAGAGAAACTAAGGCTCAGAGATGTTTACTTATATAGGAATTTGAATCACTAGGACTAACACTCAAATCTTTTGACCCTTATTTCAATGATTATTTCAATTTACCATGTTGTAATTCCAAACAATAACTGGGAAGGAAAATAGAATAAAGGACTCACAGGACTCCAAATCTAAAATCTGAGATGAAACAATCATTTCTGTTAGTTTGCCAAATTTCCGTACTTTTCTTGTGATGAGAAGGCATACCTATTCTTTGAGGATGCCTCTTACCTTACACTTAGAGTGCAGATATTTGCTCCAAATTCTGATTTTATTCATTTACTTATTTTTGGTAGTGAAGTAGCTTCCTAGTCTATGAAATCTGGATTTCTGTAAATAGTGGGCTATAAGCCAAAGGATGCAGAAAAAATTAGCAATTTATATAATTAGCAATATATAAAATTAGCAATTATATATATATATATATACATACATATGTATATATATATATATGCAAAAACAGAACAACTGGTATGACAAAAAGAAGTGGGTGAAAGAGAGCTTAAATTGGAAAAAGGGCTACCAGGGATAAAGTTACTTTCAAGGTCTTTGAACTTCCCCCCTAGATGGAAAAGAAAAGTAAACAACTGAGATATTTTTCTTAAGGGCACATATGGGAATACTCAATATTTACTCCTCTATCCTTCCATACTCATATAGACTTATGCAGAGAGAAAAGTCATGTCTTTATTCGCTAATTTTTATGGCTTGACATTGTAATACGCAACGAGCACTTATGTATCCTGTTTTCCTTATTTTAAAACACTTTCTTCATGAATTGAAAGACTGCTTCCACCTCACAGTATGTTCTCTTTGGGGATCTTTGAGGATGTTTTTGGAGACTCATTCTTTACTTTCTGAAAGGTTGTTCCCAAGTTACTTGCAAACAACCAGACTTGAGGTCCTACCTGACAAGCAACTCTTTAGCTTCTTTGTGGAACATGGAAGAGCATTACCAAGGCAGGTACCTAGACCAGGAAGGATAATACAACTCTGGCAATCCAATACTGAATTTTTTTGTTATTTCCATGCTACTATTTTACATATTTTTAAGTTAATCAGATCTGTTTTTGTACAATAGAAAAGTCTAAATAAAACAGAATTTAAACACAACAGTAGAATAACATTCCCTTAAGACAGTTGAGCAAAGTGGCATAAAATAGCCTTTGACGAGTAGAAGACAAAAAATTGAAATTCTAAAAATTTAGCTATTAATACTAGAAATCAAGGTTATATGTTTGCTTTAACAAATCAATATAAAAAAAAGGGATCCTAGAATTTCAGTTGTAAGGGACCTTAGAATCCATTTAATACAACCTGCATCAGAACAAGAGCCTCCATTATAAACTACCTAAATTATCTTTTTTT
>CM053582.1:271110611-271139727 GCA_028627135.1 Pseudochirops cupreus
AGCCTGTATTTGACTGCTTGTCCTTCCAGTGGGGGTAGGTGACGGGAGAGGAAGAGAAAGAATCTAGAATTTAAAGTTCTATAATCAAATGTTAAAATATATATATATGTACAATTATTATTATTATTATTATTATTATTATTAACTACATCCAACTGGAACTTAAGATACACAGGCACTGTGGTAGGGAGATCCATCCTGCCCTACCAGAAAGTCAGAGGGATGATGGGGGAGGACATAGGAGAGAATAGATTGGGGGAGGGGTTATACAATGGGATGGCTGTTTTGAGGGGAAAGATGGGGAGAAAATTTGTAACTCAAAATCTTGTGGAAATGAATGATGTAAACTAAAATAAATAAAAGTTAAAATAAAAAAAGAATAGGATTGAATGAGATAGTGTTATAAAAAGCTTTTGTGAATCTTTTGTTGTTCAGTCATTTCAAGGATGTTAGACTCTTCATGACCCCAATTGGGATTTTCTTGGCAAAGAGATTGCAGTGGTTTGCTATTTCCTTCTCCAGCTCATTGTACTGGTTATAAAATTGAGGTCAACAGGGTTAAGTGATTTTCCCAGGGTCTCACAGGTAATAAGTGTCTGAATCCAGAACATGAGCATGAGTCTTCCTGACACCAATCCTGGCACCCTATCCACTGCACCATTTGACTGTCCTCACTGTGAATCTTAATGGGCCATAAAAATGTAAGTTACTATTATTAATACTACATCACAAAATGGTTGCAAGCCCATTTTGTGATGTAGTATTAATAATACTAACTTACATTTTTATGGCCCATTAAGAGGAAGAGGAAATTTTTCTATCAGGAATTCCTCACATTGACAAAATCTGAGATCTTTTACATGTTTATATCTTCATCCATGCATAAAATCAGTATCGGGAAAAGAAAAGATACTTGGAGTTAGGAGAGAACCTGAATCAAATGCCATCTCTGACACAATAATTCTATGACCTTAGGCAAGTCATTTCACCTTTCTAAGCATCAATTTCCTTATCTGTAAAAGATAATAATTTTTCTTTAATTACCTACCTCATAGTGTTGTGTGGAAAACATTTTATGAACCTTAAAACACTATACAAATTTGAATCACTATTGTCAGGAGTGGGAGAATGGCATAGATACCTAGCATTGAAGCCAGGAAGACTTGGGTTCAAGTCATGCTTCTGCCACATACTAGCTGTTGTGACCTACACAAGTCACTCAACTTCACAGTACTCTAGGGTGGCAGCTCATTAAGACTATAAGTTCCAGAGTAGCTGTTAACTTGCATTAATAGGAGTTTTCTCACCTGAAAGTTCTCCATAATAATGCAATCATAAGTCTGTTACTTTTCCTAAATATTCATATAATTTTAAAGTTATAAGAGACCTAAGTCTACAATTAAATTGTCTATGTCAATGAATATATAAAAGATATTGTTCCTCACTATATTCAGGGTTAAGCAGATAGAAAGAATGGGACTACATTGATCATCATATCTAAGATAAAGAGGGGTAATAACCTAAGTCCAGGGAGCTCAATCCCACCCAAAAGCCACCTTACTATCCATTACAATAGCACTATAGAATTTCTGTATTTTTAGGACTCCCCAGCAGGAAGGAAAGTCCTAAAAATGGCACCAATAAGAATACCATTCTGAGAAGTAAGGATCATCCAGCAACCCTCTTCCTCATAACTGTGTTCTTTCTTGATGAAATGTGAGAGTAGGAAAAAGAGATGGACAACCAGTTCAGGTACTTACCTTGATCATGCCTGAATGTGGCAGACCTTGGTGGAGGGCTATTTCCCCCACCTAGTGTCTAAGAATATCATCTATAACCTAACATTCATTAATTCCCAGAAACTGAAAGCAGGACAGGTTGTGCTCCCACTAAAGGAGTTTCAATTCTATCCTTATTTATCAGCAAAGGAGTCTCTGAGGGACAGCACAAACAAGACTCACCTCTGGCCATATACCCTGAATTGCTTCCTCAGAGGCTTCAATAATGAAAAAAAAAATCCTTTGATTTCCTGGTGTAGCTCTTGGGACGTGATATATTCAGTAAATACTCTGAGGGAGCAATTAGTTCAGAGTATAAGCCCCTCTCTCCCAATATACCCATTGGTTAACAATGATGGTGAGATCATAGGAAATAAAGGGTCTGAAACGGGAAATTCCAGATGTCTCCTGGGTCTGGTTGAATTATCTTCTATCCTGTCCATAATATTCTCTTGCACTGTGCTCTGATTCCTATTCTATTGATCTTTACAAGTATTACAGTTTATCCCAATTCTACTTCAAGCTGCATTCCTACATCTTGGTTATCATAGATTTTATTTACATTTAATTTAATGATTGTCTTGATTCAAGGAAGGAATTCAATCAATATCATTTAGCACTTGTGTATACATATCTTTGTGTTTTTAGGGGACTTACATTTAAATGCACCTTGACAAACTGGAGTGCTTCTAGAGGAAGGTTAGCAAAACTGGTGAGGGAATTGGAAATTATGCACAATTGCATAGAAACTCTTGAAAGAGATGTATATTTAACCTAGAGTACAGGCATCATAGAATAAACATGAAAACAGCCTTTAAAAATGTGAATGGAACACTTAAATATCACTTTCATTTGAACTGGTTCAAGGAAGGAAGAATACATATGCACACCCAATTGGGTAGAGAAATTTATCTTGCCCAATAGGAAAGTAGAAGAAAGAAGGTTTAAAAGAAAGGGGAAGAAAATAAGAATAAAGATAGATTAAGGGAGGCAGTGGTAAGAAGCAAAACACACTCTTAAGGAGGGCACACGGTAAAAAAAAAAGGAGGATAAAGATAAGATAATAATAAGAGAAATACACAATTAACAAACTTAACTGTAAATATGAATGGAATGACTCACCTATAAAATGGAAAATAGAAGATTGCACTAGAAACCAAAACAAACTATGTTGTTTATAAGAAACACGTTTGAAACAGAAAGACACACAGAGAGTTTAAATAGGGGGCCAGAGCAGAATCCATTATACTTCAGATGAAGTACAAAAAGACAAGGGTAGCAATTATGATCTCAGAACAAAAGCATAAAGAGACCTGATTAAAAGAGATAATCAGGCAAATTACATTTTTTCTGAAAGGTACTATAGATAACGAACTAAAATCACACTAAACATATATGTAAAATGGAATAGCATCCACATTCTTAAAGATAAAAAAAAATAACAGGAGGAATTAGATAGAAAAACTATACTAGTAGAGGACTTCAATTTTCCCTTCTCAGACTCAGATAAGTTTAACAAAATAAACAAGAAACAAATTAAGGAGAGAAATAGAATTATAGAAAAGATAAATATGATAGACTCTGCAGAATATTGAATTGGAATAGGAGTATTATTTTTTAATTAGTTTACACAGCACCTTCCCAAAAACTGATCATGCATTAGGATACAAAAACTTCACAAACAAATGCAAAAAAGCAGAAATATTAAATGTATACTTTTCAAATCATAATGCAATAAAAATACATTTGAAAAAGGGCTTTGGAAGCATAAATTAAAAGTTAATTGGGAATTAAATAATCTAATCCTAAAAAATGTGGGAGTCAAAGAACAAGTCATAGATACAATCAATTAATTGTTAAAGACAAAGACAATGATCAGACAACATACCAAAATTTGTTTTGCTGTTGCTATTGTTGAGTTATTTTATTCATGTCCAACTCTTTATGACCCCATTTGAGGCTTTCTTGGCAAAGACACTGGCGTGGTTTGTCATTCCTTCTCCAACTCATTTTTACAGATGCAGAACTGAGGCAAGCAAAGTTGAGTGACTTGGTGCCATAGCTAATAAATGTCTGAAGCCAGATTTGAACTCAGGAAGATGAGTCTTCCTGATTTCGGGCCTGGCAATCTATCTACTGTGCCACCAAAGCACTCCTTAGGGGGGAATTTATATCTTTTAATGCTTCTATCAATAAAACAGAGAGATGAAAATAATTGAATTGAGGTTGCTACTAAAAAAGTCTAGAAAAATTAAAAATCCCCAATGTACCAGACTAATACATATCAAAATAAAAATTCTGAAAATCAAATGAGAAATTAATAAAAATTCAAAGTTTAAAAAAAACACTGAACTAACAAATTAAACTAAGAGCTATTTTATTTTTAAAAAAAACAATAAAATAAACTACTGGATTTTTTATTTCAGAAAGAAAGAACAAAATCAAATTATCCATATAAAAATTAAAAAGATGAATGCACAAGCACCGAAGTTGAAATTAAAGCAATTATCACGAGCCATTTTGCCCAAATTGATGCCAATAAAACTGACAATTTAACTAAAGTGAATGAATATTTACAAAAATATAAATTGCCTAGATTAACAGAGCTAAAAATAGAATATTTAAATAGCCCTATCTCAAAAGAATACATTGACCAATCTATAAATGAGTTCTTTAAGATAAAAAAAAGAACCAGATGGATTTACAGGTGAATTCTATGAATTACTTTAAAAACAATGAATTCTAATAATACGTAAGCTGTTAAATAGATAAAAGATAAAAATAAAAATAGGTAAAGAACAAATCCTACCAAATTATTTCTATAATACAAATATAGTTTTAATACCTAAAGCAGGGAGAGCAAAATACAGAGAAAGAAAACTATAAACTAATCTTCCTATGAATATTGATGGAAATTTTAAAAATAAAATTCTAGCAAGGAGCTTATAGCAATATTTCACAAAGACTATACACTATGATCTGGCTGTACTTATGTCAGGAATATAGAACTGGTTCAATATGAGGAAAAATATAAACATATAAATAACAAAAATAAGAAAAATTACATAATTACACCAAAGGATGCAGAAACAGCATTGGACAAAATATAACACTTATTCCTATTAAAAATACTAGAAAGCATAGGAATAAATGAGACTCTTCTCAAAATGAAAAGTGGCATCTATCTTAAACAAAGGGCAAGTATTATCTGTAATGGGAATAAACTATAAGCATTTCTAATCATATCAGGGTTGAAGCAAGGCTATGCATTTCACCATTACTCTTCAGTAATGTTCAAAAATGTTAGCTCTAGCAATAAGAAATTTTAAAAAGGAATAAAAATAAGGAAATGAGGAAAAAATAAGGAAACAAAACTATCATTTTTGGTAGATTATATGTGGCATATTTAGAGAAACCTAGAGACAAATAAAATTACTCAAAAAAATTTAACAACTTTAGCAAAGTTTCAGGATATAAAATAAACCCACACAAATCATCAACGTTTCCATATATTACCAAAATAAAACCCACCAGGAAGAGATAGAAAGAGAAACTGCATTTAAATGATTGTGGACAGTATAAAATATTTGGGGTCTATCTGCCAAAACACAAACAAGAACATATGATCACAATTATAAACAATCTTCACACAAACAAAGACATTTAAATAATTAGAGAAATACCAATTGTTCATGGGTAGGTCAAGCTAATATAATAAAAATCACAATACCTAAACTAGTTTACTTATTTAGAACTATACCAATCAAACTACCAAAAAATTATTTCATAGAGTTAGAAAAGATAATAATAAAATTTATCTAGAGAAACAAAAGGGCAAGACTATTAAAGGAATCAGAGAAAAAAATTGAAGAAGGGGGCCCAGCAGCACTGTATCTCAAACTATATTAAAAAGTGATGATAATCAAAACAATTTGGTACTGGAAAAGAAACAGAGTCACTGATCAATGAAATAGATTATGTACACAATATACAGAAATAAAAAAAGAATAATAATATAGTGTTTGATAAACCTAAATGATACCAGCTATTGAGACAAACACTCCAGATTTGACAAAAACTCTTGGGAAAACCAGAAAGCAGTCTGGGATGAATTAGGCATAAACCAACATCAGCATTTATGACCAAACAAGAGGTGAAGAGGTTCATAGGAGGTAAAATGGATAACTTTGATTACATAAAACTGAAAGATTTTGCACAAACAAAAACCAAGGCAGTCAAAATTATACAAAAATGGAAGAAGAAATGGGGAGATGGAATTTACAGAAAATTTCTCTGATATAGGTCTCATTTCTCAAATATAGAGAGAACTGAGCCAAATTTATAGACATTAAAAGCCATTCCTCAACTGATAAATGGTCAAATGATATAAATAGGATATTTTCAGAGGAAGAAATCAAAGCAATCATCATTTTAAAATGTTCTAAATCACTATTGATTAGAGAAATGAAAATTAAAACAACTCTGAAGTACTACCTTACAACTATCAGATTAGCTAAAATAACAGAACAGAAAAATGACAAAAGACAGAGGAGATATGGGAAAATAGGTTCACTAATGTACTTTCAGTGGAATTGTGGACTAGTCCAACTATTCTGGAGAGCAATTTGAAACTTTGCCCAAAGGGTTATAAAACTGTGCATATTTTTTGACCCAGTAATACTATGATTAACTCTATAGCCCAAAGAGATCAAAGAAAATGGAAAAGGACACATATGTACAAATATAGTTATAGCATCTTTTTTTGTGGTGGCAAAGAATTAGAATCCCATCAACTGGGAAATAGCTGAATAAGTTATGGTATATGAGTATAATGGAATACCACTGTGCTGTAAGAAATGATGAAGGGGATGGTTTCAGAAAAAAAACAACTGGGAAGATCTATATAAACCGATGCAAAATGAAGTGGGCAGAACCAGGAGAACAACCTAAATAGTAATAGCAATATTGTAAAGAAAGGGGATCAAAAGGATTGACGAAATTAAGGAGGAGAGATAGTAGATTCAGGAGTCTCCGTTGAGTAAAAAATCAAACACTCCATTTCTAGATTTCTCACTTCTCAGAAAGGAACCCAACCTGCTGTAGCACCTTTTTAAGGGATGCTTTCACTTCCTTGTTCCTTAAGCTGAAGATCAAGGGGTTCAGCATCGGGGTGACCAGATTATTCAGGACCTGAACAGTGGCATTCAGCCAAGGATTGGGGGTAGGCTGTAAGTAAATGAGGACTACAGGTATATATAAGAGAAGAATGGCTGTAAGGTGAGCACTGCAAGTGGAGAAGGCTCTATACCGTCCCTCTACAGTGCGGATCTTCAAGATGGAGCAAACAATGTGACTGTAAGAAGTACAGATGAGGAGAAAGCAGCTAAGTGGCATAAGACCCACGCTGATGAAACCCACCATCTCCAGGGCTGAGGTATCTTCACAGGCTAGCTTCAGCATCACTGGGATATCACAAAAATAATAGTCCACGTTATTGGGTCCACAGTAAGGCAACTGGAAGGTGAGGACAGTTAGGAAGGTGGCCTGAACACAGACAAAAAATGAGGTCCCCATGGCCAAGATGGCACATACCTTATGGCTCATGATGACTCTATATCGCAGAGGAAAACAAATGGCAACAAAGCGGTCATAGGCCATCACAGTGCACAGAAAACACTCAGTGCAGCCAAGGAAATGATAGAAAAAGAGTTGGCATACACAGCCCCCATAGGAAATGACATGGCTTTTCCCAGAGAGGTACGACAACATTTTGGGTGAACTCACTGAAGGGAAAAATATGTCCAAAATAGATAGCTTACACAGAAAGAAATACATAGGTGTATGAAGGCGAGATGAAGAGATAATAGCCAATAAAATAATCAGATTCCCCAGCAGGGTAAAGAAATAGAAAGATAAAAACACAATAAAAAGTTGAATCTCCAGTCCCTCAGTGTGGGGGATTCCCAGGAGAATAAACTCAGTCACCACCGTATAATTCTTCATCTGTGTGAAAAAAAAAATCAACCAATCCCTGGTATGGAGTGCACAGGATCCCAAAGGGTGGGTGCTAGTGTCAGAGATCCAAGACAAGGTTCAATGGACATGATATAAATATACCTATAAAAGAAAAAAATAATAACTGATGGCTTTATAATGGAAGAGTTTGGGCTGATTTTTGACATATAGCTGATGTTTATAGCCTTATAGTTACAAAATGCTTTCTTATTTGTTACCTCATTTGAGAGAAAGTATAGCATAATGGATAGTGTCTTGGACTTAGAGTAAGGAAGATCTGTGTTTAAACACTGCTTAGACATTTACAAGTTATCTGACCCTGGGCAAGTCAATTCATCATCATCTTCCTCCTCAACATCATCATCACCACCATCTTCATCATCCAGTCATGCATCTTCAAATGCCTCTTAGAACTCTCAAACTGAATGTCCCTTAGGCATCTCAAACTCAAAATGTTCAAAATATAACTCACTAACTTTTCTCCAAAGTCTCCTCCTTTCTGAACTACTCTAATATTATCAAGGGCACCTTCATCTTCCTAGTCATTAGGCCTAGAACTTCGACTTCTCTGTCAACCATATATCCAATCCATTGTCAAATCTTGCTTTCTACCTTGTTGACTTTCTTGTTCCCTTCTCTGCACTTACACAGCCACACCACTAACCCAAGTGCTTATCACCTCTCACCTAAACTACTGAAATAGTCTTATATGTAGACTGCCTGGCTTATATCTCCCTGCTCCAATTCATCTTTCACCCAGGTGTCAAAGTATTCTTTCAAAAGTAAAGGTCTAATTGTTATCCTTTTTGCCTAATGAGCTCCAGTGGCTCCCTATTATCTTTAGGATAAAATCTGAAGTTATGTTTGGAATTTAAAGCTCTTCATAACCTGGTCAATGCTTACCTTTCCATTCTTATCACACATTACATACTTCTTACTTCTATTAACTCTACTGATGTACTTTTAGGTACTCTAAGACACTCCAACTCCAATTTCTACACCTTTATATTGACTATTTCTGCATGCCTGAAATGATCTGCCCCTCTCACCTTTGGATTTCTGGTTTCCTTCAAGGCCCAGATCAAATTCTATATTCTGTAAGAGGCTTTTTACCATTTCCCCAGATGTTAATACCTTCTTTCAGATTTGTTGTTTGGTCATTTCATTCATGTTAGACTCTTCTTGACATTATTTGACATTTTCTTGGCAAAGATACTGGAGTGGTTTGCCTCAATAAATGCCTCACGAAGTCAGAAGCATGGACCATCCAGCCTCATCCTTGCTTCTGACATTGAGATCAAAGATAGTTTAGGGTAGAGGTGACTGCATGATGATTACACCAACTGTTAACAAATATCATTAACACCACTGATATATTGCCCTAAGGTTTGCAAAGCACTTTCCATATATTATCTCATTTAATCTTCATAATAGCCCTATAAGGAAGGACCCCATTTGAACATATGAGGAAACTAAGAAGGAGGTTAAGTGACTCGCATAAGGGTTTCATAGGTAGAGAGTTTCTGAGGCAGGATTCAAATTCAGGTGGCTATTTTCTTTGCCAAAGCAAATCCCTCTATATTCATAAGTAATCCCATTCAACCTTTCCTTCTCCAGCAGATTTCCCCCTATATCATCCTTACTCTCTCATTTATCTTGAATCTCTTCCTATCTACTGGCTGCTTACCTACTGCCTACAAACATGTTCATATCTCCCCCATCCTCAAAAAATCTTCAATTAATCTGTCCATTTTTGTTAACTGCCAACCTATATCTCTCCTCCCTTTTGTAGCTATATTCCTGCAAAAAACCATCCACAGCCTCCACTTTGTTTCCTCTTTTAACATAATTTAACATAAGTTTCTGTAGTCTGGCTTCCAATCATTCAAATTACACTCTCCAAATTTACCAGTGATCAAGATTCTAATTATCAGAGTTAATGTCTTTTTCCTATTCCTCATCCTTCTTGACCTGTCTGCAGCCTTTGACACTGTTGATCATCTTCTCCTTGAAACTCTCTTCTCTCCAAGCTTCCATGATACCACAAACTTTCTACTATGCTTGATCAAACAGCCTGAAAAGAGCAGCATCAACTCAAGTGTGGAAGAAGATTAAAAAATCAACTTGGAGAAAATTGAGGATGCCTTAAACATGAAAGTATCCCTCAGTAAGCAAGTATAGACCAGGACAAGCCTTCACATATAATGGGACACAGGGACAGACATCTTCAGTGAATGTGTCACTGGTTAAGATACCACAAGCTTGGAGATATTTTGAATTTGTACCTTTTCACATAACATAATTTTTAGTGACCATTCTCACTGGGGGTCACATGTGATTTCCAAGCTTCTATGAATGAATAAAATCAAAAGCACAATCTCTCACATTTTATTAGGTCTTCAAAGGATTTCTCAATGTGAGTCCTCCATTCACCATTCAGATCCCAACCATTCTAAACTTTTGTAGTTGAATTTGTAAAGGCATCAACCATTCTGTGGTGAGCCTCCCTGCATGTTTCTAGACTACTTCTTGAATTTTAGTTCATTGCAATGCCTACTATTGAAGCTTTTTGAATCTGAGAGGAATTGACTGAATTTGCACTATGCTTTTCTAGCCTTTAAGAATTCAAGGTAAGTTTAGTATGACAAAGGGGACACATAAGTAGAATTATCTTTATTCCTTATTTTTTTCAGAATACCAGAGAATGGGGTAGACAGACATCTGCCTCAGAACTCATTTAGTATAAAAGGGATTCATAGTTTTGTTTCATAACGTAGTCTCTCTTTGGAATACTAGTAAGGTATTGTGCTGACCTTTTTTGTAGTGAATGGTGAGCCTTATCCAGATGAGAAGTGGGAAGTTGCTTTGATTGTAAAATTTGAAGCTATGATATGGTATACTGCTAATAATAGACTAGATGAAGTATCACTTTGAACATAATCATTACTGAAAATGAATTATAAATGTAGCATTGCTTGGAAGATAAATTCTTCCTAACTTTCCCATAGCAGGATTCACAAGGAAGTTTATAAATTATACTGGTGAAGTAGATAGAGCAAAAGTCCTGGAGTCAGGAAAACCTGAGTTCAAATTCAGTCTCAAATATTTACTAGCTACTTCTGTTTGCCTCAGTTTCCTCATCTGTAAAATGGGAGTAACAATTACACTTACCTCCCAGGTTTGTTGTGAGGATCAAATGAGATAATAATCGTGAAGTGTTTGGGACAGTGACCAGCTTGTAGTAAGTCCTATATAAATGCTATTTATTATTATTGTTGTTTTCTGTCAAGTTAGATTTCTAAAGACACTGACATCATTTCTTACCTATATGTCTTTAAATGAAGAGAATATTTTCCACTGTGTGTGATGTTCTGTTAGAAATATGACAAGGACAGCCTGTGTACAATTAGACCTTGTGCTATAACAATCCAGGTGCCTAGGGTAAATTCAACAAAAAGTGTGTGCACAATATTTCTGGTCCTAACAACAGCTGGATCATGGGTGCAAGGGTTCCATTGTCCATTAGGGAGCCTGACTTGTGCCTTAATTGATGTTGTTGGAGAGTTTTGGATACTAGAAGAGAAGCCCTATGGAAATGCGATCCTGGAGGTATGATTTGAGTAGCACAGACTAGCAAAGTACCTTACACTGAGGTCAGATCCTGGCAGTCACTGAAAGAAAGAATAAACTCCTACCATCACACTCTGGAAATGCTTCCCCTCTTGACAAATTGCCTCTGTATCATTGGGGCACAAGAAAATGAGGTCATTGTTATATTTGCTAATAAAACAATATTGTCATTCTCATTTATAAATTGATCTATTAACCTGGGTTAGTGCACATCTATTTCCCTCACCCTGATTGGTGAATTGATCAAATAAAATACCTGACCATACAAGTATGGGGACCATATCATGGAACTCTAGTGATCTCCTCAGGTGGTCAACTGGGCCTCCAACTGACAGTCACTTTCACTCTTGGCAACCAACATAACTGCAATAAGAACCAGTTGATCCTTAGTATTCTACCATACCCATTTTCTTATCAACCTTCCTGACTTTCCAGAAAGTACTGAAAACTAAACTGGCGTAAATTATTTCATAGTAACTCATTGCCTGAATAATGTATAAATGTGTATTATGGAGGTTTTTTTCCCCTTCCTTTGACCTACTCTGACTATGCACTAAGGATGTCATTTCTATTCAATGAATAGTCAAATGATGGCAAGAATAATTATAAAAGCACATTTTATATAGTTTTTTCAAGGCTTTCAATGACTCCATGAAGTAGCACAAGTATCCACATTTTCCAGATGAAGAAACTGAGCCTCAGGGAAGTAAGGGGTCTTATCCAACATTTTACAAATGTTAAGTATGCAAGTAGAGATTAAAACAGAGGTTTTCTCTCGAAATCAGAGCTAATATTCTTTCTACTATGCTGTACTACTGATTCCACTGTGGGCATGAAGTTGAATCTACCCTCCTCCTACCAAAGTATCTAATCAAAACCTTCTCTGAATTGTTGATGACAGTTAAAATGTGAACTCTGTGTTTGGCTAAGGTGGACCAGATGCTTCCAATTGATAACCCTCAGCTCTATGGCCAACATCCATTCACTGACTGCGAATATACACTTAACTTTTCAAACCCAGAGACTCTCAAGAAAAATTAAAGGATTTCACTTCTTATCAGAAATACTTCATGATTTTTCTTCAGGCCTTATGCCATTAAAACATGCATCAGGATTATTCTTATGTCTATCCCAGTGCTGCTGTCCTGGGGCAACAAACTCCAACTCTAACTTAAAGTATCTGTAATGTAGCTACATATGAGAGAGCCCAAACCCCTTGTCTACATGCTATAAGAACATACACAACCTTGAAGTGTTATACAGATGCATTATTGATGTTATCAGTTTTACTCCAAGTCCTTTTAAGCAGAGATACATACACAGAGCATTTTGGTTCACTGTGGGTCCACATTTTGTAGTCCCACTGCCCTCAAGATCCCCAAGATGTCATAGTCTCTTGAAAGTCTAGAAATGCATTAAAACCTGGCTCCAATGCTAACTTCTCCAAGAAAGCTTCCTAATACATATATCCCAGTTCCTTCCTATCTTTGTGGCCCTTCCAAATAGACATAAAACATGAAATTCCAGTTACCATTATTCATATAGATGCAGCATGCTATAGTAATGTGTTGAGCTTGGAGTCAGGAAGACGTGGGTCCAGATATTTCTATTGACTGGAAGCAAAACCTGCTATGTACCTTAAGCAAGCCTAGGACTTTATCTCCTCTAGCGGCAGCATGGCACAGTGAATTGCGTGTTGGTGTTGGAAACTTAATTTTACATCTTGTCTCAAACACTTACTAGCTTTGTCAATCTGGTCCAATCAATGAATATCTCTGGGCCTCTGTTTTCTCAGCTATAAAATGAAGACAACAGTAAGGAGTAGATGAGTGAATTAAAAGACTTCAATGTTAAAATATTATATAAATGCTAACTTCTATTATTACTAAATCATAAATTGACTATGAGCTATATTGGAGCAGGTTAATTCCCATGTTATGCATTCTCTTGCTTGAAAAAAAACCACATATTTTTTCTCGTATTTGTGCCATTACTCATGAGATAAAATCAGTGTGGAGTAATGGAAAGGTCCTTGCTATTTGGAATGACTTCGGTTTGACTCCCAGTTCTGATTCTTACAAGGTGTCAAGTTCCTTTCATTCCCTGAGATCAGTTTTAGTGTCTGTAAAATGGGAAGAATTAATATTATTTATTTGACAGGGTTGTGAGAAGAGCGTTTCATAAATTTTATAATATTGAACAAATGGGAATGCCATTATTAATTTTAGAGCTAAAAGGGACTTAAGGTCTATAATTTTATGATTCTATATAAGGGTTTATTTAGAGTACATTTCTAATTATATTCAATCAAGGTAACAAGGTGGAAGATGAGACTATATAAACCAAGATATCTAAGAAAAAATTCTAATAGAAGGTAGGAGAGGTAAGAACTAAGTTTCTTTATCCCTCCCTCCTAAATGACTTTATATCCATTAAGACTCAAGTCCAAGGAAGCCAACCCCTACTTCCCACTCTTAGGATCTGAACTATTGCCTACTTTAATAGATCTGTGACTTTGCTATATTTCAGTGGACTTCCCAGTAGGAAGAAGACCCTTCAGATCCTTCAAGGGATTGTCTAACAACCCTGTTCTTCTCTTTTCTTCAGTCACTGTGAAAGCAGAAAAGACAGATGACAACCAGCCCAGGTACTTACACTGTTAACATGTGAATGTGGCAGATCTTGGTGGAAGATTGTTTCCCCCACCTAATGATGGAAGGCTATCATCTGTACCTTCATTGATTCCCAGCTACTGAAAACAGGGAAGATTGTTCTTTTACTAGAGGACCCCAATTTTGTTATTATTTATCAGTGAGGGGGGCTCTGAGAGACTATATAACCAAGACATATTCCCTGAAATGCTTCCTCAGAGGATCCAGAAGCCAGAAAGATATTTGGATCCCTGATGTAGCTCTTGGGACATGATGCATTCAGTGAATCCTCTGAGGAAGCAATTACTTCAGTTTTCCCTCTTTTTATCAGCCACCCATCCCTTGAGCAACAGCAAAGGTGAAATAGAAAACAAGGATCTGAAATGGGTGCCTCCCAGGTGTGGTTACCTTGTATAATAACCTTTAATCCTGACCCCCAAAACCCCATTCGCTGTGCTCATTGTCTGCTTTTCTTTTACCCTTCAGTTTTTCTAGTAACACAATTTATATCACTTCCATTTCAATGTTATTATAATCATTTACTTGTTGTATTTAATAATTGTCTCAATTCAAGGAAATGATTAAGCCAATATTAGTTAATAATATTAAGTCAACAGTATTAAGTATCTAGATGTCATTCTGGGTGCTACATTTTAAGGGGAATTTAAGAAATTAGAATGCTTCCGGGGAAAGTGAGCAAAAAAAAAAAAAATGATGCGATTGGAATCCATGTCATATTAGGAACAACTGAAGGAACTAGAGACTTAGGCTTGAGTAGAGAGGACTAAGAAAAAACCCAGCAGTTTTAGTTTTTGTCTGGTTTTTTTTTTCTTTTTCTTTCTTTCTTTCTTTTTTTTTTTTTTGACAATTTGAAGGGATGGAACATAGCTAGAAAGAGCAAATATCTTTGTGGAGCATGGTGTGGTAGGTTAGGGTGAAAAAGAGAAATGAAAGGTAGGAAAAAAAAAACCCCACCTCATTCTTTCTTATTCCATCCTCTAAATAGAAGAGATACAGATTCTTCCAACACCTTTCTCTTCCCACTGGGTGATCCTGGACAGGATTTTCCCTTAGTTCTCACCCTTCTCCACCTCTTATTGGGTCAGAAAATTTGACTAAAGTACCTATGGCACAGTGAATTGAGTGTTGGTGCTGGAAATTTAATTTCGCATCTTGTCTCAGACACTTACTAGCTTTGTCAATCTGGTCCAATCAATGAACATCTCTGGGTCTCATCTCTTGGTCCTTTACCTCAGAATAAAAAAAAAAAATTAGCCTTGTGGTGATTTGGTCTCAAGAATTCAGGTTTCTCTCTGAAAATTTAGAAGCTTATAGATATGCTTTATCAATATATTTTTAAATTTTATATTATTTATTTTATTAGTTTTTATTTATTTATTTTTTATTAATAAAATATCATTAGCTTAAGATCTTCTCATACATAGTCCATAGAAACCTCCACCATTATCATTTCAGTGTTTTGTACAGAAAAGTTAGATCTCTGACTAGGTTGAAGTCTGTGTGTTTGGTTTGTCTAATCTGATATTAACATACAGACATGCAGCACAAAGCAGCTCATAGATTTTGTGTCAAGGGAAAATGCTTTAAAAAATACATATTAAGTCAGAGATCACAGCAGACTTAAAGAACATGGAAACTTAACAGTTTTTTTTTGTAGGCAGAGATAAAGTTGGGGGAGAGGGGAATAGTTAGAGCTCATCAATGGCTCTAGGCTTCTCTCTGGAAGAAAGGTCAAGTTGCTTCTTAGCCAAAGGTTTACAGGCATAGAAGTAACTTGGTAAATCTATACAATGAACCTAAACATCAATTTTAATTAATTCCCATTCAAAATATGCATGCTTCTCCAGTCTGGATGGCTTATTCTATTAGTTTCTTTTTACCTCCTTCCCTGATTCTTTCTCTCTGTCTCTGTCTCTGTGTCTCTCTGTCTCTGTCTCTGTCTCATTCTGTGTGTGTGTCTCTCTTCACCTCCTCCTCTCTCTTATCTTCTCCAACTTTTCAGAAGAGAACTGGGAGAAGGGAAAGGAGCAGAAGTAGCCCGATTTTCTAGACACTATTCAGTAGCCTAGAATCCCAGAGATTTACTTGTTCTCCTTACTGAAGGGATTGATTACCACTTTCCATAATCTACTTTGCATGTCTCTGATTCAGTTATTATCCCCTGCCATATCAAGCAGCCTTGACCTGAATTGGCCATTTATCTAACTGTTCTGGATGAACCATCAAATACACACATTACAAATTAAGGCATAAAACATATTCTCTAATACTCTAGATAAGCAATATTCATTTAGCAAAATCTCGAATCTCACATCTATATCTGAAAGACACCCCAAACTCAATAAGGCCCACAAGACATGAAGAAATAAACTGAACATGCTTAAAAGTATTTTCAAGGGGTGGCTAGGTGGTACAGTGAATAGAGCACTGGCCCTGGAGTCAGGAGGACCTGAGTTCAAATGTGGCCTCAGACACTTAACACTTACTAGCCGTGTGACATTGGGCAAGTCTCTTAACCTCAATTACCCTGCCTTCCCCCCTCTAAAAAGCAAAAAATAAAAATAAAAGTATTGTCACAAAAAACTCAAAATAGAGCACAGGGTCTGATGAAATTGTTCAAGTAGTTAGCAACAGGCATGAGAGCAAAAGAACACAGAAGGAGCTGAGCAGCAAAGATGACTGAGAAAGTGGATCAGATCTCTCACACTTTTCATCTATATAACTGTAGACAAGTGATTATAATTCCATTTAAAATAACTGCAAACAATATAAAATACTTGAGACACTACCTAACAAGACAAAACCAAATAACTACATGAAAATAATTACAAAACACTTCACACAAATAAAGTTAGATCTAAACAAGTTGAAAAATATTCATTGCTCATGGGTAGGCTGAACCATTATTAAAAAAATAATTCCACTTAAATAAATCTACTTATTCAGCGCCATATCAAAGTATTCCCCCCAAAAAACATAGAAATAAAAGCTATAATTAAAAACTCATCTGGAAGAATGAAAGATCAAGAAAATCAAGGAAATCAATGAAAAACATATGAAGGAAAGTGGCTTAGTAGTACCAAATTTCAAACTGTGTTACAAAGCAGTTATCATCAAAACAATCTAGAACTGGCTAAGAAATGGAGTGGTGGATCAGTGGCAGGCATACACTAGGTACACAACGCACATTAGTAAATGAATGTAAGAATCTAGTGTTTGACAAACCAAAGATCCAAGATTTGGTGAAAACACTTCACTATTTGACAAAAATTACTAGAAAGTAGTTTGGTAGAAACTAGGTATAGACCAACAGCTCAAACCTCAGAATAATTAAATAAACAAAGATCTGTCTAAAATGCAAGTACCAGGACTTGTAGAGGAAGATAACTCACTTTCTCAAAAAACATAAAGGACAAATTTTGGCTTTTAAAAGTAAAAGGCACACAAAGGCAGTAATTTAACCAAAAAGTTAACTTCTAAAATCTTTAAACATAAGCAGAACTTTCATAAATCCCTGAGCAAACACATCTTAATTAAAAAAAAAAAAAAGCTTTTTGTTGGCAAGCTAGGTGGCCCAGTGGATAGAGTACTAGCCTTGGAGTCAGAAGGAGTTGAGTTCAAATCTAGCCTCAGACATGTGACACTTACTAGCTATGTGATGCCAGGCAAGTCACTTAACCCCAATTGCTTCACCAAAAAAAAAAAAATTGAAATTAGAAAAAGTCATTCAAGTTGTTTCCCCATACAAGAAAGGACTGTTTTAAACTTGGAGCGAGGGTAGTGTGATAATTAAGTCTTCAGGACAGAGGTAACAGGTGGTACATTATTCTAATGCCAGTCCAAATGACTTACAAGGGAGTTTATATACTCACTTCAGAACCTATCAATAGCCTCCTTTTCCTTTCCATGTTACGCTTTTTCCCTCCACTTCTCTGACAAGAGACCTAACTCTTGTTCAGATCAATTCCTAAGGAGAAATAGGAACTTGAATATGAAAGATCTCAAGAAGAAGGAAAATTAAGCCCTCCTAGATCAGCCTGATTCCACAAAAGGGGAGCATGAACTTCAACTCTGCCCAGATGATGCGGGCCTACCACCCAGAAGACACCTCAGGAACAAGAGCTGACAATGATTTGTTTCCTCAAGAAAAATGTAACCCATAATACTAAGACCTTAATAAATTTTGGTTGGATTGAATTAAATTGCACCTGAAATGCATCTGGGACAACACTGAAATACTAGTTCCAAGGCTAAAAGTTTACAGTCAGAGAGAAATCTTCATCAGAACATCTGGGCTGACCCCACTGAGGTGGAGTCTTAGCTTCAGCCTTAATGTGTGCCCTTCGTATCTTCTGTTCTAGCTACTTTTCCTTTCAGTTTTGCCCACTTCTCATCCAATCATAACCATCCAAGTGTTTAACCCTGCCTGACACATAGAAGGTACTTAATAAATGCTAATTAGCACTTTTCTCTTTTCCTTTCCCTTTTAATAGATCAGAATATAGAACTGAAATATATTTTTAGAATGGCATTTAGAATCACCTGTTCCTACTTCCCTTCCCAGCCTTTCCTCCCCTCACCCCCAACTCTAGCGGTTTTTTGTTTGTTTTGGTTTTGGTTTTGTTGTAGTTTTTTTTTTCATATGGAGTAACCTCAAAAATCACAGGGCAGGAAAGGACTAAAACCCTTGCTTCCTGAGTCCTAGGTCAGAGTTTTTGCTCCACCTCTTGCAAAGAGGTCTTATTTCCTAAATAAAACTTCAATTGTCCCAGGGTGCAATATTCTGTTTTCTAACCCTTATTACCTGTAGCACTCTGACTTGCTTGTAGCTCCTATATTATTGATAGCTGGTTCTCAACTCTTAAAGATTGTTGAGGAAAGTACTTGCTTAAAGTTCAGGTTTTAAGACTGTTTTATATTACTGAGTCTTAGAACTGTTCTTAGTGTGAAGATAATTTTGATATCCCTACTGGATTTAATCAGTATTTATTCAGTTTGTTGTGATTTAATGGATATCAGTGAATGTTAGTGAAATAAGTAGAATGGGATAAAGTGTTAGTTATGTTAGTCAATGCTATTAAAATTAGCTATGACTAAGTAAGCATGTATTGATCATATTAATTGCATGTGATTGATAAGATCATTACATGTGTAATGGCAAGCAAAGAAGTAGTTAACACCTTGTTTCAGCTATTTAATTATTTAGCACCTTGTTTCAGTTTGAGTTTCTTTTAAGGCTTGTCCATGATCATATCAAGTCTTTTGTTAAGAAACAGAACTTGTGAACCCCTGTTGCTAATGCAACAGGAAGGGGAGGAACAGGGAGGAGTTTAAGGACCACATATAAGGAGAAGCCCAGGTTGGAAGAAAAAGCAGAACTGGGAGGAAGCGTGGATGTGGTGTTGGTACTTTGTCTGTTTTGATTGTATTTTGTCAGATTCATCTGCAGATAGAGGACTTTGCTGTTGTTATAGAAGCCCTGGGACCTTGCTTCTGGTTCAAAAGCCCTGAAAGAGGATTTTCTTGTTGTTTGTTTATAGAAGTCCTGGAGGAGGGTCTTACTGATGTTTTCAGAGGTCCTGGGATTATACTGATGATTTGTGTTGATTTCTCAGACCTTGTTTGTAGGTCTGTGTTGATTTCACAGGCAGATAACAAATCAATGATGGTGCTGGCAATGTAAATGAATGTAATTGTGGCTTTGTTAAGCTTTATCTTCCCAGGAACAGCAACTGCAAAGGACTTAAGGTGGACTGGACATTGTGAACTTTAGTGTGGAATGGGAACTGGACAAGAACTGGACAAAGAACTGGACAAGTTGCTGAATAAGGAACTGAGAGCTGCCAGCCCTTGAATCCAGGTGACAGTTGTGTAGATTTGGGCAGGAGCTGGGACCATGGAAGAGGAACCATGGAAGCTGAGGGCCAGCTCAGAGTCAAGATGAAAGGACCTCTCTTTGGGTATTTAATGCAAACTGAGAAGATCATGATTTACTGTGGCCTAGGGGTAGGAGAATTTTGTACTCTGCATCCTGTACCTCTTTGGAATGATTGAATTAAGGATTATTGGAAACTAATATCCAATTAAGAAGAAAGAAGACCTTTTGACTGAAGGATTAAGACAATGTGGCCTAGGGTTGGAGAATTTATCTTTGTACTTTGTGTCCCTTAAGGAGGCTTGCTCCCTAAGGATGATTGAGTTAAGGACTTATTGAATGATATCTTTTGTTTAAAACTATGTGGCCACTTTGGTGAAAACTATGTGAGCACTTTAGTCATAACTTTTATGCTATAACATTATGAATGCTGTACTTTGGTTTCTGTAAATGTTTTGTATTAGTTTATTACTGAATAAATAGAGAGTTCACCATACTATGTAATCAGAACCTTGAAGCTGTTCACAGAAGCAGTCCTCTGGAAAGCTGCTTGTGTTTGGCTTTACAACATGCTATATTAGCTAGGCCTGTTCTAAGAACATATATTAACATGTGTTAAGGACTTGTATTTGCAATATCCTCTCACCTCTAGGAATCATTACTGCCATTCCTAAGTAATCTTTGTTTTAAAACCACAACTTCTTTGGTCCCCTAGGATACTGTTGGCCAATCACTAATGTTTGATGGCCTGTGGAAAACCCCCTGCTGAGATGAGCTGTAGCTGATGACCTGTAAAAGGCCTGCTGACAAAAGTGGTTGTGGTTGACTTGGCCATTTCCATTAGCCAGTTATGAGAAATCCCCTTTACATAAACACATATTTCTGAAGATTAGCATGTTATTAGGAACTTCCCAGGGATGCCGCAAGGATATTAAGATAATTCAGCTCCTGAGCATCAAGGTCCTTGGTTGAGAGGAAGGTCTTGGACCTCACTGCTTAGGGAGCCAACTCTGCATTATTCTATAATAAATTGATAAGTAAATGAAAAAGGCAAAAAGAGTTGGAGTCAGGATTGTGTATCTTCCACTAAACAGAATGAGAATGTTCTCCCAACACCAGATGACTGGGCAGATTTTTAAGGATCTTAAATCATTCCATTGCTTTCTTCTCAACTAATGCTATTCACTACAGGCTCATCTAGACATTCTGGGGAAGTCCTCCACAGGCATCCACAACCCAAGGGAACTGGGACTAGAGGCTGAGTTATAGGGGGCTACTTATGAGATGGGGCAGTTGGAAACATATGAAGGAAAAAAGCAGAAGGGGTAGAATTTGCCCACTGGGAAAAGCAGGCAATCAGGACAGCAGTTTAAGGGGTGTAAAGACCAAGATATGTGACTAGGCAGAAGAAAACAGCAGATAAAACAAACAATACTAATAGGCAAGTCATTTTATTCTTGGTAGTAGAATATTTGCAGCAAATAATAGGGTTTCTGAAAATCTTAAGTACCCATGACAAAGCAAGTGAGGATATAAAATTATAACATGTCTTTTCCTTCATCTCAGAGAGAGGGAGATGCTTATTTCTGTCCCAGATCTTTCTACTACCTTTGTTGCTGAGCAGAGAAAAGAGTATAAAAGCCAAGGGCTCACAGTCCATAGTCATAGGATTCCATCTCCATGAGCACAGGTAGTCTCTGTGTCTCCAATAGCTGCGGACCTCATCAGTGCTTGTAGAAGTAGAGGATATGAAGGCCCCACACACAGAATCAGAATGGTCCGCTGCAGTTTAGGCAGCAAATCCCAAGCCAATGCCCTAGGTTAAACCTAATGTTTCCCTTCCACCTCTAGCTGCCATTGTTGGGGTCTTCACCTGCTCACCAGCTCCATCCAGGTGGTGGAAGATGAAGTAGTACAAGAATTTTTTTAAGTCATCTAATGCAAATAATTCTAATTCTGTTATGTGTAACGCATGTCATGGGAGATGCATGTTCTGCCATTATCTAAATTTTCATTCCTCAAAAGTGAAATCCCTACCTACACATCCTATACATACACTAAGACACTTCAAACTAGCACCTCCCTCCTTCTATTTATTCATTTATAAAACAGGAAGGAACCACTTCTTTTCTTATGCCTTGAGACAGTCTAAAGTGGGGGGGGAAGAGGGAGGGCAAAAGCTAGAGTAATATCTGTCTTCCCCAGTCTTGAACTTCATGGATTTTATGCAGTGACAGAACCTGGTAACTACAAAGAATGATCAAGCATAAAAGTGTTTGCAGAACTGAAACAAGCCTTTCTTGATTCTCCCAGTTGTTACTTTTTCCTCCTGTTCTTCCTCTTCCTCCCAAAAAATTATTTTTATTTTGTACATGTTTTCAAATTTGCTAATTTGTGTACTTGCTGCTTTCTGCAGTAGAATGCAAGCTGCTTGGCTGAGAAGACTATCACTTTTGTCTTCCTTTTATTAGATGTTAGCACATATTCAACACATAGTAGGACCTTCGATAAACACTTGAATTGAAACAGATCAGCCGCTATGGGGAATGAGCATAACTAGAAACGAAGGAACATCAACAGGTTTTAGAAGCATAGAGGGTAAAGAGCAGCAGCCAAAGACAAACACTTCCATTTCTACTCGCACAGGCCAAAGACAGCAGGATCCACAGATGATTTCAGGAAAGCATTGGCGGCTTTAATGCATTCACCCAGGGAGGAATCTGTGAACACAAGAATGTGCATAACACTACAAACACCAGACAAAACAGAGGTGCCACTTTGCTCAACAGTCTGTATCCTTTATTCATTCTTTACCCCCTTTTTATTGTTGTTGCATCATTTCAGTAGTGTCTGACTCCATTTAGGGTTTTGTTGGCAAAGATACTGCACTGCTTTCCCATTTCTTTTTTCCAGATCATTTCAGATACGAAGAACTGAGGAAAACAGACTTAAGTTACTTTGCCAAGGGTCACAGATTTGAACTCAGATCCTCCTGACTCCAGGGCCAGCTCTCTATCCACTGTACTACCTAGTTACCCCTACTCCCATTCTGCCCTCCCCCAACCATTTCTAGCTCCAGCAAACATTCATTAAGCATTTATTATGCTTAACAGAAGGCACTGCTACATCCCCACCAAGACTCCTGCTTTTTTTCTTTTTTCCTCCATTAAATTCCCCTTTCACTTTTCCTGCCCCCACAAACACTTCTGAGGTACAACATTCTTGAAGCCAGAGGAGTGAATAGCTGTAAGAGCAGTCTCAGGCTCACCCTGGGACATCCATGGGACTAAAGTAGGAGGGATGCTAGCAACCTGGCAAAAGAAAGGTGAAGAGAGCCAAGGCTACTCTGTGGAGAGTTCTTGATATCCCACCATCCTTACTGATGGGCATTTCCAACCTTATTGTCTTGTCTCCCTTATGTCCCTCACTTCCTCTGAGTCCTTCCTCTGGGTTGAAAGACCAAAAAAGTAGAACAGAAAGGAATCAGGCCATCACACCCTCCATATCCCATCCTAGACAGGTTAAGGAGGCAGTATCCTGAGGGAATAGTAAGTCTCCTGATTTCTGAGGAAAGAGGTTCTCAAGGCACAATCCTTACCAGATCGAGCCCGGATCCACGCTACAGCCTTCCTTTCCAGGAGTTCCCATTCTTCTCTCTGGTCCCAACTGCAGCTGTGCATCCACAGCACAGCCAAGATAGTGGCCCACCTTGAGACATCTTTACTCTAGAGAATATATAGAACCAAAGGCCCCAACGTCAGGGGACACAGAAAGCAGAGAAACCCTTGGGTGGTTCCGGGCCCATGCAGGACTATAGATAGAACTGATCCCAGATAGATTATCTACTAGTCCTTCCAGTTCCCTGCACTTATTGTTGTACTCAATGAACAAATGTTTACTGAGCATCTATACATGAAGAACTATCTAGCATTAAGGCCTAGAAAATAATTCCATCAACTACTCTCAGTCACAGAACACATCTAATGGGCAATGGCTCCCATCACTCTGTCCAAAGGTGAACTACTCTCCCTTGTCCCTCTCTCTTGCACTTCCCCCTAATCCACCGCCAGCCCTAGGCCCTCCTCCCTGTAGTACCTTACCTGGTCAGGCAATGCAGCCAATGCCTTCTGAACACTCACACCCAGGACCGAGGCCAGAACTTCATCCAGTTCCCAGGAACCATCTGCCTTCTGGAGGGAAATCAGCTGTAGAAGTGGAGACGCTGGACAGGATGTGTCTGCGGGAATAAACAATAAACTTCAGCATCTCTCACACCACCATGGCAGGTGAGAGAAAATGTTATTTTATAAAGACCTACCAGACACAAACAGGATACAAAAATAGGAGGGTAAAATAGAGGGGGCTCTTTCCAGTAAACCTTGTTTGGGAGCCCCATAGCTCTATACACAAGGGACTTCAAACAGCAAGTGCCCCCCCCAAATTCTCCCAAGACCTTGCTATGCCCTAGGGCAATCTACCTGGGAGGCCCTTGCCAGTGAAAGCCAGGACTGCAGACCAAATGGTGAGTAAGGCCTGGTCCCCAGTACATACCGCCAACTAATCTTGTCCACATTTCTGATCAGTATTGACACCTCACCACCCTAGCCAGCCAGCAGCAAGACCTCACCCACAGTACAAGCCCTCAGGGAGACCCTCCCAACCTGTGAAAGCCAGCACATAGGGTGTGAAGCCCAGTGAAAGCCAGTAGCAAGGCCCTAGCCTGGACACAAGAGGCATGGAACAGTGTAGGAGCAGAGCCCAACACTCACATATAAGCACAAGGTCACAAAATAGGTAGAAAAAATGAGGAAAAACAAAAACAAAAAAAATTCAACTATATGAAGTTACTCTGGTGATAGGGAGGATTGAAGGCACAAACTTAGATGAGAACATAGCGTCAAAATGAATATATGTGAAGCTTCAAAGAAAAATATAAATTGGTCTGAGCCCTAAAAATGTACTAATGGAAGAGCTTAAAGAGGATTTTTATTTATTTTTTTCTCCAGTGTTAATATTTTATATAGTATTTTGCTTTTTTCCCCAATTATATGTCAAGACATTTTTAGCATTCATTTTTACAAGATTTAAACTATATTTTTAAAAGTATATTAGAGAAGTAGAAGAAAAACTGGAAAAAGAAATGAGTAGTCCAAGAGAATCATGAAAAAACATTCAGCATCTTGGTAAAAAAAAAAAAGAAAAAGAAAAAGAAGACAATATACACAAAATTCATTTTAAAAACTCCTTAAAAAATAAAATTGGCCAAATGGGAAAAAAGGTAGAAAAACTCACTGAAGAAATTAATTCCTTAAAAATCAGAATTAGGAATGAGGCAGCAAAAGACACAAGGATATGATAAAACATAATTAAAAGAATAAAAAAATAGAAAATGTGAAATTTCTCACTGGAAAAAAAAAATTACCTAGATATCTGGGAGAGATAATTAAAGAATTATTGAACTACAAGAATACGATGTTCAAAAATAAAATCCCCTGGACATCATGTTTCAATAGATTATCAAGAAAAACTGTCTGGATATATTAGAACCAAAGGATAAAATAGAAATGGCAAAAATTCACAGATCACCACCTGAAAGAGATTCCAAAGCGGAAACTCCAAGGAATATCATGGCCAAATTCCAAAGCTCTTAGGTCAAGGAAAAAATACTACAATCAGACAAAAAGAAACAATTCAATATTATGAGGGCACAGTTAGGATTATACAGGATTTAGCAGCTTCTGAATAAAAGAACCAGAAGAGTTGAAAGATGATATTCTGGAAGGCAAAGGAGTTAGGATTATAACCAAGAATCACTTATCCAGCAAAACTGAGTATAATCCCACAGTGAAGAAAATAGTCATTTAATGAAGTAGAGGACTTTCAAGCATTTCTAATTAAAAGACCAAAGCTGAATAAAACAAAAAATGATCTTCAAACACAAGACTCAAGAGCAACACAAAAAAAGTAAAACAAAAATAAGAAAGAAAAGACATAAGAGATTCAATGAGGTTAAACTGTTTATATTCCTACATGGCAAGGTGATATTTGTAACTCTTAGAACTTTATCATTATAAGGGCAATTAGGGGTGTTTATAGACAGAAGATACAGGTGTAAGAGGCCTATGATGGGATGATATAAAAAAATTCAGTGGTGAAAAAGAAGATTGTACTGAGAGAAAAGGGAAGGGGATATAGAATGGGGTAAATTATCTCACATAAAATAGTTATGAAAGAGCTATTAGAATGGAGGGGATGGTAGGGAGGTGACAGATAAAGTTTAACCTTACTCTCATCAGAATTGGTTCAAAGAGGGAATAACATAGTTGGAAATAGAAATCTATCTTATTCTATAGGGAAATAAACATTGATGAGGATAAGAGAAGAGGGAGGCTGAGGGAAGGAGTGGGGATTGGAGGAGGCAGTGATCAGAAGGAAAACACTTGTGAGGCAGGGCATAGTGAAAGGGAAGAGAGGAAGATGGATAAACAAGGGAAAACAGGATGGAAGGAAATAGTTATTTATCATAATTATAAATATGAATGGAATGAACTCACTGATAAAAGAGAAGCAGGTAGCAGCATAGATTAAAAAAACAGAATCCTATGTTTAAAAGGAATAAATGTGAAACAGAGACATACAGAGTAAAGGTAAGGGGCTGGAGCAGAATCTATTACACTTCAGGTGAATTTTTTAAAAAAAGGATAGCAATCATGATCTGGGTAAAAGCAAAGGCAAAAATAGACCTAATTAAAAGAGATAAAGAAGAAAACTAAAATGAATGAAAAGATAATAAAGTAATATCAGTACTAAACAAATATGCACCAAATACTACAGCATCTAAATTTTTGAAGAAATTGAGTGAGTCACAGGAGGAAATAGAAAGTAAAACTATACTTGTGTGGGACCTCAAACTTCCCCTTCAGAAGTAGATAAATCTAAATACAAAATGAATGAGAAAGAAGTTAAGAAGGTGAATTAGAATTCTGGAGAAGTTAGATACGATAGATCTCTGGAAAAAATTGAATGGAATGAAATACCTCAGCAGTACAAGGCAACTACACAAAAATTGAGCACATATTAGGGCATAAAAACTTCAGAATTAAATGCAGAAAAGCAGAACTATTAAATGCATGCTTTTCAGATCAAAATGCAATAAAAATTATATTCAATAAAGCAGAAAAATAAATTCAAATTGATTGGAAACGAAATAATTTAATCCTAAAGAATAAGTGGGTCAAGGAAGAAATCACAGATACAATCAATAATTTCACTAAAGAGAATAGCAACAATGAGGCAACATACCAAAATTTATGGGATGCAGGACAAAGTAGTGCTTAGGGGTAATTTTCTATCTTTAAATGCTTACATCAATAAAACAGAGAAAGAACAGATCAATGAATTGGGTATGCAAACTTAAAAAAAAAAACTAGAAAAATTAAAAATTAAACCCCAAATTAAAAATCCTGAAAATCAAAAGAAAGATTAGTAAAATTTAAAGAACACCATTGAACTAATAAACAAAATTGGAAGCTGGCTTTATGGGGAAAAAAACCAATAATAAGACAGATAAAGCATCGGATAGTTTGATTTAAAAAAGGAAAGAAGAAAACCAAGCTAACCAGTATCAAAAACAAAAGGGTCAAATTTACCAACAATGAAGCAGAAATTAGAACAATAAGTAGGAGCTATTTTGTCCAATTATATGCCAATAAATCTGAGAATCTAAATGAAATGGATGAATATTGACAAAAATATAAATTGCTCAGATTAACAAAAGAAATAGAATACTCAAGTAACTGCACTTTAGAAAAAGAAATTGAACAAGCTATCAATGGACTTCCTAAGGAAAAAAAAAAGAGGGATTCACAAGTCAATTCAACCAAACATTTAAAACAATCAATCCCAATACTATATAAATTATTTGGAAATATAGGCCAAGAAAGAGACCCACCAAATTATGGTGCTGATACCTAAGCCAGGAAGAGTGAAAACAGAAAAAGAAAACTATAGACTAACTTCCCTAATAAACATTGGTGCAAACATTTTAAATAAATTTAAATAAAATACTGGGAAAGGGATTACAGCAATATATCACAGGAATCATTCACTATGAACAGATGAGATTTATAGCAGGAATGGCTCAATAAAAGAAACCAACCACGTAATTGACCACATCAAGGAAAAGGCCAACAGCACTCATATTATCATCTCAATAGATGCGGAAAAGCCTTTGACAAAATACAACACCAATTCCTATTAAAAACACTAGAAAGCATAGGAATGCAACCTTTCTTAAAATTGTAAGTAATATTTATCTAAAGCATTATCTATAATGCAGATAAGCTAGAAGACTTCAAAAAACAATCAGGGATGAAGCAAGGATGCTCATTATCTCCATAATTATTCAATGCTATACTGTATTAGCTATAGCAATAAGAGAGAAAAAGAAATTATAAGAATTAAAATAGTCAATGAGGATACAAAACTATTACTTTTTGCAGATATAATGATATATTTAAGAGAATCTGAGAAAATCAACTAGTTAGAGGCCTGCATGCAAATAAAAGCGCATCTGCCTCAGGTTTCATTTCTTTGCTTGATTGCTACATTCCCAGAATGAAGCTTCCAGTTTAGAAAGAAAGGTCATTAAAGTCTGGACTAGGAATGCCAAATCCAGGCCAAAGACTAAATATATTTTAAAATGTATATGCTGACTATGTAACCTAGGGTTTTGTTTTCAGAAAACACATGGGGTTGGATGAGCTTAGAGGAAAACAACAAAGCAGATTAAATATTTTTTTTTGTTTGTGTGTAAATTCATTGTAATTGGTTGAGTCAGATACCAGTATTGTGAATTCTTTTCTAGGTTATATATCACAATCTTTCAACACCCATTATATTTTAAGATTGTAATTCCAGAATATCATGTATGGTAGTGCCACAGCTCTGAAATTTTCATAGTTTTACAGAGAAAAATCAAAACTTTATCAGATGACAGAAACTTTAGAAAAGAAAACTATCTAAATTAACTACAATATGAAAGACACAAAGTTTTTCATTCAATTAGATAAGCTTTATTAGGTACCTACTATGAGTAATATGCTAGAAATACAAAGAAATTTTTTAAAAAAGCCTCTGCCCTCAAG
>CM053582.1:271140227-271174661 GCA_028627135.1 Pseudochirops cupreus
AAATATATATTTATATATATTGTATGTACATATACATTTATATTCTCTTCAACTATTCTCATAGTGAGAAAAGTTCCATAACTTACAATGATCATTTTTCCATGTATGAATGTAAATACCTCAACTTTGACAAGTTCCTTATGATTTATTTTTTCCTGTTTACCTTCTCATGCTTCTCTTGCTTCTTGTATTTGAATGTCAAATTTTCTATTCAACTCTGTTTTTTTCATCAAGAATGCTTGAAAGTCCTCTATTTCAGTGAATAACCATATTTTCCCCTGAAACATTACATTCAGTTTTGCTGGATGGGTGACTCTTGGTTTTAGTCCTAGCTCCTTTGACCTCCAGAATATCATAGTCCAAGCCCTTAGAACCCTTAATGTAGAAGCTACTAGATCTTATGTTATCCTGATTGTATTTCCACAATTGTTTCTTCCTGGCTGCTTGTAATGTTTTCTCCTTGACCTGGGAACTCTGGAATTTGCCTATAATATTCCTAGGAGTTTTCTTTTTGGGATCTTTTTCAAGAGGTGATCAGTGAATTCTTTCCATTTCTATTTTGCCCTCTGATCCTAGAATATCAGGGCAATTTTGCTTGAGAATTTCTTGAAAGATGGTGTCTAAGGTTCTTTTATTGATCATGGCTTTCAGGTAGTCCAATAATTTTTAAATTGTCTCTCCTGGATCTATTTTCCAGGTCAGTGGTTTGTCCAAGGAGATATTTCACATTGCCTTCTATTTTTTTTATTTGTTTGGATCTGTTTTATAGTTTCCTGATTTCTCATAAAGTCATTAGCTTCTATTTGCTCCAATCTAATTTTGCAAGGATTATTCTCTTCAGTGAGTTTTTGAAATTCCTTTTCTATCCGGCCAATTTGAAATTTTAAGGCATTCTTCTTTTCATTGGCTTTTTGGGCCTTTTTTGCCATTTGAGTTAGTCTATTTTTCAAGAGGTTATTTTCTTCAGTATTTTTTGGGTCTCCTTTAGAAGACTGTTGACTTGCTTTTTATGATTTTCTTCCACCATTTTCATTTCTCTTCCCAATTTTTCCTTTATTCTTCTTACTTGATTTTCAAAATCCTTCTTGAGCTCCTGCATGGCCTGTAATTAGTTCATATTTTTCTTGGAAGCTTTTGATGCAGGAGTTCTGACTTTGTTGTCTTCTTCCCATTCCATGCTTTGATCCTTTTTGTCCCCTAAAAAAGGATTCTATGGACTGATAATGCTTCCTCTGCTTGCTCATCTTGCCAGCCAATTACTTGACTTTTAAGCTCTTTGCCATGGTAGAACTCTGCTTCCAGAATGGAGAGAGCTTTGTCCTAAATTGCTGGGGTTTTAGCAAATGTTGTCAGAGGTCTGAGGAGGGTGCCCTCTCCACAGACACCACACTGTCAAACTGATGTTTCTCACCCCAGGACCACTACCCAAAACAGCAACCCAGATCCAAGCAGGATAAAGCAAGAATGATTACCTTTTGAATGGTTACTTGGTCCCCCTACTATCTGCAGTCCAGGAGCTCTGGAAGCAGCCACGTGGCAGTGGCTGCAGCTGCCATGCCTCCACCACCTCTTGCCCCAGGGGACAGGGGCTGGACCACATTCTTAGATCACCTGGTTCCAACACAGTTCTCCACAGACCTTTGGCATTTATAGTTTGAAAAGTCTGGAAACAGCCACAGCTGCTAGTGATGCACTCTCCTGAAGTCTGCTCTGGCTGCTGCTGGTCAGGCCCACCCTGGGGACGGAACCATGTGGCTCACCACCGGGACTATGCTCAGCTCCCAGAGCATTGCTATAGACCCTTCCTGTTGGCCTGCCAGGGTGCCTTCAGCGTGAGATTTGTTTCCCTCTGTCACTTTGTGGGTTCTGTAGCTCTAAAATTTCTTTAGAGTCATATTTTACAGATATTGTAGGTGGTTGTGGGGGGAGCTCATGGAATTTCCTGCTTCTTCCTACCATTTCTCCAATTCTTAATCCCGGTTTCCTTCTTTTGAAAGTCTATGGGCCCCTGAACCTTTCAGCAATCCTCCTAATCCCTAATCAGAGGTGGAAATGAACATTGGAAACACTAAGAGTTAACTCAGAGAAAGATCTAGAAAGACTATAGTTTAAATGGAGTCTGAAGCAAAACATGCTATCATTCTTTTTCATATTTGTTTTTTTTTCTCAGTGATCACTCATTGGTTATACCCCTTCTATATAACCAAACTATTGTACAATGTGAAAATATTTGCAGATCCTATACATGATTGCATGCCACCATGGGGAGGGGAAGGGAGGGGAGAAAATTTGAAACTCAAGGGCTTCTGGAATTGAATCTTGTAAACTAAAAGTAAATAAAATAAAAATTTTAAAAAAGAGTTAACTATTATAATGCTGCCCTTAAATAACACTATCAGTCTCACAGAGCTTTACAATCTATCCTGCTGCTCTCCTTTCCAGACCCCACCCAAATCCCATGCATTAAAATCTGTCCTTCAAATTCACCCTATGGATCCCTGGGCTTTTCTATCTGTTCTTTTGCTGACCTTCTATCTGTAAGTCTTGCTTTTCTAATTTGGATCCTTAATGTCTATGATAGAATATGCACTTTTTCATTCTTTTGTTCATTTATTTATTCATTACCTATAAAAGTATAAGATCTTTAAGGGTAAACATCATGAGAATAAATACAATAAATAATTTTATTAGGATTTTCTCAATTTTTATGAATGATCACAAATGCCAATTCACTACATTGCAATTTGAAACAAAGGTCTATCTAGTAGAAAATATATCTAATTCCATAATGAAAGTGAATGGGAAAGTATGTAATTTAACAGAACTGTCCATTATATCAAAATTTCTCTCAATTCATCTATTTGTCTAGAAATGCCAATGTTAAATGCCAGCCTAAGAGTTTATTTAATGGACATTAACTTAAAATTGTTCATATGACTAATATAAACTGTGTCTCTTAAGAAGTTAGGAGATTCAGATGACAGAAATACATTCCTAGTTCTAGGTAAGTTGAATCATTGATGTTGACTAGAGTTTAAAGCCTTAAAGTTGCCAGTCTGGATGATATAGAATTAAGGGAATATGATTGATGGCAAATTGTCAATGCCTTTTTAAAGATTTTGGAGAATTAGAGAAATGTCACAGCATTAGAGAAGAGCAAATGTTCGTCTATTTTTCTAGACTTGGAAGAGATAAGAATGGAACCTACAAATTATAGTTCATTGAATCTGATTCTGCTTCCAGATGTAAGAGTTTGAGGAGATGTTGATAGTTAAGGGGAAATTCAGTCACTAAGAATTAAGTAAAATGACCTGGAGAAAGAAATGGCAAATCACTCCAGTATCTTTGCCAAGAAAATCCCAAATATGGTCATGGAGAACCAGATGTGACTGAAAGGCCTCAATAACAACAACAACAAACAGGAGACTCAGGAGGCTCTCATTCACGTTATTGAAGGGATACGCACAATTTAGTGACTCTGGGGGCAGAGTTCCGATTTGCTTTTAAGAATAACTAGACCACCATAAAGTTCCACAAAGCTTTTCTTTGACCATCTCTCAACTCTCCTTCAAATAATGACTTTTTTTTCTTTTGTCAACTCTGCCAACGTCATGGCTATGACACGAATCCTAAGGGCTGATTTAATTTGCATTTCTGTAGCTATTAGTGATTTGATGCATGTTTTCCATATGGTTGTCGATATGTCTTCCCTTGAATACTACCTGTTCATATCCATAGGGGAATGATTTTTTTTCTTATCAATTTGAATTTGTTTCTTCTGTATCTTAGATATCAATTTTCATCAGAGAAACTTGTTGCAAAGATTGTTTTCCCCCAGTAACTTGTTTTCCTTCTAATTTTTATTGCATTTGGTTTTACATGAAAACCTTTCCATCTAAATTGTCAACTTTATCTTTTGTGATCCTTTCTGTTGCTTGTCGGATCTCTTCCCTGATTCATTGATTCAAAATATAACTTCTTCCTTTCTACTGCATTTTATTTATAATACCATTTTTTATGCCTAACACATATACCCATTTGGAACTTATCTTAGCATGTAGGTATAAGGTGTTGGTTCACACCTAATTTCTGCCAGTCCAATATTCCCAAATTTTTTTGTCAAACAGTGAATCCTTACACTAGTAGCTAGGGTCTTTGGGTACATTGAACATTATGCTATTTCATTCAACTGTTTCTGTTTGTTGTATATTGGATCATTGGTCATTACATCATCATAGATCATCATCATAGATCATTGGAATTTTCACAGCATCTGGAAGCTGGGCTGCTGGACTGAGAACTAAGTTGAAATTTTCTATGAGACCAGAATCTGGTGAAGGCTGAAGTTGCCTGGAAGGCCAAAGTGGCTGCTGCCACCTGGAAGGCCACCTGGAAGGCTGAGATTCCTTCTGGGTCCTAGGGCCAGCCAAACTGCTGGAGGACTGAAGAAGCATGACCGGGATAAGATCTTGTTTGTTTATGGCTTGGTTGATCCTTGAGTTCCTGGCAACAGAAGTGGTGAAGGTTTTGAGATGTGCTGGATCCTGTGAACTTCAGTGTGTACCAGGAACTGCCCAGAGGACTGGACAAGGACCAGGGAGCTGTCTGCTTCTGAATCCAGGTGACTGTTTGGTTGATTCAAGTAGGAGCTGGGACCATGGAAGGGGATTCAGGGAATCTGAGAGACCACCTCAAGTCATGATGAAGAAAAGGCCTCTCCTTGGATATAGAATGCTTGATGAAATTGAAGTTTACTAGACACAGAGGGGTGGAGGGTTTGTGTAATTTTCTAACGACTGTACTTAGTGATTAATGATATTTAGTAATTGTGAATCTAGATTAGTGACTGATTAAGTTAATCTATAATTGCCCCATGAGTGGAAGATTGATTATTGTATTGTGGAATGATTGAAATGATTAAGTAAGGAGGGTTCCGCCTTAGGGAAACCAAATCATTATTCTTTTGTTCTTTGTTCTAAATACTGTGGACACTGTAGTGAAAACTAGGTGGCCATTCTAATGTGAACACTATATTGTGATTTTCTGTGATAAGATGTAATGTTGTGAATATTATATTGTGATTTGTTGTCAATGTTTGCCTTGATTTGTAATGGAATAAATGGAATGTTCACCATACTGTGTAATTAGAACCTTAAAAGCTGTTCACAGCAGCATTCTTTTGAGAAGCTGCTTGTGCATGGCATTACAGTTCAAGAGGTGAAGTCACTCACACCCAGACTCACAAATTTGCTTCATACCTGCTATTCTGAATTTTCTTATTGAAGGTGGTCCTTAATCATTTTATAGTCCCATTCCACTTTACTTTTACTCTGAAAAGCAAATTGATTGCCAAAAATTTAGGGAATTCCATAGTCAAGGTGAAATTTGTTTGGCTGGGATTTAGGCTATCTTTTTTCCTTCTCTCTAGTTTCTTGCAAAGGAAAGATGGGGGTGTTTCTATCAATACCTCCTTCTGCTTTAGGTGCCATGAAGCAGGACTAGTACTTTGTAGCTGGAGATCCTGAGTGCTTCCCTGAGAAGGCAAAATCACTCAGATTGGACAACTGACTTTCCCTATCCATTACAATTATTCTTTCCTTTATATCAGGAACCCCAGGACTCACACAAGAAAGATGGTAGATCTTGGGTATTTTGAGATTTTAGAAAAGAGGCAACACTTTTGTAGAGATCACATACACACAGACATAGACACACACACGCATATATATACATGAATATGTATATGTGTATATATGCATATATATACATAAACACATATGTGTATGGGTGTTTGTGTGTGTATTTCTTGGCAAAAAGTCTCCAGAGTCTCACAGATTCCCAAAATCCTCTGAGTGTGCTGGTTTCTCAACCCCAACCTTAACATTGTTATGAACTATAGAAACAATGTGAGAAAATCAAAAGCTTTTGATATCTTCAAGTTAAAACAGGTCAACAGGAAAAGAGTGTGATCTCAGATTTCATTGGGGAATTCTCTTTGTAAACCACAAGACTTCATTAAAATAAAATCCATTATGTTAATAATAATAATGCTTTTCTTGAAACAACTTTGTAAGGTACAAAATGCAAGAGTTCCAGTAATGCCTAAGATAGGCTTGAGATCGGTTTTCTTCAGGGCAAATTTTACCTCCTTAAGTAGTGCATTACTATACTTTCAATCAAAGGAATAGAAATAATGAAATCTCACTTAGTTTCTATACTCTCACCTTCCTGAAATAAGCAATACTTCTTTGCCTCTCCCACAATTACCCTATAACTTTAAAATGGAAAAATGACTAGCTATTTCACTCTGTAGGGATATAGCCATAAAGAGCAAAAAATGTGCTAATAAATATAATAAGTGATTTTCAAAAGGTTTCCTGAAGTCTTAAGCATAATTAAGTATGACAAGTGATTGTATTACTCTTGAGGACAAACATCTGTCTATTGGAACACTTATCTAGTTTCATAATGGAAATGAATGGAAAAACAAGACTAAGTAATTCTAAGTCATGTTTTCTGGCAAAATTCTAAAAGGAGCCCTTAACTGCCAGGAAAAGGAATTTATCCTTATTTAACAGGTAACAGACTTTCACTAAAGATGTGGGATGTGATAAATTTAAATACTTTGTCATTAAGGTACACAATTCAGGTTAACTAGAATTTTATAGACTTAACTTTTGCAGTTTTGGTCACCAAAAGTTAAGGAGATGTGCTTTTTGAGCTATGACCTTTGAAAGATTCGAGAGGTTCTTCAGTAGATAAATAGTATAGGGATATTACCAGGTTCTCAAAAGAATAGAAGCAAAGTGTCAATAACCAAATGCAAAATTGCTCCAGATTACTGATTATAAGAAAGGCATAAATGAAAACAATTCCCAGTTCTACCTCACATATCACATTGACCAAAAAATAAATAAAAGGAAAGATGGAAAGGAAAATGATAATTGTTGAAAGCAACATGGGAGGATAAGTAAAGTAATGTATTGTCAATAATTCTGTGAATTATTCTAACCCTTCTAGAAAGTAATTTAGCATTCTACTCCAAATTCTCTAAATTGAGAATAACCTTTGATCCAAAATACCACTACTAGGTATTTATCCCCAAAAGATCAAAGATAGAGGGAGAGGACCCATATACATGAAAATACTTATTTCAGTCCTTTTTATTGTAGTAAAGAGTTGGAAAAAATTATATATCAATTGAGGAATGGTTGAACAAATTGTGATATTTGAATGTGAAAGAATATTATCACATTGTAAGAAATAATGGAAAGATGACTTTTGAGAGATCTGGGAAGGCTTCTATGAACTGGTCCGGGGGAATTAAGCATAATCATCAGGAGAACAATTTATACAATAATTACATTTTAAAGGAAAAAATGAATGTCATAAAAATTTTGGTTAAGCTGTAATAACTCCCAAGGACTTATGATTAAGAATGCCTCTTGATTCTTGGCAAAGAATGATGTACCATCAGTGAAAAATGAGACACACATTCCAGACACAATCAGTGTGTGAAAGTGTCTTGCTTGATTATAATTGCTTCTTATAAAGGTAGGATTTTGTTTATTGTTGTTGTTTTATTGGTGGAGAATTGTGGGGGAACACCAGAGGGTAAAAATGGCAATACAGAAAAAAAGGACAAGAGTACAGATAAATTTTAAATATCTATCTATCTATCTATATCTATCTATCTATCTATCTATATCTATCTATCTATCTATCTATCTATCTATCTATCTATCTATACATATATATATATGTAAAAGATAGCAGAAGGTAGTTCAGAATGGGACAGACAACAAGACAACATTGGTCCTACAGTGATCAATGTAATATATAATTTTTTTAAAACTGCATTTTTTACATGTGCAATTCCATAATCTTATTTACTCCCTTCTCTCCCAACCCCTCCTCCATAGCTTCCTTGCCAACAGCCTTGGTGCCTGCATATGCATTCCTCCCAGGTCCCTTCTTCCCCCCAGTTCCAGAACCATGAACTATGATCAAATGAACTCTGTCATTGTTTACCAGTGTAGTGTATCTATACTACCTCCTCCTCTATGATCCCACTCAACATTCCTGTAATTTTCCAGACCAAAATACCCTTTTCCAGCTACCACTCCACTATGTATATTGTCTCTCCCATTAGAATTTAAGGTTCTGTCATTGTTTTCCTATTTATATCCCTAGTAAACACCAGGACTTAAGAGCTTTATTCATCCATTCTCCCCATTCATTCATTCATTCACGTACAATCCCAATTTTCTATTCTTCATTGCACATGAAAAGTGCTTGTTGATGTTTGTGAAATTCACAACAAAAAAGAGAACATATATGTATGTATATGTGTGTATACATATATGCATATGTATGCATGTACATATGTATATTTTAATGTAGACTCTCTTTGATTGACTGCCTCCATCTTTAAAACTGATGAGACCCACCCAGTTTCTCTTCTTACACTATTTTTTTTCAGGTGCCACCTTTTTGACTGCCTTCTTCTGAGACTCCTAAGTGCTTCTTTGAGCATAAATGCCATGAACTAAACTGGTAAGAGAGGAGGATCTTGCCTTCCCTACTTGCCTCTCTTTTATCCCAAATCAGAGAAATGGGCCTAGACGTGTTTGTTTCTGTTCTGTGTTGTTTGTCCTCCTTAGTTTCAGGGGCTAGAGGTGATCCTCATGAGACCCAAGGGACCAGGAATTTGAGCTACAAGAGCCAAGAATGCAGGTGGGGTACTATTTCCCAGAGTGCCAGCCTGATTGAGAATACAGGGTTCTTTTGGACTTGAGTCTCATTGCAGGTTTGGACTGAACTCTAATAGGAACCAAGGTATGAACTTAATTCCCTTCCCCTATCCTGAGACTGAAGTGGTACAAATTATGGAAGGGTTTGTGTCTTCCATTGTTTGGGGAAATGTTTTTGTGTATTTGTGATTATATCTTTTGAAGTCAATAGTCACTTTGTAAAAGATTCAGAGTTATATTAAAAAGAAAGATTATGGAGAATTAGAGAGCTACCACAGGACTGGAGAAGTACAAATGGTGATCCAATATTCAGGAAAAGGAAGAAAATGAAATCTCTTAACTACAGTAAAATGAACTGGACTTTGATTCCTACTTTGGTGTCTGGGGCTCCCCCTTCTTAACTTCTGACTCTTCAGAAAAGCTACCTCAGAATCAAGATACTTTGTGGGTCCACATGGACTCAAACTACAAACTTCACAAGTTCTTACCAAGGTGTTTACTTTCAGCAGTGAAAGAACACAGTAAGTTCAGAGCAAAAGCATTTAATGAAAAATAAGACAAAAAGTAGTAGTAGGACATTACCCCTAAATCTCTACCTTTCAATATTTCCCTTTACATATTTTTTTGGAGCCCAGGAAGACCAAGGGGCAGACCTTTTCTTTCCTCCCTCTTCAAGCAGAGAATGACAATTCGTGGCCATCAATATAATTGATTTTCTTTTTAATCCTATGTATTTTATTTTATATACTTAACAGACATTCAAAGAAGGTCTCCATTGGCTTCAACAGAGGACCAAAGGGGTCCATAGTGCAAAAATGTTAAAAACCTCTAGTGTAAGGGGACTTCTAAGTCACGTGACCAATGAGATAGCAGACTAGCCACAAGACAAGAGAACAAAAAGCTCAACCAAGTAACTAATGATGTGATGAATTAACACTGAAGGGCAAGTGCATGTGTTTCCCCACGTGGCCTGCAAAAGAGTTCTTCAGCATCAACATCCCAGTGTTCTTCAATGATGCTAAGCTATGCCTTTCTGGTTATCTTTCTGAACACAGGTCAGAGACTAGCAACCTGATAGTTGCCTTTTCTACCACAAAAGAGGCTTTCATTACTTCTTACCTCAACTTTCAATGGCTCCAAAATTAGTGTCCCTACATCTTGTCTTTCCTGTTCCAATCTGTCTGACATCACTTGGTTAATTTTCCTAATGCAATATACTGCTCTAATCATATTGCCCATCCCCATTTCCCTCCATCAGAAAAGTTCTATGCTTGTTGCATGTTGAAAAAAGTCCACATTATTTACTTTACCCACCTTGCCCACCTGCCCCCACTCCCATCTTCACATTACACTTTAGTCATAGGACCATAGTATCATACAATGCAGAGCTGGAAGAAAATGGAGATATTATCTAGACCAACTCACTTGTCCTACAAATGAGGAAACTGAGGCTAATAGAGATTAAGTGATTTACTGAGGTTATATGTAGAGGTTGGGTGTAGCAGTGCCAGAATGCGACTTAAGTTTCTCTGACCCCAAATCATTTAACTATTTTCCTCTTTAACATAACCAATGAATAGAAATTGGAATGCAAATTATGCCAATGAGGTCCATTAATGTCAGTTATGATATAATGACCAAATGATAGGAAGCATCATAGGAGCACTAAGCTGAGGGAAAAGAATTTGAGGACCTCAGAGGGTAGTGGTGAGGGGAAATTTGCTTGTACTCTTAGACTTTGGGGTCTTCTCTTCCATCACACTGGGAATTCCTTAAGTGTAAGCCCCGCTGCTCCATTTTTTTTTTCTATCCATTATGATAGAGACCTGGATCCAAGCAGAACTCAATGAGCTGCTTAATTTGAGTAGCTAACTCTACCTTCCAGATCTACCTTCATTAAAGGGACTTTTCTATCTTACCTGGAGTTCAAATGTTTTTTCCTAAAGCAAAGCATAGTTCAAAGCATCTGCTGGAACCTTTCTTGTAGCCACATCAAGAAACTAGAACTAGTGGCATGGAGGAGGGATGAGCTCTGAGGGTTTGAGAGGTACCTTTTCAACCTTTTATTATACAGTTGTTTCCTTTCTTGTATCTTATATTCTTGTCAAATTGGACTAACCCCCATTCCCCAAACCTATCTATTTTCATTTGCTTACACTATTCATTAACATAGAACACTCTTTACTTATTGAAATCCTACCTATCCTTCAATGCCCAGATCTGTTTGTACATCCCCGTGAAATAGAGAGGTCAGTGAAGGAAGGATTAGCCATCCTTAAGAACAAGTAATAAAAGCTCAGTTTATCCTTTTGTTTTTCATCTTAATAATTTGTTTAACTAAGATGGCATTAATGCTCTATGATATTGATTATAATCTTTGAACTACAAGTCTCAGTTAATATTTCCTTGGTCTCATACATTCTTTATTAAGCATTTATTAAGTTTTTACTTTTATGTTTACTATGTTCAAGAAACTGTCCTAGGTTCTGTGGAAATAATGACAGAAATGAAATATAGTCCTTGTCCTCAAAGACCTTATAAGAGCATTAAAATTAGGGTCAGATGGTCTGGTTTCAAATTCTTGCTCTGCTACTAGGGTGCCCCTGGACAAATCATGGTTCAGAGGGCTCTCTGCTTCATTTTCCTCATCTGTAAAATTAGGGAGTTTGACTGAATAATCTTAAAGGATCAAGTCTAACTCCTGTAATCCTAGTTTATCATTTGAAGTAGGATCATAGCCTTAGACCTCAAAAAGACCTCAGAGATCAAGTTCAGTACCCTCATTGTACAGATATGGAAACTGAAGGCTTAGGTTAGGTGACTTGTCCAAGGTCACATAACTAGTTAACTGAGGTGGAACTTGAGCCCAGGTGTGCTTGTCCCCATTCACTAACCTCACTCTTCATCAAAGCCGCATTATATGTCACCTAGCTGTGTGCCTTCATTTCTGGTCTTCTATGTATCAGGAATTGCTTTTGGCCTTTTCACATTTAGGAAATATACCCAAACACATCCTGTAAAGATTGATAGCCCAATACAGTAACGTAAAATCATAAATAATTAGAAACAAAAAAAGAACTCTATTATTGCTTCTTACTACCTTCAAGTTTTTCTCAAAGATTAACCCAATCAATCAAATAACAAGCTGATTAAGCATGTGCCAGGCATATAGCATAAAAGGTGCCTTAGATATTAGAAGGATAAACCTAGACATCTAACAACAACTATGCAGTTCTTCACATATTGCTCAACTAAAATTTCCATAGAATCAAGAAATTTTTTGTGCTAGATTCTGTTATACAAATTAAAATGACACAAATGGCAGTGAGATCAACTAATTTGATACATTCAGAAAATCTGAAGAGAAACCACTGAAATTTCTTTTTAATGATTATGTGTATAGATAGTATTGCAGTCAAAGGAACTTTCGTTAAAAACAAAAGTTGTCAAATGCCTTCTTTGAAAAAAGACTTTCAAATCCGTGGTTCTTTCAGCCACTCATGCCTTCTCCTTTAAGGCTGCCTTTGTGATAAAGGACTGGTGCCTACACAGAGAATATAAGCCTGCTATGCTAATGTATCTGTGAAAGTGGAAGCAGTTGTGGGGCATGTTCCCAAGAGATTTAAGATAAGTAAGGGGAAGCACTCTGGGGAAATTTTATCAGCAGATTTTCTGTAACTGGTTCTGGTCTGGCAATCACATGGCAGACAATAGAGTAAAAAAACCTTGGCTATCTCTCTTAATGGATTCTAGGTTTAACTCCTGTACTGATGGGGTCCAGTGAGAGACAATGGTATGAGGAAGAAGGCCTTAGGCCCTCTCTTTCCAAAGTCAGCATGTGACCCTATGAAAAGAGCCATTGGTTCCTTTACTTAGCATTTGTTCTTCCATTGCAGGTGGAAGAATTGAAAGCTACAACCCTGTGAATCTCTAAAGGTCAAGAGAACAAACTTTCCAGGTGACTAAATGACCGGGTGTTCAGGTATACTAGAATTGAGTCTATCCCATGTTTTATATCTAGTCCTACTTCAATGCCCTGAAGAGTGAAGGATGACCTTTTGAACCCAGCACAACCATATCAGAAACAATGAGTTATTTAGTATCAGTTCTGTATTTGAACCTCAACTTGTTGAGACCAGCATTTTATAAGAATTAAGTCTGAATGCACCTGCCCTCAGAGAATGAATTCATATAGGAAGTAGTATGCCCCTGAGATGGAGGTGGGATGGGGTAGGTGGCAGGCTGGGGAGCTGTTTGTGCTTTTAGTCTCCCTATGTGTTTGAAGTAAATATACCTTGGTAAAAGTGAGTTGATGTTAATTAGTTAAACAAAATTTCAGTGCCAGTCACTAGTGTGGGTGGAGAGAGAGGAAGACACACAAAATGATCACAACTTAAGTCAACAATGTTTAGAGAAGAGAAACCACAGCATCCCAGGATTACCTCTAGAGCCTGGAAGGTGAAATGCAGCAGCCTGGGACCTAGGATAGTGAGCCCAAAGAGTATTCACTGCACACTATATCTGCCCTTTACGTACTTACATATATATACATGTATTTACATATATGTGTGTATATATGTATTTGTGTGCATGTATGTATGCATATACTGTATTAGAATGTAAACCACGTGAAGGCAGACATCCCTGGCACTTAGCGCCACCTCTGGCCCAAAGCAAACACTTGATAAGAGCTTGTTGATGGACTGATTAGGAAAATATGACACATGCAATAGAGTCTCCAGTTACCAAATAATTATTCTTCATAGCAGTATTAATGAGATCTAGATTAATTTACTACTTGTTCTTCCAAAGGAAAGGAATATTTCTTTGGCAGCCATTAATCTGTAGGGAGGTTTTATTTTTGTCCTGTCTTGTCTAAAATTTTTATCCATGAGTAGCTCCACACACACTGGGTGACTCCATAATTATACCTCCTGTAATTCCTGGTACAGATAATACTAAAATTAAGGTTAAGATGGCCTTGGATGAGGAGTTCATTAAACTTTCCTGATGTTCCCAAGGTAGAAGTGATCTCTCTGCTCTGATATAACTAGATAATATTTTCATTTCCTAATTTACTTTCATTTTTATGTTGTATTATGATTATTTGTGTAGACCATTTCTCTTTACTCAGCTATAACTTTTATGGTCTTATTTGATTACGTGTTTTTAATGTGTAAAATATCTGTATCTCCCTGAGGCAATTAGGTGGTACAGTGACTAGAGTACTGGTCCTAGAGTCAGGAGGACCTGAGTTCAAATCCAGCCTCAGATACTTACTAGCTGTGTGACCTTGGGAAAGTCACTTTACCCCAATTGCCTCAAAAAAAAGGCAATAAAAGAGCTGACCTGAAAAATAGATCCAGGACAGACAATATCAGAGTCATAATACTACCTGAAAGCCATAGTCAAAAGGAGGATCTGGACAGCATCTTTCAAGAAGTTATCAAGGAAAACTGACATAATGTCCTAGAACCAGAGGGCAAAATAGGCATTGAAAAAAATCTACTGATCACCTCAGGAACATTATAGCCAAATTTGAGAACTATCAACTCAAGGAAAAAAAAAATCTACAAATGGCCAGAAAGAAACAATTCAAATATTGCAGAACCACAATCAGAATTACACAGGACATGGCAGCTGCAACATTAAAATAGTGGAGATCATGGAACATGATATTTCAGAAGGCAAAAGACCTAGAATTACAACCAAGAATCGCTTACCCAGAAAAATTAAGCATAATATAGGCAAAAAAAAATAGTCAATCAATGAAATAGAAGGATTTCAAGATTTCATAAGAAGATCACAGCTAAATTAAAAATTTGACCTTTAATATCAAGATCCAAGAGAAGCATAAACAGGTAAAAAGGTAAAAGAAATTATAAGGGATTCAATGGAGCTAAACTATTTACATCCCTACAAAGGATTCTTAAAATTATATCACTAATAGTACAGCTAGAAGGAATATGCATAGAGGGTATAGTGAATATGGTGGATTTGAGAGAATAACATAAAAATTAAGGGATGAGAAAAAAGGAGTACAATGGGTGCAGAAAGAAGGGAGAGGCAGAATGGGGCAAATTATTTTGCATGAAAAGGTGCAAAAGACCTATTACAATGGAGGGGAAGATAGGAGAGTTGGCATCTCTTGAACTTTACTGTCATCTGTATTGTCTCAAAGAAGGAATTATATACACAATCAATTGAATATGGAAGTCTATCTTACCTGAGAGGGAAGTAGAAGGGGAGATCAGGTAATGAGGAAGGGGACTGACAGAAGGGAGGGCAGATAAGAAGAGGTAGTAGACTGAAGTAAAACACTGGTGAGGAAGGAAAGGGTGAAAAGGAAAGAGAGGACAGACAGGAGGAAAAATAGGATGGAAGGAAATACACAGGTGGTAATCATAACTCTAATGTGAATGGGATCAAAGTGAATAGTAGCATGGATCAAAAACCAGAATTCTGCAATATGTTGTTTCCAAAAAATGCACTTGAAGCAGAGAAACACATATAGAGTAAAGGTACAGGACTGGAGCAGAATCTATTACGTTTCAACTGAAGTTAAAAAAAAAAAAGCAGGGGTAGCAAATCTGATCTTAGACAAAGGAAAAGCAAAAATAGACCTAATTAAAAGAGAGAAGGAAGGAAAATACATCTTGCCAAAAGGCACCATATATAATGAAAGAATATCAGTAATAAAAATATATGCACTTAGTGGTATAGCATCCAGATTCCTAAAGAAAGAGTTAAGTGAGTAACAGGAAGAAATAGACAGCAAAATTAAACTAGTGGTAGACCTCAAGTGTTCCATCTCAAAATTCGTTAAATCCAACTGAAAAATAAGCAAGAAACTAAGGAGGTAAATAAAGTATTAGAAAAATTAGATATGACAATTGGCACAATTTAGACATAAAAGGTGACACCTTAAATCAAATTAGAAGGCCATGGATTAGTCTACCTGTCAGATCAATGGGGAGGAGAAAAATTCATGACCAAATGAGATAGAGAGCATTACAAACTGTAAAACAGATACTTTTTATTATATTAAATTAAAACACTTTTTTACAAATAAGACCAATGCAACAAAGATTATAAGGAAAGCAAAAAGACAGGAAACACTCTTTATAGCAAGCATCTCTGATAAAGGCCTGATTTCTCAAATAAAAAGGGAACTTAGTCAATTTACAAGAATATAAGACATTCCCCAATTCATAAAAGGTCAAACGATATGAACAGGCAGATAAATGAATCAAAACTATCTATAGGAATGTGCAGAAGTGCTCTCAATCATTTTTGATATGAGAAATGCAAATTAAAACAACTCTGAGGTACCATCTCAAAATTATAAGATTGATTAATATGGCAGAAAAGGAAAATGATAAATGCTGGAGAAGATGTGGGAAAACTGGTTATTGGTAGAGTTATAAACTGACCCAACCATTCCAAAGAGCAATTGGGAAGTATGCCAAAAAAGCAACCAAACTAGGGTCCATTTCCAGTCATCCTGATCTATATCTAGCCACTGGACCCAGATGAAGGAGAAAGTGAGGCTGGTGACCTTGCACAGCCTTCCTTTATTTGAATCCAATTCACTTGCCAAGTCATGGCATTCACTTCCTGATGTCATGGTCCTCCTCAAGAACAAAGGACAAAAACAACAGCCCTTTGATCCACTACCAGTTCTATATCCCAAAGAAATTATAAAAAAGGGAAAAGGACCTAGATGTGCAAATATATTTATGGCATCCCTTTTTGTGGTGGTCCAATATCGGAAATTAAGGGAATGCCCATCAATTGGAGAATGGCTAAACAAGCTATGGTACATGAATGTAATGGAATACTATTGTACAATAAGAAATTATAAACGGGCAGATTTCAGAAAAATCTAGAAAGTCTTGTATGAACTGATGCAAAGTGAAATGAGCAGAAACAGGAATACATTTTACACAGTATTAGCAACATTATGTGATGATCAGCTATGAATGACTCAGCTCTTTTCAGCAATACTATGATCCAAGAGAAGTAAAAAGGATTCATGCAGGCAAATGCTGTCCTTATCCTGATGAAGAACCAATGAACTCTGAATGCAAATCAAAGTATATTATTTTCACTTACTTCATTTTTTCTCGTGGTTTTTTTTTTCTTTTGGTCTGTTTCTTCTTTCACAACTGTGACTAATATGGAAATATTTTTACATGATAGCACATGTATAAACTATATTGAGTTGCCTGCCATTTTGAGAAGAACAGAAGGGAAGAAGGGAGGGAAGTAAGGAGGGAGGAAGAAAAATTTGGAACTTGAAACCTTATGAAAATTGATGCTAAATTTTTTTATATGTAACTGGGGAAAAATACTATATTTAAAAACAAAAATAAATCTGTATCTCCCTGTATTTGGGGTCTAGCCCTAAACTAAGGAAGGGTCTTTGTCCTGACTTATTGGGCAATGGTAAGCATTGCTTAATAAATCAATATGCTTAGAAGATCAGATCTTTATTTCCTAGGCATTTCATCTTTCACCTGCCACAATACTGATACATTGCCAAAACACATAAAGCAAAACTAGCAGGTCTTTTGAGTTGTCACTTAGCACTTCTCCGGATTTCACCCCCATACCATAGTTTCCATATTCAAAGAGTATTATTTGTATTTAAGGTCCATTGCAGGAACAATGAGATTCTGAAAGTATCCATATCTCAGATCTTAGAGGCAGAAAAAAAGGAGAAATGACATAAAAATATATTCCTTTTATCATTTTATTCCTGAGAGAGAGCCCAGAAATTGTGAGAAATAGATCTGGCCCATTAGTTACACCTCTCCAATGATTCCTGACCTGTATAACACATTTTTTAGGGCCCTCTTTACTTCCTTATTCCTTAAAGAATAGATTAAAGAATTCAGCATGGGGGAGACAAGGTTATTTAATATCTGAACCACAGCACCAAGCAAGGGGTTGGGTGTATACTGTAGGTAAATAATGATAACTGGTCCATAGGCACACAGGATTGCAGTGAGGTGGGCACTGCAAGTGGAGAAGGCCTTGCGCCTGCCTTCAGTTGAACGAATTCTCAAAATGGCTATCCCAATGCGGGTATAGGAGACAAGAATAGTGAGAAATAATGTTAAAGCCAGAAGACCAACATTAGTGAAACCTACCCTCTGGGCTAGGGAACTGTCAGCACAAGCAAGAAGTAAAACAGCAGGAATGTCACAGAAGTAATAGCCCACTTCATTTGGGCCACAATAGGATAATGAAAAAGTGAATATAGTCAAGATGGTGGCATCAGTACAGCCCACCAACCAGGCACCCATAGCCAGGACCATACAAAGTCTGGGGTTCATAATGACTGTATATCTCAATGGATGACAAATGGCAACAAAACGATCATAAGCCATTACAGAATACAGAACACCCTCAGTACACCCCAAGAAATGATAGAAGAAGAGCTGAGAGGCACAGCCCCTATAAGAGATAGCTTGGCTTTGCCCTGAGAGGTACAGTAACATTTTTGGTGAGGTCACTGAAGGGAAAAATATGTCAAAAATCGATAAAAGTCCCAAGAAGAAATACATGGGGGAGTGAAGGCGAGAGGAGGATAAGATGGCCACCAGAATGAGTGAGTTCCCTACCAGGGTAAAGAGGTAGATGATGAAGAAGATGACAAATAGCACAGTCTCCAAACCCTCTGTGTGAGGGATTCCCAACAAGATAAACTCAGTCAGCTCTGTGTGGTTCTTCATCTTCTCAGAAAAGTCCATCCTGGAAGAAGACACCAAACCACAAAATGTGAGTAAAGATATCAGTAACGGAGGGTGAGTTTGATTAGCAGGATGCAAATGCATGTGAGGCCAATAATCTATGGTTTTGATTAATCCCATAATTTATGATTCTCTCAAAAGACACCAATAGGCTAGGAAAGCAAACCTGCCCTTCCCATTAAGAAGGAACACTCTTGGCTGCTTCCTGAGCTCATGTTTATCTAACATGTTAGAGTTTACAAAAAACTTTTTTTCCTAATGATATTATTTAGAGATAAATAGTGCTGATTACTCTCCTTGTTTTATAGATGAGGAAATTAAGGCTCAGAGAATTGACATCACTTTGCTTAGTTCACCTAGCTGGTTAGAGGCAGAGCTGGCACAAATTCAGGGCCTTTGCTGACAAGTCTAGGGGGGCTTTTTCTTTATCCCCTTTCCTCAGTGAATGTAAAAGGAAACATTAAATTGGAAAAATTTAGGAAAGATGACAGAAATATTTAAAAAGAAATAAGTGGACACTTCCAATTAATGTGATGACAATAATCTTTTCTCAAAAGTAAAAGGATGACCTATAGTTGACAAATGGGCAAACCTGAGGCATCTTTCTTAAAGCGCTCTGAATAGAAACAATCAAAATTCATTTAGTAGCCTCAGCTATAATAAAAGATTATTATAGTAATATAATACTGGATATACTATAATATAATATTATAATATTAATATATTATATTAATATAACTACTAGACATAGAGTTAATCATTGAATTGACAAGTTTTTATCAAATACCTACTATGTACCAGGCATTGTACTAGGTACTAGATAATAACATTTAGATAAGTCATAGACACCCCTCTAAAGGTGGTTGCAGTTTATTAGGGAGATAAGACATTAGCTCAGACATCTATGAAACACAGTAGTGCATGAAAGGGACATTGCACATCCAGGAGATATTTGTGAAGTTTGGCAGTTGAAGGAATAGGAATGAATGAGATTGCTAAGGGAAAGATAGTAAAGGCAAAAGAAAAATGGGCTTAGGACAGAGAAAAGGGCTAAAGACTGCTTTATCAGCTCTACAGGTAAATAAGAATAATCTCAAGTGTCACAAGAATGAAAAATTCATTTGGGGGACAGCTTATGTGAAGATGATTTAAAGGATGTATAATTAAGGAGGGCTCCAATAGTGGGTGTTATTATGAGTGGGGGAAGGAATAAGTATTTAATTATGCACCTACTATTTGTCTGGTACTATATTTAGCTCTTTGTGTAAGGTCAAAGTTCATGGTACACTGAGAAAGTGTAGGATAGGTGGGAATAAATTTTGCTGGATGTTGGATAGCAGTCACTCTCTGAGAGTGATATTCTTTCTTGAAATCGAATCTGAAAGAAACTAAAAAATATCTCCTTTTCTAGGAACATGTCCTGCCACCACCACCACCAAAATGCTTTATTTGAACAAGTTTTCAAGTAATTCAAGCATGAAATGTAAAGAAGCAGGGATATTTCAGAAGATAAAATCATCACAGGTGGCGATTCAACAGAAATTAAATGATTTCGAAACCATGTCTCATGCAATGATTAGAACAAACAAACTTAGGGAACTTATAGCTGGGGTCAGGGATCACACAGAAGTAGATCCAGACTTCTCTGGACATTGGAACATTTTTTAAAATGGTTTTGAGTTTTGAGCAGTCCTATATTTGAGACTCCATAGAGAGCAATAATCAGCTCTTGAAATGCATCGGCAGCAGCAGCTTTAATAATGACAGACTTTACAGATGCTTTAAACAGGATTTCCTGATGGGACTTTCTTACCTAAGCAGAGTCAACTTATAAGATAGAGATTCTCTATATCCTAGGAGGATTTAAGTATAGTCTTTTCTCCTGTCCCTCTATGTTAATTACTTCATGTGGTGATCTCATCAGCCCCCATGGATTTAATTGCTATCTCTCTGCTGATGATTCTCAAATTCACCCAGCCTTTCCTCAGACCTCTTCAATGGCCTGCAATCTCATTTCTCCAACTTGCCTTTTAGACATCTTGAACTGTATGTCATGTATAGTCATCTTAAACTCAACATGTGTAAAACCAAACTCATAGTCCTTCCTCTCCCCTGCCCCCCACCTTCCATATTATTGTATAGGGAAACACTATCCTCCCATTTTCTCTCAAGCTCAAAACCTAGGAGTCCTCTTCAACTCCTCACTATCTCTCATTACCCATATAGAAGCCATGGACAAGGCTTAACAATTTTACTTTAGCAGCATCTCAAAAACATGCCTCCTGTTCTCTGACACTGCATCTACTCTGATGCAGGTCCTCATCACTGAATACCTAGAGTCTGGATATCCCTCTAGGGCAGTGGTTCTCAACCTTCCTAATGCCAGGACACTTTTAATATTCGCATGTGGGCCTATCTGTGCATATCTGCTTGTGGGCAGACCCACCTGGAGACAGATAGAGGAGCCGTGTCTTGGTTCCTAAGACCATAGGAAATATGTGTTTTCTGATGGTCTTAGGCGACTCTTGTGAAAGGGTCGTTCAAACCCCATAGGGGTCGCAACCCACAGGTTGAGAACCACTGCTCTAGGGTCCTTGAGTGCAGTCTCTTGATTAAGTCTAAGTTTTATTAAGGTGACTGGTCTATGAAGTTTGGATTCAGCACAAGGGCCACATTTGAAGATCTAGATGTCCACATGTGGCCTCAAGGGAGCAGGCTCCCCACCCCTGAAGACTATTGCAATAATCTGCTGATGAGACTGCCCTCCTGAATTCTCTTCCCACTCAACTCAATTCTCCATTCAATCACTAAAGTGATTTTCTTAAAGCTCAGGTCTGACCAAGTCATACTCCCTACTCAATCAATTCGAGTGGCTCCCCATTGTGTCCCCATGTGTATACACACACATATTTATGTACATGTGTACATATGTGTGTAAATACACGTGTGTGTATGTACGTCCCCTAGCCCATCTCTTTTTCAATTGTCTTACATATTATAGCCTTTAGGATAAAATACAAAATGCTACATTCAGCATTCAAAACTCTTCATAAACCAGCATCTTCCTACCTTTCCAGTCTTTTTCCTTACTTGTAAACACAGAGTCTTCTATCTCGTGCTCCTGGCCTCCTAGCTGTTGAAGGAACAAGAAGTTCTAATCTCTCAGCTCTGGGCATTTTCTCTGGCTGTCCACCATGCCTGGAATGCTCTCCCCGCTCTGGTCTAACTACTGACCTCCCTAGCCTCCTTTAAATCTCGACTACAATCCTTTTACTGGAAGTCTTCCTTCAGCCCCACTTTATTCCAGTGCTTTTCCTCGGTTAATTATTTCCCATTCATCCTGCATACAGCTTGCTTTGTATATATTTGTTTGTATTTTGTCTCATTCAATTGTAAGATCCTTGGAGGGTAGAAACTCTGTTTTTGCTTCTTTTTATATCTCTTAAGTATCCCAGTACATAGCACAGTGCCTTGCACACAGTAGTCACTCAATAAATGTTTATTGATGGATTAATTACTTTGTGTAATGCACTATGTTGAATACAGTGGGAGATTAAAAAAAATTTTTTTAAAAGACATGGTACCTGACTTAAACATGCTCATGATTCACTAGGGAAGACAGGATATATTCCCCATATGATGGAGTTTAGGCTCTGGGAACCTACTTGAATCTCCACCCTTGATCTGGCATTCCACAGAAGCCAAAAGTCTTCTATTATCAATATGAGTGAATCTGTTACCCTTAACCTAGCCTGGCCCTTCATTGTCTGTTACCTCCAGATTGCCTTTGGCTTTTTCCCACCCTAGATCCCATCAAAATCCCATTCTCTTGGTTCCTGGAATCTGACCTCAGCCCCACCAAGATCTTCCTTAGGCTCTGCTTCAAGAAGCCTCCTTCTAGACCATGCCTACATCCCTCCCACAGTCTTTCCGTATATAATGCATCTTGCCTCCATGAAGGTGTTGAGATTCAATCTAGCTCAGACTTAGTTTGTATCAGATTGTTCTGGCCCACTTGTCAATACAAGTGTCACAAATGTTTAAGTTTCTTAAGAGTCTACCCAATATGATGAATCTTTTTTTTTCTTTTTGGAGGGGGGAAGGCAAGGCAATTGGGGTTAAGTGACTTGGCCAAGGTCACATGGCTAGTAAGTGTTAAGTGTCTGAGGCTAGAACTGAACTCAGTCAGGTCCTCCTGACTCCAGGGGCCAGTGCTCTATTCACTGCGCAATCTAGCTGCCCCACTATGATGAATCTTTAATAAACTTTGTTTTACTTTGACTGAGAGAAGGCTTGAGTCAAATTCATTCAGGGAGGACCCAATGTATTGGTATTTTGGGGTCTCAGGCACCCCTAAACTCCAAAACTCAATACATAGAGAACCATCACACAAAGAAGAATGAAATAAGGTTATAAGACAGCAGAAAGAACCCTGGCTCTGAAGCCAGAGGATCTTGGTTCACGTCCTACTTCTGATACTTACTAATATTTTACCTTGGGCAAGTCTCTTAACCTCCTGGGTTTCAATTTTCTCATCTGTAAAATGTGAGGGGCTTTCCTTTCAACTCTAGATTTGTAATCATATTAAAGGAAGAAAGCTTTATAAAAGTTCATTGAAAGGAACCTCCAGCATTGAGAAGCTAAGAAGGCTTTTTGGAGGAGATGGCATCTGATCTGGACTTGAAGGATGGGTAGAATTTCCACAGAGGTAAGGAAGGACTTTGAGGTGGAAAAGATAATGAAAACAAGCGTGGACTTTTTTCATTTGTATAATGAAAGGCATAAGATCTTTTTTCAGAATTATCTTATTGACTATGTTTAGGGAATGTGGAGTAATCCCCTTTGGTTGGAATGTAGAATATGTGAAGGGAAACAGTAGATAGGGCAGGATAAAGAGAATAGGACTAGACTTACAAAAGGGCTTTTAGGTCAGACTGAGTTTTTGTACCATTCAGAGAAGTTAGAGTGTTCTGAAAATCTTTTGATCAGGGTTATACCTCAGGAAGGGATCTAGGTGGGTGAATGGACTGAGCACTAGGCTTAGAATGAGGAAGATGAATCTTCTTGAATTCAAATCGAGCCTCAGACACTCTAGCTGTATGACCTTGGGCAGGTCCCTTAATCCCATTTACCTCAGTTCATCACCTATAAAATGAGCTGGAGAAGCAAATGAAAAACCACTCCAGTACTTCCAAGAAAACCCCAAATAGGGTTGAGAAGAGTTGAACAGGACTTAACAACTACCACAACAAACTACTTCAGAAAGGTTAACTCTGTAGGATGGGGGTAGGGTTGTGTGCGAGGAACTGGAGGCAGGGAGATTTTTAAGGAGATTATTCCTGGAAAGAAGGAAAATGTTTGCAGTAGAAATGGGAAAGTAGGGACTGATTTGAGAAGGTAGAGCAAAGCACTTTATTCAAACTTCAAGAACTTTTGCCAGCAGGATCAAGCTATTGAAAGCCCTAGATCCAAGAGAATGAGCTACCACAGCAGCTCACAGTCTCTACTGTGCTCCTCTCTTGTCTTTGGCATTTCAGTAATGGCCTTGGGGTTGAGTCTAAGAAGTGAGGACCAAAAGGAAGAAGGGAAGTCCAGGGCACTTACTTGGCCAAAAAGGATGACTGACCAGGTTGAAAAATAATGTTTCTCTTCAAGGATGGATGTATCCCTTCAGCTTAGTCCTTGAACTCATTTAAGGTTCCACGGGGCAAGGCCCCAGACTCCAAATGTTCCCTTTTTCTCGACATTATTCAGGGATAGGGTGATAATGTTAAGGCTTGTTTCCCCATCCACAGCAGCAAATTCCTACCAAGCAGGAGGGGCTGCAATGTTTTCTATACTGGTCTTGGTTTCCCTCTGGGTTCCCATCCCCTGACATGTCCCCAGGCACAGGTAGCCCACTGAGCAGAGGGACCAATTAATTAGATTTCAACTGTGGTAGGGATTTACAAAAGAGAAAACAATAAACAAAACACCTCTGGAAAGGAAGGGTCCTAATCCTGATCCTACTCTTTAACCCTCTGATTTGCCAGAGACTGCTTCAACCACACTCCAGCCAGAAAATCTCACTGCCTTATATCCTGAACACCATATAGCTGCATGGGATGAGACTTCTGAGCCTTAAATGGACGATTAATTAGTACACTTTTCCCGTTTGCATCTTTCTATCTGTATGGCCTATTCACTTAATAAGAGAACTGCCCTCTTTCGCTGTCAATGCTTCAATCAATTTCTCCCCTTTCTCCCCTCCCATATTGTTACCCCCAAATCCTTACAAAGTGTTGACCATCTCAGTTAGTGATTCATCGAGAAGGCTACACCTGCCATTAGAATCAGATAGGGGAATGTGAAAAATGATTACCTTGAAGTCTCAGAGCTCCATTTTCTCCTCCTCAGCCCTAGCTCCCTTTTCTAAAGTTCGTCCGAAGGACATTACTGATAATGAGATTTCACTGGAAGCTACCCAGGCTTAAATGGTCTTGGTTTCCCTCTGTGTTCCCTTTCCCTCATATACCCCAGACATAGGGAGCCCACTGAGTAGAAGGACCAATTAACTAGATTTCAACTATGGTGGGGATTTAGAAATGAGAAAACTACAGAAAACAGTAATCAAGACAAACATCTCTGGAAATGGAAGGGTCCTGATCCTCATCCTAAATACAAAATTATTGCTACTCATTAACCCTGTAATCCAGCACTTAGCCTAATATCTGGCACATAATAGGAGCATAATAAATGTTTATTGATTGTCTGATCTAAAAGACCAGCATTGAAAGCAACATAAGCCATTTCTGATAGTGCCTCAGCTGTCCCCATATCAAGGAAATCCCAAACCAGAAACAGACATGAGACTTGTGACATTTTATCAGTGTGTATGAGGAGAAACATCCTGTGATTCTATACAGAAGAAAGGAAAGCTAGAATCATGGTGTTGAGGGTTAGATAGGAGGGATTTCTAATGAAATCCTTTGAGGGTTCTATCAGTCTGAAAGAATTACCAGCATAAGCAGTCTTGGCAGTTTTTAAAAGGTTTATTACACTGTCAGCGGGCAGGAGAAAATTAAGGGGAATCCTCCTACAAAGTGTGAGGATTGGGGGTACTGATTATATAGTAACTAAGTGATACAAAGGTGGAGTTAGGGAGGAGTACCCAGCCTGTTTGCCCGGAAGAGTCCCCCTTTGATAAGGTGGGGAGTTCTTTTGTTAGGAGTTATCTTACAGCTGGCCACTAGAACAAAAGGAGTAAACATTTCTCTAAGGAATCCTTTTAAGAATTCATAGGTGTGGCCTGTTATAGTTAACGAGCTTCAGGGAAGATACTTACAGTCTGGGGGTGGGGAAGGGACAGAGTTAATGACTTACAGTTGGGGGGGAAAGGTGACTTTCCACAGGCTGATATCACATACCCAGGTGCCCGAACACTGATGAGATTCAAGACAAAGTCACCCCAAACATTACAAAGGCACCTCAGCATCCCCCTTCAATGGGATAAGCTGTGCTATGCTGTGCAATTTGGATCTTGCTGCTAATACAAATTCTCCCTGTCCTAAGAAGCCTAACTCTTTCACTGTTCTCCCCTTCTCTCCCTTCACCCTCACCCCGCCAAGAAACCATAGAATGGAAATCACAGGGGGAAAGATCAATATAGATGACCAAGAGGAACCTGAGAAAAGACAGACAAAGCAGGCCTATCACTTTTATAGAATTTGGTCTCCAGCCCAATTCCTTAATTTGCTGCTTTGCTGCTCATCCTCCTCCTGGGGCTGAGGTTGGCTTAAGGCAGTAGTTTTCAAACTTTAGGGTCTCGGCACACCAATACACTTAAAAAAAAGGATTGAGGATCCCCAAGATAAGTGTTTCTCTAGCTGACAGCTATAAATATTTGCCTCCGTCCTTTGCACTTTCCATCACACTCCCAGGAATCTCATGATCAAGAGACTCATCATCCTGAAAGATAGCATCAGCCCCTCAGATTGGAGAACAAAGATTTCCTCCCCAAATCTCCATTTAAAGCAGGGACCGAGGCCAGCCAACTCTTTAATTTTCCCACAATGGACTCCCCACTTTCCTTTCTCCCCCCCCATTTTTTTTAATTGTTAAAAGTTAAATGTTAAATTATATACTCCTTGAGGACATAGACTATCTTTTTCCTGTTTGGAACCTCAGCTCTTAAGAAAGTGATCAGCACATAATAGGTGCTTTATACAAATTTATGGACAATTAGAAATTCATTGTTCAATCATTTAACATTTATGAAGCTCCTACTCATGTGCATATAGCATTGTTTTAAGTTTTTTTGGCCAAAAAAGAGGCAAAATATGGTCCCTGCCCTCAAGGAGTTTACAATCTAATAGAAGGAAACAACTAGCAAACAGGCTCAAACCCAGCCATATACTGGATAAATAGGAAATATTAGAAGAGGGCAAGTACTCCTCTCTGAAGTGGGGTTTTGCCCAGGCATCCTGTAGAAGGTGGGATTTTAGTTCAGACGTGAAGCTCAGAAATTTTTTTTTTAATATTCATGAAAAAATAATGGCAGGCCCATTAAATTGAACAAATTCTCTAATTGTATGGAAATAACTATCTTCCAAAACAAAAACGAGAAAGTGGCTTTGTTTTGCTTCTCCCTACTCCCCACTCCCCAAATCTCTTAACATCAGGCTTAATAGAAGGCATCTGGATTCTCCTATCAGCTTCCGCATTTCAATCTGTTATTTATTTTGGTTGAAGTTTATGAAGAAAATCTGGCTTCATACAGGTGGACAAGGGAGAAGTATTTTAACAGGCAAATAACGTTCTTAGTATCCTGAAAATAGCAACTCTGAGGACCCTCTGAAAAGAATTCAGAGAACCCCAGGGGTAGGCTGACCACACTTAGAGAATCCCTGACTTAAGGGCTTTTGTTGAAGCCTGCAGCGGTTCTCAACCTCCGGGTTTATGTTCAATTTGTAACAATGAAAATACATCCTGCATATCAGATAGATTCATAACAGTAGCAAAATTACAGTTATGAAGTAGCTACGAAAAAATTTTATGGTTGGGGGTCACCACAACATGAGGAACTGTATTAAACGGTCGCGGCACCACTACAAGAGCCATTTGGTGAACGTTCGAATGAGGAGTAGTGAATTTGCAGACAATCCCTGAAACGCTGATTACGAAGCTTGTAGTCAGTGCCCAGGGGAAGGCGGGACTTTCTCGGAAACTAACGAGACTTCTTCCTCTCTGCCGGGAACTCGCAAGCACTAAACACTGAACAGGTAGGTAATGGACCCCGGCTTCCCAGAACCTGGTATCTTACCCCCTGTCTTAGGATATAGTGTCCCCACCCCCACCCTCACCCAAACCTCCTCTGCAAATCCAGCTGTTTTTCTAGTTCAGGCTCTAGGGCTCAAATTTGTCTCTGTCCCTTCAAGGGAGATCCCAGGAGACCCGGTAGGGGCAGCTTATTTCCTTCTCTTCCCTATGGCTCACTGCCTTCCGTATCCCAAGCCTTCCACACCCCCATTAGCGCTGGGACAGAGGAGGTGCAGCCTCAATCTCTCCTGCTCAGAGTTTCTTGCCGCTATCGAAGTCTGCTCTTCCTTGGAGGCTCGCTCGCAGGACACCTTTAAAGTATCTGGCAGGTCCTGGTCCTGAATGCAAGGTCCCTGAGAGTCTGGGTCTACCCCTGCCTCCATGACTAGGGGTCTCCCTTAAAGAAGTGGCATGGGCACTACTGGGCGCTGGCTGATTCAGGGACAGAGATTTCTTATGCCGAGTAGGGAGGGTGTGGCACTAAGAGGGAAGGAGAAAGTCTCTAAATTTGGGCTTCAATTTGAGGGCTTAGATTATCTTTGAAAACCCGTGTTCACCTCCACCCCCCTATTAAAGGCTTTACTTTCCTCCTAAGCTTGGGAGGAAGGGTTGTGCATTGGAAAGTACCACAGGACTGGGTTTCACTTTCCACTGTTAAGATGAGACCCGAGTACTTCTTAGGAACCCTTCCTGCTCTTAACTTTGAGCCACGGTGAGAACTTTGGCCTTTTTGACTATGCCTTGTATGATTTACCCATTTTCAACGATCTATTTTGCTGTTCAGCCTCTTCCTGTTCTGTGGGCAGAGGCCTTGTTCCAGCCCGGTATACCAATGCTCCTGGTTCAATTAACCAGGTCTTTCTGCTCTGCTGCTCCCTGTTCTGATTGCATTTTGTAGTCCCACCCAGCCTTAGCTAGGATTTGCCTGATTGTTCCTGATCCCATTCTTGCAGAAACTTGGGGCTGGATATTTTAGAGTTGACTTCGGGGTGTCATGTGGAGTAAATATGAACTTCTGCACTGACTGAATTCTCAGGGTCAGCCTAGGTTTTACTGCTTTAAAGTAATAATGATCAAGGAATTCTTAAACATTTACCATGTGCCAACATAGCTAGGTGGTACAGTGGATTGAGTGCCAAACCTGGAGTCAGGGAGACTCCTCACTGAGTTCAAACCCACCTCAGACACTTAGTAGCTGTGTGATCCTGGGCAAATCACTTAAGCATGTTTGCCGCTCAGTTCCTCCTCAGTAAAATGAGCTGGAGAAGGAAATCTCAAAGCACTCCAGCATCTTTGCCAAGAAAACTCCAAATGGTATAAGGAACAGTTAGGAATGAACCTGAACAACAATGAAAAAAGTGCTAGGCAAAAAGTAAAAGCAAAAACAGCTTCTCTCAAGGAGCTCCTATTATGTGGGAAAAGAAAACACGCAAATAGCTAGATAATTATTAAAACCATATTAAATACTAAATAAAAACTTCTTAAATATTAAAATATTTTTAAGAAAGAAATTAGGGCTGAGCATGGAGGGTCAAAGAACTGTACAACAGGTCTTCAGAAAGGTAGGAACACTTCCCATCAATTTTCACTTTCTTGTTACTGTGGGGAAGCTTAGCCAAGGTTAGCAATGACTTCTTGGGACTGTTTGACCTTTTAGTGTTCCCTGAATGTTCAGAGTTGGGTCTTGTAAGCTATTTCGTTGGAATTTTTTTTTAATTAACCAAGTGCAGCACTATTTCTTTCCATAAGGTATAAGGGTGCCAGGGGGAAGTCTTCTTGTCTTCCCCAGAGATTGCCTGGGATGTGATACAGGTTAGTGTGCCTCATGGTGGAGACAAGGCTGGGACTTCATTGAGCATGACGATGCTGACCAGTAGGATTAGGTATTTAGAATAGTCAAGTCCTGAGATTAATCAAAACCATGAGTTGAAGAATAAAGAATCTTTAATTGAGATACCTAGATAGATACCAGGGTAGGAAACTGGACACCCTGGGTGATGTCCCAGCAGCCAACTCACTGGGAAATGTTCTGTCAGCAGGGTGGAGCCCACTCCTCAAAATGCAGAGGAGTCCAAGCTTGATTGAAAGCAGAAAAGTTTTATTAGCAGGAAAGTCAAAGAGCAGTGCCAAAGTTCTAGTACAGAAGAGCCCATAGACCAGGATAGAGGCAGGGGAGATTTATGCTTGAAAAGCACAAAGGGGAGGTTCATAGAGGGGCTGGGAAAAAGAATAGATAATCTTTCTCAGGAACACGTGGACAGAAGGAGGATGTTTTGCAGGAACAGTTGACCACACTGCTAGTTTGGGCAGTTGGTAGGCCAGGAGATGAGAGCCCACAGCTCAGCAGGGTCAACCAGTGAACATCAACCAAGTCATCTGGGAGTGGGCAAGACTTGGGCTCACTTCAGGCTCCTGATTGGCTACTTTCAGCGAACAGACTTACTCTGTGTCCAGTGCATCTGCCTAGTAAAACTCATAGGAAACAGACATGTTAATTTCAGGTACACTTCCATAGTTCTTATAAATTGAGAAGAGGGCGAGGAGGTAATACGGGGTAGCAAGGCCTAGTCAGGAGATGACAGTGACCCTTGACAAGGAAACCCACTTCATTCTGGCTGTTTTGCTGCCCTTCATCTCAGGAATGCCAATGGAAGGGGGCAAGGATATCAGAGGCTGAGAATCAGTTTAAGCTAGGTTCCTTTACAAAGTAAAGTCTCTGGGTGGGGTGACTTAGGATACAGTTCAGCCCAGTCTAATCATGACTAAATATCTTAAAAATCTGAATGTAAAAAAATTACTGAAATTCTGACATTACTAGGATCATTAAGGAAGTGGCAAGTCACATTTGGTATTAAGAATTTTCTGTCATTAGATTAGCAGTTTTCTTTTAGAAGGTTGCTCTGGTGAGGAAATCCAAGAACTGAGCTAGAAAACAAGGTGAGCACAAGAGTTGGCTAAAGACCACTACTAGTAGAAAACTGTGGTTAATACTGTCATGAAAGTGTATTGCAGACCACTTGAAAGACAACATCAGTGAGGAGACTGAGACATATTACAAATTTGACTCAGACATTTCAGTTCTCTAAACACTTTCTAGGTCCCATTTCTTCTCCCTCCCCTTCCCCAACCAGAAGAGCTAATAATTTTTTTGACTTTTTTCAATGCTAATTTTATCCTTCAAAAAATGGAAAAACCAACCAGAAAAGTCCATTTTGAATCTGATGCTCACATATAAGGAAAAACTTGTTGGTGGGTGGAGAGGACAGAAACTTTGGTGGGGAAGTGATCACTGGAGCTTAGAATGTGTGGTAGAGAAGTGGAGAGCCAGGCAGAGCTTGACACAGGCTCTGGATTTTAGGAGAAGACTTCAAGGGGTGCCAGAGAGAGAGAAAAGGTTGAATTTCATGGGCCAGATTTCTACAGATTTTCCAAAGCAGTAGGAAACCTTTTAAATAACTTGGAGATTCCCTTTAGACTGTGAGGTTCTTAAAAGCAGGAACTAGCTTGCTTTCTCAACTTGTATCACACTGCTTTGTACAAAGGAAATGACTAATAGATGCTTTGTCATATAGTCAGCCAACTATAGTTGATGACCTCAGTCCAAGGCTGCTCTGAAAAGTGAAATGCTTTAATGATTCCCATCAGGGAGACAAAGGGGAATAGCTTAAAGAAAACCCCCTATGAATAGGTAGAGAAATTTTAAACCCATTTAGATTTTTTTAGTAGTTGTAAAGAAGGTGAAAGCAAGCTGAGGTAATGAAGGATGCATTCAAAAGTATGTGTTTGTCTTATAAGAATAACATTCAATCTACATATATCATTGGCATTTCTGTGTATTACTAACAAAGCCCAGCAGTAAGAGAGAGAGAGAAATTCCATTTAAAGTTACCACAGGCATTATAAAATATTTGAGAGTCTCCCTGCAAAAACATACCCAGGAACTATGTGAACACAGGTACAAAACACTTTTTGTACAAATAAAGTGAGATCTAAATAATTGGAAAAACATTGTTTGCTTGTGGTTAGACTGAACTAATATAATAAAAATGACAATTCTACCTAAATTAATTTACTTATTCAGTGCCATACCAATTAAACTGCCCCAAAAATTATTTTATTGAGCTAGAGAAAATGTAACAGAATTTATCTGGAAAAACAAAAGATCCAGAAAACCAAGGGAAATCCTAGGGAAGGTGGCCTAGCCATACCAGTTTTTAAATTGTGTTACAAGGCATCAATCATCAAAACTACTTGGCTAAAAAATAGAAGGGTCAATCAGTGGAATAGGTTAGGTACAGGCAAAAACTGTAGTCAATGACAATAGTAATCTACTATTTGATAAACTTACAATCTAAGCAAAACTGCTAGAAAACCTGAGAAACACTGGCAGAAACTGGGTATAGACCAAAATCTTATCCTTTAACCCAAAATAAAGTACAATTGCGCACAAAATTTAGATATAAAGGTTGATACTATAAGCAGCCTGGGAGAGCAAGGAATAGTTCACCTGTTGGATTTATGGATAGTAGAAGAATTTATGGATAATATAAGAAATTATGAGTCAACAATAAAGAATATTGTGAAATACAGAATTGACAGTTTTGATTATATTAAATTGAAAAATTTTTGTACAAACGAAGCCAATGCAACCAAGATTAGGAGGGAGGCAGAAAATTAGCAAAGAATTTTACAACCCATGCCAGTTTTAAAGGCCTCATTTCTAAAATATTTAGAAAACTGAGTGAAATTATTAGGATAAAAGTCATTCCTCGATTAAAGAAATAGTTAAAGGATAGGAATAGGCAGTTTTTCGATGAATAAATTCAGGCTATCTATAATCACATTAAAAAAAAGCTGTAAATCACTACTGATTTGAGAAATGGCAAAACAAAACAACTCCGAGGTACATCACACCTATCAGATTGCCTAATGTGATAGAACAGGAAAATGATAAATGCTGGAGAATGTAGGAAAATTGGAAAACTAGTGCATTGTTGGTAGAGTTGTGAAGTGCTCCAGCCATTCTGGAGAGCAATTTGGAACTATGCCTAAAGGACTTTACAGCTTTATAAAACTTTATATACGATTTGACCCAGCAATACCACTTGTACATCTGTATCCCAAAGAGGTCATAAAAAAGGGAAAAGGACCCACATATATGAAAATATTTATCGCAGCTCTGTTTGTGGTGACCAAGAATTAGAAATGGAGGGGATACCCATCAGTTGAGGAATGGTGAACAAGCTATGGTATGTGAATATATGGGAATACTACTATGCCATAAGAAATGATGAGCAGGTGGACTTCAGAAAAACCTGGAAAGACATATATGAAGTGATGCTGAAGGAAATAAGCAGAACCAGAACATTGCCACAAAGTGCAATGACTAACTTTGATAAACTTATCTCTTCTTGGCAATGCAAGGATTTAAGACACTTCCGAAGACTCATAATGAAAATGCTGTCCACATCTGAATGTAGATCAAAGGATATTATTTGCTTTCTCTTTTCTTTTTTTGTTTCTTCTGTCTCCGGATTTCTCGCATTGGTTTTTATTCTTCTTTACAATATGACTAATGTGGAAATAGATTTAATATGAATGTACATGGAGAGCCTGTATCAAATTGAATGCCATCTAGGGATACAGGCAGGGGAGAGATGAGAAAATTCGGAATTCAAAATCTTTTGGAATTGACTGTTCAAAACAAAAATAATTAAATTTTAAAAAATAGTTGCTAAATTAAATGGATGAATAAATGAAGAAATGGAAAAGTATTTTTTAAAAACAAAATGTTCAAGAGTGCTGAAAAATGTATTGAGCTAAGATTGGGAAAGAAAGCTAAGGAAGACCAAAAAAAGAAAAAAAGCATTTCGTTTCCTTTAGCATTTAGGTTACAGCTTAATAAGACTCAGAGAGGATAGTGCAGCAATAGCATGCTCTCCTTGGAAAAAAACCACAGCCCATACCATTAGAAACAAATCTTTTGTTTACTATATAATTCTTCCCTAAATAAAGGAGAGACTGCCCACTTATGTCTTCAATCATCTTCTTTGCCCTTCATTTACCTGTTCTGGGGCTGAAGGCACACTTACCTTCTAGCCTTTGTGGGTCTCCTATTTATAACCTCTAGTACAGTTCTATCAGTAAGTAAGGCTCACTTTGGCTAAGGAAATGGGTCATTGACTGAGCATAGGGGAACTTGACTCTTGGCACCTCAGACTGAACAGACATATCTGTTCTCTTTGATCTCCTGTTTCCTCTTTCCTGCCATCTTTCCCTGCCTCCTAGCTGGTGGAAGGTTTCAGGCAGAAAATTCTGGTTCTGATAAAAAGTCAAGTTGACAATGGCATTGGAACAACATCTATGGATTACTTAAGATGTCACCATTCTTTTTTCTTATTTTTTTAATACAGTTTCACCATGGAATACCCTTGTGGTCTTCTGACCCGCTCCAAGCAGCCAGGTAAGTCTACCCTGAGCACAAGCAAGGACAAGGAAAAGGAGAGAGAGCTCCAGAACTCTGGAGCGCTTCTGTGGAGGTTTTGGTGCTGAGAATTGAAGGCTGATGTGCATTTCCTTCCTCCAGTGCCTCTTAAGAGCATCTCAGTGGCTGTGTCCATCCGTGA